>VXBW01008045.1:279308-318887 GCA_013400375.1 Thinocorus orbignyianus | reverse complement strand
AAAAAAAAAAACAAACAAAAAAACCTTACTGTGTGATTAAAAGCTGTACTCCTTTGTCTTTCCTACATTAAAAAAGGATCTTTTATTTTTATGCAAGTAGTATTCGGTAGTATTGCAGTGTCAAAAAAGATGCGAGAAAGTGAGTTCACTTAAACTTTTGCTTGTGCATCTGTTGTATTCAGTCAACAACATGTCCAGGATATTTTCTCCTGTTGGTGATGTGCACTCAGAGTACAGATCAGCTTTCACATCTTCAGTAAATTATGCTTGGGAGTCATCTTAGGTATAAACTTCTTGACATTAAGGCACTGAAAGATAGAAAAGATGAGATTTCAAGTGGAATGTGTCAATATTACCTAGTGAACATTTACAAGGGAAAAAAATATGTGAGAATGAGGTGTTCAGTGGGTATAACTATACTTGCACAGATTTTCATTCAACTCCTGTGTCAGAAGAACAGTGAAATTATATTTAAACACACAGAATTATAAGTAAATATAGGAGGTAAGATGTAGAATTCCCATTTAAGATAAGGAGCTCAGGACTGAAGCATCGTTGAATTGCTAGGAAAATCAAAGAAACATGGAAAGCTTGAAGATGTGTGAATTCACTATAAATGGTATAAAACATACTTTCTTGCATAAATCATACTTTTTTTTTTTTGTATAAACAAATCTCATGAGATGATATAAACAAAAAGATAAGTAGAAAGAGGATGCTTTTTCATTATCCCAGTGAGGTAATGTTCTCTAGCACATATAGATCATCCTTCAGCTACTCCTTTTATCTATAGACACTAGTTTAAGGACTGTACCAGTGAGTGAGTGAAATTCACATTATCCAGCTAAAGCCTTATTAAAACACTCTGTTAAAAAAGGTCATCTTTCTGCTCAAAATGTAACTGAAGTTTTGATCCAGCCTCTGATGCAGATCCAAAGTCTGGGCTGCAGCTCATCTGGCTTCTTCTCTATAGTCTGAACAACATACCATAGTGTATGTCAGTGCTTGGCATTATTAGTAATGGCCAGAGATGGCCAGACTGAATTTTTTATATGTATGATTTGAAGACTAATTTGTTTCTCACTGATCAATCACAAACAGATTCTGGGTTTTGCTATGACATTTGTGTTATAGTGCATGTGTGAAATACTTGGGAAAGAAGCTAAAAAACGTTTCACTTGAACTGCCCGTTGTTTGTTTTTGGTGACCGGCTTCCGATACTAAACAGTTCTGCTTTTGATCCTTGGTTTGATAACTGAAGCTTCAATGTGGAGACACGGATTCAGACCAAAACACAAGCAGCTCTAGGCACATTTATGCTTTAAATGTAGTAGAATTTCTGTTCAAGACAAATAAATAGGTCTTAGTTGGCTTTTCTAAGTGTTTGTAGGTGTAGTAACTATCTACACATAGTTTGGCAGAAATCGCTTTCACGTTCAGAATATAAATAGCTTTCCTGATTTTTTTTTCCATTTTTTTTTTCTATGAAAGAAAAATGTCTCTCTATAGATGGTGTAAAAATTTGCATGTTAGAGATGAGAATGTGTCTGGATCCCTAGAAAACAAAGGAGGATGCTCTGACATTCAGACACAGCACAAAGTGACCTTTTGACCAGCTAATTAAGCATACTCAGGGTTGTTTTTTTTTTAATTTTATTTTCCTTCCTGTGCAGTTTGTGAATTTGACTTTAGTGCTGGCCAAGGTGGATGGCATGACACAGCTTGACAATCTGTGTCAGAACAGCAAGCATATTTCTGAGTCATTGCATGGCGGACTGCTACAGAGAAAACAACAGCATTTGTAAAAATGTTGGTATAAGTCTCTTTTTAAAGATGGTACATACAGGTCACAGATAATAATGACTATAGAATAACTAAAACCTCATCATGAGCTTTGTACTAGAATTGAAAGTATTTTACTTTTCTTTTGTAGCAAAGCACAGATACAGATCATGAAAGTATCCTCTATATTTTCTACTGCACTCATTCCTTCAACATACCAAAACATATTTGTGGGATAGTCTGATTGGATACTAAATGTACTGACAAATGTTGACGTACTCTTACCCTAGGTGATTTTTCTTCTTTTTCAATAGACTGTTACACAGAGAGAAATAAAGAATCTTTCTGCAGTTGCGCTTAGATTGAAAACCATTGATATCTGCAGCAAAACATTCAAAATTTATAAAATGAAGTCATTTAATTTTAATTTTAAGATTGTTTTTAGGTAGCTAAAAAACATTGCACACACAAATGTATTGGCTAATGATGGTGCAGTTTTCTTGGACAGATGCAAAGCCAAAAGCATATAGTAGTTAATAGGGGACACAGTAACAAGAAATGCTGGTGGAAATATTGGACAGTATTTTTTTAACCCTTTATAATTTCCATTCATGACTGGAAAAAAAAAAAAAAATCTAACATACAAACCATGTGATTTGGGTAAATGCCACTGCAGTATTTCACATGAGATGCAACAGAGGTGTCTCAATTTCATTCCCCTTCTCTATGGCAGACTTCACAATTGGCGGAAATCTGGCATGGTTCCCAGGAGCTTCTGTACATTTGTGACTCTCTCTATTGACATAAATAGTAGGAATTTAAAAGAGCCACACTTGGACTCACACTTAGAATGGGGACATCCAAAATATGTCAAAAGTCATTCTGGTGACATTTGCGGAATAAGAAAGCCCTTTGCTGCTTAAAAAGCAGAATTTTTTTCATGGGAGCAAAGAACAAGCTATCCAAATGGTTCCATTCATTCATGTAGTTGTGCCCATAGATGTTTTAACATGACCCTGTTTAAAAAATGTTTTCTCCGTAAAAAAAAGGAAGCTAAATGAGGTTTAAAAAAGAAAACATTAACCTGAGGCAAGTCCATATGTATACATCTCTTCGAGACTGCATCAAAGATCAGTAGTATATTCAATTTCATTGCAGAAATTAAGACTCTTGTGTATTAACACTATGTGCATCCCAAACACTATGTACATGCACACAACGCTATGTACTAGAGTTCCAATTTAATTGTAAAATACTTGTTTAACAACAACCATTTTCTAAAAATCTGTTAGCTGGTATTAATTATAACTTCTATTAGTTATGACTTGAGTCATGCAACAGCTGTTCCACTATTTCACCCACAGACTGGCAAGCCCATAATTACTTGTGTTGTCCTGTTTAGTTTTTTACAATGTCATAACGTTAACTTTGCTCCACCAACGAATATGATGAAAGACCATGTCTTTTCAAACCATTTTTCAAAAGCTTATACAAGTCAGGCTTTTGGGGTTGTGACGGAGTAAGCAATATGGTCAATGACCACTACATCTATTGCTCCTTGAATATTCTTTTGGTGAATCGTCTTTGTTAATATGTATCTTACACTTCATAAACGGAAAACTTCCGGAGTATGTTCTGATGCATTCTTGAGTATCAAAACTATTTTGGTGATGAAAAATGCTGTCCTATATCCCTTTTGCACCCACTGACTTGAAAAGGAACTGACTTAATTTAAGTGCATGAGGAAAACACGGCTGAGTCCTCAGAAGTAATTTGCTACGCTGAAAATAAGTTGCTAGTGAAACATTGGAGAACAGAACTAAGTGCAGAGAAACCCTACATTTGAAGCTGCTTTGAATGGATATAAATTATCTTTACACACTGTTTTCTAGGCTTGATTATCTAGAGGCAAATATCACTGCTTTAGCATTCTTCCCAAATTCATCTCCAGGGTTAACCATCCATGTTTAATCATTGCTGATAATGAGATTTGTAAACTTGCAAAAATCCCTTAACTAGAACTCTATGAATAGGTTTGTGCATAAAGCAGACTGGGTGGAATTTGCTTTTTTTTTTGAGATCTAAAGAGTTAGAAAGAGTTGATTAACTTTTTCTTTTTTCTTTTTTTTTAAAAACGTTGTACTTCTGAAAATTTCACTATGCAAAGAGCAAGCTTGATATGCCACAGTGAAAGTAATAGAAAATAAATGCAAAGAAGCTATTGACTTTCCTTCAGTATCTGAATATTCTTTATATAACACTGACTTCTGCTGTGCAGGTAGTCAGAGCAAACATCTATCTGAGAGCTTCACAGATTGGGGGTCCATGTAACACATGAAGTAGTAAATTAAATCCCTAAACCCTGCAAACTGACATTTCCAGGTAACCCCTGGTCATCATACTAAGAATCACAGAATCCTCATGGTTGGAAAGGACCTCTGGGATCACCAAGTCCAACCATACACACACGAAAAACCCTACAACTCGGTCACTAGAGCATGCCCTGAAGTGCCACATCTACATGTTTCTTAAATACTTCTAGGGATGGGGACACCACCACTTCCCTGGGCAGGCTGTTCTAGTGCCTGACCACCCTTTCAGTGAAGTAATTCCTCCTAATATCTAATCTAAACCTCTCCTGCTGCAACTTCACACCATTTTCTCTTCTTCACTTGGGAGAAGAGGCCAACACCTGCTTCTCTACAACCTTCTTTCANGGGGTTATGACCAAAATGCAGGACCCTGCACTTGCCAGTATTGAATCTCATACAATTACCCTTGACCCATTGATCCAAGCTGTCCAGGTCCCTCTGGACCCCCAAGCAGATCAATACTCCCACCTCTTTTGGCGTCATTTGCAAACTTACTGAGGATGCACTCAATCCCCTCATCCAGATTATCAATAAAGATAGTAAACAAGACTGGTCGCAAAACTGAGCCCTGAGGGGCACCACTGATGACCAGCCACCAACAAGATTTCATCCCATTAATCATAACTCTCTGGGCACCGCCGTCCAGCCAGTTTTTCACCCAGTGAAGAGTACAATTTTTTATGCTATGATTCACCAGCTTCTCCAGGAGAATGCTGTGGGAGACAGTGCCTTACCAAAGTCCAGGTAGACAATGTCTACAGCCTTCCCCACATTGAGAAGGTGGGTCACATGGTCATAGAAAGAGATCAAGTTGGTTAAGCAAGACCTTCCTTTTATAAACCCATGCTGGCTGATCCTGATCCCTTGGCTGCCCTGCACTTGCATCTCACTCAAGATGATCCTCTCCATGATCTTTCCTGGTACTGAGGTCAGGCTGACGGGCCTGTAATTCCCCAGATCCTCCTTCTGGCCCTTCTTGTAGATGGGCGTCACATTAGCCACCCTCCAGTCATCTGGTACCTCCTCTGTTGACCAGGATTGTTGATGAATAATGGAGGGTGGCTTGGTGAGCTCTCACCAGATGGGTGAATTCCATCCTGTCCCATAGACTTATGGATGTCTTATGGATGCAGGAGCAGTTTGTTAACTACTTCCTCCTGGATTGTGGGGGGTTGTTCTGTTCTTCATCCTTATCTTTAGCTCAGGAGGCTGAACACCCTGGCGGTAGCTGATGTGACTGTTGAAGACAGAGGCAAAGAAGGCATTAAGTAACTCAGCCTTCTCTTAGTCCTTGGTTGTTATGTTCCCCCTGGCATCCCGTTAGGGATGGAGATTCTCCCTGGTTCTCTTTTTATTGTTCATATAATTATAGAAACTTTTTTGTTGTCTGTTATGTCAGTGGCCAGGTTGAGCTCCAGCTGGCTTTTGCCTTCATCATTTTTATGAATATGGATACTCAGCAATACGCATCAGTTTTCAAATACCACTATCAATGACTCACATAAAGCCATTATGTGAGTTAAAATCAGACCCAAGATTAAATTAATGTTGGTAGTTATGTATCAGTCCAGTGGCTTGGATGTTTTGGTGGTTTGGTGGGTTTTTCTGGTTTGGTTTTGTGGTTTTTGGTTCTTTGTGGGGTTTTTGGGGTTTTGTTTTTTTTTTCTTTCAGTTCAAACTTCTATTTGATTTTAGCTAAAGAGAGAATTGATTTTCCCCAGCACTGGTCCTTAAAAGACAATAATTACTAGATGACAGTCAAAGTCAACTGCAGCACTTTGTTCTTTTTGTGCAATATGCTAATGTACGCTCCTACTCAGACTCATAGAAAAGGGCCCATCAATGTGACAGCACCTGTGCTTAGAAATGTCTTTAAGGTTATGATTAAGAACACTAGTAGGAGGAAAGGGGAAAGAAAGGAAAACACATGTTAATACCTAATACTTGCAACGGTCAAAGCTGCCTGCTGCATCATATTAGACAGCTTAGAAAGCATTAATTTAATGGCTTGCATCCAATATGCTATGTTCCTTATGATCTGGGCAAGTTTGTTCTCTGGTATACCCTGGAGGGTTTTCTTACCATGTGAAGAGAGAAATAAATTTTATAGGTGTTATGTCCTTCCCATAAAACGCCTGAATTACTTCATTTTTTATCTGAGCAATGATGCAAAGCAGAAGGAGCTGGCCAGTTACACCACATATGGTATCAGTTCTGAGGAAATCTCTATTTCAGGTACCATCATTATCCCTAAGATTCTACATTTGAGAAGTACCCAGTCATTCTGTGTAAATGTTGATGATAGGCTCAACTCTGGCAGTTATTGTTATCCTGAGACAAGACTGGAGTCTTAGAAAGGCCCAAATGAATCTGATGAATATTTAGCCTGGAAGACAAAGACTGAAGCTAGCAATAGCAACATCCAAGGATCTGAAGGTCCAAGAAATGTAGAGATATTGTTTAAATTACTCTATAAGCAAAATGTGTAGAAAAGCATTTAAGAAGCTCACAGGAGATCTCTTTCATTTTTTATACTTTCAAATATGAGAATCTCAATAACTGACTAGGATGCCATTGTGGGAGAAACATAAACCTTACACAATCCCTTTTGCAAAGAGCTTGCACTCACACAGAAAGACATGAGGAGACAATTATGTGATACTGAAAAATAAAAGGCTGTACTTCTGCCACTTCTCTGTCCTTAGCTCTCTCTGGACATCATGGAAAGGGAAATTTTAATGACAGAACTGAAAAAAGAGAAACGAGCAAATATGGGGAATGTTTTCAGGAAGTGCATCTTGGTCTTAAAGACAGTAGGAAAAATCAGAAGATCGCTTGATTAAAAGTCTGTTAAGAGACTGGGGTTTTGTGCCAGTCGGTAGCAGGTGTCAACTGTTCTTTCCTGAATGTAAAAATCATTTGTGGGGTGGGGATGGGTTGTGAAAGGGATTTGAAGGTGAAGACAAGCAGCTTGTGTTTGAAGTGGCAGAAAAGCCACAGCTAGCAGAGAGAGGTGTAGACAGAGGTGAAACGGTCAAAACGACAGACCAGGAAAATGATCTTTGCAGCAGCTGAGCAAGATTGCATTTGTCAAAGTCAGAGAGAAAAGGGTGTTGCAGTAGTTGGGACGTGAGATATTTCAGCTGTGTAGATAGATAGAAAAAGCCACATCTTAGACATGGTCTGTAAAAGGAATCTGTGAAAACTAGACATTACCTGAAAGTGAGGATATAGAAAATGGACTCAGTCAAAGGGGATAATATGATATCATCATTCTAGGCATCACCATTACCTAAGGAAAAATACTTTCAAAACAAAACTAGTTGACTTTTTAATAGCAGGTGACTGTTCATCACTCTAAAGTCTCCTTGGAACATACCGAGCTTTGCTGGGTTTTGCCTGTGTTTCCGTTTCCTCTATCTCTAACTGTATTTCCTTCCTTTAACATCTCTTTTGAAGGACAGTCAGATTCAAAGAAAGAATGATTTGCAGTGATGGTGCATGACAAAACAGTTTTACAATGAAAATCTTAAGCATTTTCTAGCAAACACAGAATTTAAGGATGAGTTGTGATGCTCAGTTTTGCAACTGGGAGTTCAGACACCGGCATTTCAGGTGGGAACATCAGTTCTATATGCTTACTGTGTGATGCTTAATACTCTGAGAGATGGCAATTAATTAATTGTGCAGTGCTCTACAGAAGGGGTAGGTAGATTTTTATGCCCAGAGACATGTGATCTAAAAACCACTGGGGATCAGCTGCTTATACTGAGCAGGAAATTACTTGGGTAATATATCTACTCATTTCACACAGGTCCTCAAAATGATCAAAATATCATGTTGCCAAAATCTATCAGCTGATAGTAATTACTGGTATCTTGGACACATGTTATTTGTGAATAAAACAAAAAGTGAACCCAAATAATAGAATGGATTTGCCATAGGGTGTAGTGTCTAGTGTTTTAGTGACATCTTCAGGAGCTTGAGGTCTCCCTTATACTAGATTTATGTCTTTCTCTGCCATGAGCTGTGATTCTATACCGGAAGAGCAGAGAATTCCTATTTAGACTTGCCATACACTTTTTCACAGCAATATATTTTTGTGGCAATTTATAGTTTTGTTTCTGGGCACTTAGAAATATTATTGCATTTTAAAATGAATCATACAATACTAATACTTTCTATTTCTCTTCTTCAACAGCCCTTTCTGTAGTGGAAATAGAGAAAATGTGTCAGAGAAAGAGAAGAGGATTAGAGAAAGAACAGTTGAGAGCTAGATTCTTTTCCAACTGGTAGAAATTTCCAGAGAAATGTTGTTTTACAAAAAGGCCATTTTTCATCAGAATTTCTAATATTTTTTTTGACTGGCTTTACTTAATATTTAATGTTAAGTTAGGTTGTTCATCAACAGTTGGCAAACTGAAATTTTTAGGTCAAACTGCTTGGTGACTACATACTATACAGAGAGATTGATGCATAGCTAGAGGTAATCAGCTGTGTTGTATGAATTATTTCCTTCTGGAAAAAGCTCAGATTTTTCACATTGATTGAATGAATACTACTGAGCATATGAGATGCAAAGCTCAGAGCAGAACTCTGAATTCAGATATGCTTTTGGGCAAAGGCCTTGTTCCACTGTTAGTATTTCTAACTGGAAATTTTTAGTATTGCAGCACTTTCCAGACCATCCTTGTATATTGTGAGATCATATGACCAAAATTAATCTCAACTCTTGTTGGCTCTCTGGAAAGAAGACCTTTAGATTAAGCCGATATATAGGTTTATATATTGAGTATAAAAGTACCCTGACAATGTGTTTTATTCTGTTCTGAGACATCTATATAAAACAGTTGAGTTTCCTACAGAAGAGCCCATCTCTGCCCTGATTAGACGTCTAGCCTAAAACTCAAGCCTGAGAAAGAACATTCTCACTTTACTGAACTAAAATGTGAAGTGTCTAATGAGATATTTTATTCAGATAAATTTCTGAGTTAGCTATTTAAATACCAGTGACAGGTAGAGGAACAAATAAAGTCACAGCGTTATTTTCTGGATAATGGGACCTGTCCGTATTAAAAGAATAATTGGTCTAAAGGTAATTTTTAATGTGCAATGACAAGAAGGAGAGAATTCTGACTCTGGTTTTAGAGAGAGGCAGAAGAAAGATTAATTGCTTTTCTCCAGGTCAAATAGAGGAATTTGACCCAAATACTTTGAATCTTAATCCACTCTTTAATCATTGACTAATTTCCTCATTAGAAGATACTATGTCTGCACTTGTCTGAGGTAAGCTTGGGACTCTCTGTTTCAGCATCCCAGAGAAAGTCTTTTATATTTCCTTGTGTATTCTTATTTTACTAGTGTGTACAAAGATTTTGGTCAAGAATACAAGACTTGCCTACTTTCTCCCTCTCAAGTTGTGTTCTAGAAAATGCCTCTGGTTGCAGAGATATTGCAAAAATGATAGAAGTCAGTCATCCCAGTTTATGCACTCCCATATAAAGGAAGCAGCTGTGCTCTCTGTTGCATGAGCTAATACTTGGGTAGAGAGAAGAACGTATGTGATACGACATAATTCAAGCGGCATGACTTTAAAATCCTGCTTTTGGTTATTTTCTTTGGTTCTTTGGGCAGGGGGAGCAAATTGGGTTTGGTTTAGTTTTGGGGTTTTTTTCTGTTTTTTAAATCTTTCATGTTAGCAAAATTTATATATATTTTTTAAAGGATAGTGGAGCTGGGACTAGAATTTATGTGAATTTCCTTTTTATATTCACAACTGCTTTGACTCTATCTTCAGTCTTCTATTGATCTTTTGACATGAATCTCTCCTGACTTGCTTGACATCTATTCTAAGCAGTGAAAAGATTGATCACAAAGTTGGCCGAAGGTAGACAGAAAAGGTAGCCTTGAAAATTATTTCAAACATACTGTGTTTTAGAATGTAATCCCTAGTACATTTTTAATAAATCCAATGCATACAAACCAGGTTTCATCTGACAATAATATGTTTTTAAATCCTTGGACCTCATCAACACAATTGTGACTGAAACACTCCAAAAATGTATTTGGCATTCCTTTCTTGTGTAGCTGGCAGGAGCAGGCTGTACACAGAGCAGGCTGTACACATTGGCCTTCATTTTTCTCTGTTTTTGCAGATGAGTCAACCTTTGAGGCTATCTGAGAGCAGAGCTGGCGACTGCAGGGCCCAGATGCCACACTCGGGGTTCCAAGTCCTGAACAGTAGGATTTGTAGCTGGCCACTGCCATGTGCTGCTTTAGATTCACTGTCTGTAACCTGGAGGGTTTATATATAATTTGCCTGCTGCTGCCTCGGTCACTGGTATCCATAAGATTTTCAGTGTTCCCTGGCTAAGATCAAGCCTACAGCCCACAGTCTATGTGTGTCCAGCTTTGTGTTCTTCATTTACCACTCCTGTCACACAGGAAACGGGTGCACTGGCCAGAAGAGTAATTCTCATGCCAAATGTGGATGCAAGCAGTGGACAGGAGGTTTCTGGGGAAACAAAGAGTAAATTCTATGATGTCTTTCCATAAAGTCAAATGTTTTAAATGTGTGAATGCAAGTAATTTCTTCTAAAGCAAATGTTTATGCTGGTGCAGAGATTCAGGTTACGGACCTATAAATACGTCCTTGAGGTAAATATTTTTTAAAAGAAGGTTGTTATTCAACTGTCTGAAGTACTACATTAAAAAACAAAAGCAAACAAACAAACAAACAAAAAACCACAAAAAAAAAACAAAACCAAAAAACCCAGCATTTACTTTATAATCAGAAAATGTACTGATTTTGAAAAGGCAAGCTGGAGGAATAGCTACAGGTTTCTCCAGTGCTAACCGGCAAGCACTTCAAAATATATAACACCTCTTCAAGCTAACTGGGTTTCTAATAATTGCTCCACATGTGGATCAGTTACTAGCAGTCATGATCAATACAAAAAATACTGCAAAAATAAATTTTGCTTTTATGGAGATTATTTCAGTGTGTTACCTGGAAGAGAAGGGACAAGGAGGTCGTATGTTTTATCATTAGCAAATGCTGATATTGCTTATGTTTGGTGCAGTCCTGCATGCAGCACAACAGAAGTCATTTTTATTTTCCAGACTTTTAATCAGGTTCTTTTATTGGAGTTGTTTGTGCAAATAATATTCCCAAGTATGTCTGCAGTAAAAAGGACTCACTTGAGTAAAAGACAAAGAAGCAGGCCCTAGATCTGTGAAGTGGAATGTTCTATAAAAGAAAATGATAACATGGAAAAAAAAGTGTTATCAAATGGAAATCTGGTTGAACTGTATTAAAGGTTGAATAAAGCCCTATGGGATGTAGCAGTGAAAGCCGATGATATATAGAAACAGTGCTGAAATAAAGATGTACAGGCAGATGTCCTATCAAAGGAGCCTGGTAAAAATACTTTAAAAAACCCAGAGGCTGGCCTCATCAATTTATAACTATTTGGAGCTTTTAGCAAACACAAGAACAAAGGAGAAAGAATAACTGAAAAAGGACCAGAAAATTCTAAAGGTATTTTTAAAAAAAAAACTAAAAAAATATTGTGTACAACATACAGAGTGGCAAAAGATGGAAAAGTAGTTTGGAAAAGAAGGTAGAAAATTACAGAAAAGAAATTCTAGGGAAGAAAATAAATAAGCCTCTTACGGTTACTCACTCAGCCTGGACATCTTCATTTTTTTACATTATTTTTCTGAAGACTTTTAAATGATTAGCTTCTCCTATAAGTAGCAATACCATGGCAGTACATTAAAACATATGCATCTGGATACAAATAATATATGTTATGCAGTAGTTAAAAAGGTCCAGTCATTAACTGTGGCAAAGGAAACATCTGTTTCCTTGACAGACAGTGCAAAATACTGAGATTTCTGGTTCCACACAGGAGTTCAAAAGCTTGTGCTTTCTCTCATTCTTAAAGTGATGCCCTGGTGATATATTCCCCATAGTACACTAGAGGCAACTAGACTGCTACTCAGTGATACAATCAACATAGGACCAAACTTTCTGCACTGAGACAATATTGTCTGTACTGATACCTAGTATTTTGGATAAAAAATACATTCAAGAAAATGTAAATTACATCTTTGACAAAAGGTATAAAAAACTTGGCAGTTCAGACAATGAATACTTATTTAACAAGAATTTAGACTAAAAGCCAATGGCTTCCATAAGCACTAGTCCACGCCATGAGAAGGCATATTTGCGTGTATTAGTTTAGCTGTATAGCTTCTTTCCCCAAAACTGTCCTTGCTTTATGTGATGTTAAAAAAATCGTGGTTTTGTATGTCTTTAAATTCTTATGTGCTTCACAAAATCCAATTCCATATTTTATGATATCTTTTAATAGTCACTACTTGTTTTACCATGATCATAATTGTGGATCAAGACACTAAAAGTAAGCAGGGTTCAATCATATAACATAATGGTGATCCTCATTTTATATGATTTACAGTCAGATAATCTATATTAGCTATACATATAGAGAGACATAGAAGGAATGCAAGAAGTATGCATGGCAGCATGATAGATGGAATTTCAGTACTGCAGCTGGTATTTTGTAAGCATCACAACAAAAAAGGAGATTTAAAAGGGGAATTCAAGAAGAGCAAAGAAACTTATCTGATTCATTTTGTCTTTTTCTTTCCCTTTTCCCCATCAGTTTCCATGAGGCACACAATATCAATAAGATCTATGAAAGGGAGTTTTTAGAACCATTACACATAATATATGCATAGGCAAAGGTACAAAATGAACACTTGTGAACAGCAACAAGACACAGGTTGCTACTGCTCCTCTTGTCCAAGCACATCCAACATCTGTACTGCTGAGCAGCACTAATTAATTCAGAAACATTCAATGTATCTTCAACTGCTATAAGTAACACGAATGTCCTGTATTCTTGCTAGTGATGTTGCTGAAAGCAATGGTGGGGGTGTTAATTATTGCTGTCTGATATATATCTGTCCAGAAATAACTTGGGTTTACAATGAGAGAATGTAAAATTAGTTTCTTTGTCAGATGAATTGTTTGGTGAGTCAGCACTCTGAAAAATACAAATGTTCTAACATAAACAAGTATAGGAGTGGTTGCAAGTATTATCTATATATTCTCATGTCCCTATTCCTAGGTGTCTTGCTTTGTAATTTTGAAGCTCAGGTTATTTTTTAGGTACAGAAAGATCACTGAAGAGTCCATTCTCTCTTTCTTTTTATGACTTGTCATGTTTGTGGATATCTATTAAAGAAATGCAATCTGAAATTATGGGTTTGGTTATTGTACGGCAAGAATGTATACTTTCAAAATGTAAGAATTGCAAAATTTTGCAGAACTATGTCAAGCTCAGATTCATGAAATTAAATATATTAAAAACGGAATGCAACTTCAGCAATTTTCAGAATTACCTCAAATGTCTGTTGATTAGTTTACCTATCTGTCTATTAGCCTGGAGAAGAGAAGGTTGAGGGGAGACCTTATTAATGCTTACAGGTATCTAAAGGGTGGGTTGAAGGAGGATGGAGCTGGACTCTTTTCAGTGGTTCCCACTGACAGGACAAGGGGCAACGGACACAAGCTGGAACATAGGAACTTTCATTCAGATATGAGGAAACACTTCTTCATGGTGAGGGTGACAGAGCCCTGGAACAGGCTGTCCAGGGAGGTTCTGGAGAACCCTTCTCCGGAGATTTTCTAGACCTGCCTGGATGCAGTCCTGGATAATGTGCTCTGGGCAATCCTGCTTCAGCAGGGGAGTTGGACTAGATGATCTCTAGAGGTCTCTTCTAACTCTCACAATTGATTCCTTGATTCTGTGATTCCATGATCTGTAGTCTATACCTTTTAGTTTGAATATGTTATATTTCTCTGTGGCATTATTCTGATAACTCACCTGTTTCCTCTCAGGTTAAGCCATATACGTGGCCTGTATATAGATATGTATATACTGGTATGTCTACATATTTGTGCATGTCTGTGTTCATGCACACCTACATACACACATATGTCTATGCAACAAATATCTTCAGGCTTACTCCTTTGATTTGCAAGGGGGTAGATATTCTCTGCCAGCTTTGGCCTCCTTCTTTTCAGTACAATAGTATACATAGTTTGTATGTACAGACTTACTTCGTCCCTGGGAAAGTTATGAAACAAATCCTCCTGCGAGCTGTCACAAATCAAATGAAGCATGTGACTGGGAAAAGCCAGTGGGGATTCTCCAAGGGCAAATCGTGCTTGACAAACCTGACCACCTTTGATGACAAAATAACCTGCTCAGTTGATGGGCTGTGAGCAGTAGACATTGTCTACCTGGACTTCTCCAAGGCTTTCAACAGGATTCTCTACAGCCTCCTCATACAGAAACTGATGCATTACCATCTAGACAAGCAGCCTCTGTAGTGGGTGTGGTGGGGAATTGGCTGACAGCCCGCACCCAGAGGGTGGTAGTGAACAGCTTCTTTTCAAACTGGCAACTTGTTACAGACGGGGTCTCCCAGGGATTGTTACTGGATCTGCACTATCTTACTAAGTGATATGGATGATGGGATAAAGCGTACCCTGATTAAGTTTGACAATGATATTAAATTGACTGGGCAAGTGGACACTTCAGAAGGGAGAGCCACCCTGCAGGAGGACCTGGATAGGCTTAGAGAGTGAGCTAACAAGAAAGTTCGACAAGTACGAGCATAAGGACTTGCACCTGGGAAAATATACCCCAGGAGTGCAGCACAGACTAGGATTTACCTTCCATGGGCAGCAGCTCTGTGAAAAGGAGGGTCCTGGTGGACAACAAGGTCAATATAAGTGAACAGTGTGGTGTTGCAGCAAATCAAAGATTCATAGAATGGTTTGGGTTGGAAGGGGATCACCTAGTTTCAACCCCCTTGCCATGGGCAGGGTCACCTCCCACTAGACCAGGATGTCGACTGGTTCATACAGCTTGGTGTCATCAGAAAACTTGCTGAAGGCCAACAGGATGTTGGGTTGCATCAATAAGGACATCTCCAGCCCAGATAAAAAAGTCATTATCCCACGCTACTCAGCTCTTACTGATATGCCTGGAATAATTTGTTCAGTTTTGGTCCCTGCTCTGCAAAAAAGATGTGCACAGGCTGAATAGGGTCCAGAGAAAGTCCGCAAAGATGACCAAAGGATGGGGAAGCCTGCCAGATGAGGAAAAGCTGAAGGAACGGGGTTTTATTTTTTCAGCTTTGAGAAAAGAAGGCTTAGGGGAGAATGTACCACCATGTTTCAGTATTTGAAGGTGGCTATGAAGAAAACTGGGACTCCCTTTTTAGAAGGAGCCACATGGAAAAGACATGCAGTAAGGGGTACATGTTAATCCTTGGGAGATTCCAATTGAATACAAGAAGAACATTTTTTACTATAAGCCATTGGAATTATCTCCCCAGGGGAGTGGTGGATTCCCCCACACTGGACACTTAAGATTCAGCTGGGTAAGGCACTGGGCCATCTTGTTGAGATGGTGCTTTTGTGAACCAGATGATCCTTGAGGTCTCATCCAACCTAGTATTCTACAAGTCTGTGATATTAGAAAATAAGCATTCCTCAATAAAGATATACTGGAAAGCTCCCTACAAAAAAAAACCCTAGTGGAAACAGCACACCATCTCTAAATGAAACTTACTGCCTGTGAGGAAAGGTGAAACTTTTTGCAAGTTACAGGTCCTCTGATCTGGCTCCTGCAACCTAGGAAGAGATCCAAATTCAAGAGTACATATGCCATCAGATGAAGTTTTCTCCTAAGACTCAAATGAGGGCAAAAAATTACCTTGAAATGTAAAAGCAGGTCATCAAGTTTTATTCCATTTATTGCTAAGTGGTCACCTTGTGCTTTCTGGGGAAATTTCTGTTGCATTCTCTTTAAAATCCTCTTCCTTCCTAGAGGCCAACCTTTTGAATGTGACTAATATTAAAAAAGTCCAACTTTCATTTATAGTAAGAGTAAACTGCCAAGGCAAATGTCAGAGGGGAAATACTGAAAATGTTATCCTTGTGTGTTACCCTAGTTACCTACATGCTTGAGCACCAGTCATAGAATCACAGAATAATTTAGACCTGCAAGGGACCTCTGGAAAGTATATGCAGAAGCACCAGACTTCTGCTGAGAAGAGGACCAGCTTCAAAGCCAGATTAGGTTAAATCACGTTTGGACAAGAATATTTCACATTTAGGTGTTCTAGCAGAGTTCCTAAGATTTTGTGAATATAAACCCAGGACTAAAGCTATCCCATGAGGAAGTCCTATGAAAAGTTTTGATACTTTTGAGCATCCTGCAGGGGCAGGCCCTTAGCATATCTGAGAAGTTTCCTCAGTCACTATGAAGATGCTTTCATGAAGATGCTTTCAACATGTTCATTTCAAACAGAAGAAAAGCAGGAAAGAATCTTGGCTCTGACTAAATAAAGTGTGGGACAAATGTAGCACTTTTCCCTATTATACACAAGAATATAATTTTTTCTAAGGTTTTGAGCAGCAATGATCCAATCTCTATTTAAAGAAAAACACTAACGAAGGAGTTGGAGAAGAAAAGATGTCAAAATGTAAACAAAATGAATAATGATGTAGAATATTGCATGCTGTCATTCATATTCCAATACAAAGCTAAACCACAGGATATTTCAGTTCTACTACAGAAAAGATTCTTTCTAAAGTCATGAATAAAAGCAGCAACAAAAAGTAAAACAAACAATCAAAAAACAACTGAAGTACTCAGGTCCCAAACAAATAAGTGTTTTTCTAAAGAAATGTTCTAACCTTCACAGGAAAAGGTAAGGAAATTCAGATAAGAGTCGACCAAGGTAACTGATTAGATGTAACTGATGGAGGCATTCTGTGGACATGAAATGGAGACACAGACATGCTGAGAAGCATCACGTAAGAATGCCAAAAAACCCAAAATTCTGAGAATGAGAAGAGACAACAGGATAAAGCAGGGCAATATGGAGCCCTTCCAGAGCTTCTTTAAGAGAACCTTTCAGTAATGCTGTCAGCTACCACTCAGAGCCTCAGGAGAGACAGATTCAGACAAGCATAGTTCAGATCTATTACCTTGTTCACTTAAAACATATCTAAGACTTCATTTGCCAGCTGATCCATAGCTGCCATCTGAATATTTGTCAAAGCACTTTATAAGTCAAAATAATTGTTTAATTTGTAAGTCACCACTCCTACGCTGCTTGGAGGTTGCCTAAAGCTCAAGATCATACAACACATGAATAAAGAGGAGTGAAGGAGCCACAAGTCCTCATTGCTGATGCTCCTGGGAAAAGAATCTTGTTCTACTTCTTGTAATACGGGAAGCAGAAACTGCCAGAAGTCCTCACTGATTATTTTGTATGGACTCTGACTGAGAGTATGATTGCTCAGTGAAAACAGGGAAATTATTGAGTGGATTTAATTTTGGAATAAATATTAATGTGTACAGTTCAATACAAGTAAATATTGCAGCCATCATTTCGTACATAATCTGAGTTGGTTAAACGAAATTCTGTGATAAGGTGACAATTCCCTAATCAATTGTTTAAAATGGAAAACTACTTCAGAATAATGGTTATAAGCAAATTATTTTAATCCGGTGGAAAAGAAGGTATAATTTAAATCTTTTTAGGAGAAAAAGACATTTAAAATCGATGTTTCCGCTGCAGAGTAATGGATATTTCTTTTGAGAACTGAAGGTACGGGTAAACTAACACTGATCATAATAGATCTTACCATATTTTTTTCGTGAAAACAAAGCAAACAAGAACAAAACCAGAGAAATTTACAAAATCAAGTACTACAATTTAGTCCAAATTTTATAGAACCATAGAATGGTTAAAGTTGGAAGGGACCTTGAAGATCATTGTGTTCCAACCCCCCTCCATGGGCAGGGACACCTTCCATGATATCAGGTTGCTCAAAGTCCCATCCAGTCTGGCCTTGAACACTCCCAGCGATGGGGCATCCACGACTTCTCTGGGCAACCTGTTCCAGTGCCTCATCACCTTCAAAGGAAATAAATTCTTCCTAAAGAAGAAATTTCTTTCTAATCTAAATCTCCCCTCTTGAGTTTAAAACCGTTACCCCTTGTCCTGTCACTCCACTTCCTGACAAAGAGTCCCTCTCCAGCTCTCCTGTATTCTCCCTTCAGATACTGAAAGGCTGCTAGAAGGTCTCCCTGGAGCCTTCTCTTCCCCAGGCCGAACAGACCCAGCTCTCTCAGCCTGTCTTTGTAGGAGAGGTGCGCCATCCCTCTAATTGTCTTGGTGGCCCTCTGCTGGACCTGTTCCAACAATTCCATGTCATTTCTATGTTGAGGACTCCAGAGCTGGACACAGTGCTCCAGGTGGGGTCTCATGAGCACAGAGTAGAGGGGAAGAATCATATCCTGCGACCTGTTCATCGTACTTCTTTTGATGCAGCCCAAGATACGGTTGGCTTTCTGGGCTGCCAGCGCGCACTGCTGGCTCATGTTGAGCTTCTCATCCATGAGCACTCCCAAGTCCTTCTCCTCAGGGCTGCTCTCCAGCCATTCTCTGCCCAACCTGTATTTGTGCCTGGGATTGCCGTGTCCCAGGTGCAGGACCCTCCACTTGGCTTGGCTGAACTTCATGTCATTTGCACTAGTCCCCCTCTCAAGAATGTCCAGGTCCCTCTGGATGGCATCCCTTCCCTCCAGCGTGTCAACCGCGCCACTGAGCTTGGTGTCATCGGCAAATTTGCTGAGGATGCATTCTATCCCACTATCTATGTCTCCAACAAAGATATAAAATTTTAAACAGTGTAAAGAGTCTCGGCTTACTTTATTTTTAAATCCCCATACAGTGAATCAGAGAGGTGTTTATCACAGTGTATAATTCAAGTTTTGTAAGTATCTTGAAACCAAACTCCCATCATTGCCTCTTGGAGTTCTATTTTAATAGGCACTATAATTGAATTCTACAGTAATTGATATCTATCTAGTAAAATAATATTAAGTGGAGATAGACAGTGAGTAAAAAGTAACTTAGAGCAACTTATTTTTCCCAACTTCAATGTAACTACCATTAATAGTCTTACTATAGTTCTCATGGGGTTTGATTTTTTTAGTTCATTAAAACTCCACCTTCTGGAGCCACATAAAAATTCAGATAATAAGAAAAGACATTTCTAGACTTTGTGTTTGACAAGAAGGCACTGGAAGCACACACAGAAAAAGAAACTCTAAAGGTCTTCAGGACAATTGATTTCCAAAATTATTCTTTAAACACTTTGTGATAATAAATACATCTCAAGGTCTTTTTGCATCCTATTCATGATTTTAAGAATGCTATATTTGATAATGTTATTAGTTCAGTCATAAATTACTGGTTGCTGATATTAACAACTAGCAGGCTCAAAATCAGAATATCTATGCCATTAAAAATTTCAGGGTTTCAGATAAAGAGACAGTTACATTTGAGATTGTATATGAAAGCAAATATCTTCAAAAAGTTATTTTTGAAAAGTTTCAAGCAGCAGTTTGAAGCTTTTTTTCAGAATAGAACAAAAGACACTTCGATCTCCAGATGATGCTTCTATCAGTAGTAGCTACAAAAACTGATTATACAAATAGCACATTTCATTATTGTGACATAGCAGTAGCAGAATTATTTTAGATGTCTGTTATAAGTAAAGACAAATTGTAAAATGAGAATGTAAAATGTAATTTTGAAACTTTCAGGAGATTTTTAAATGGAATTTTAGAATACTTATTTATTCTCAAGATGAATTTTCTCCATTGGTGTCACAAAATTTCTTCTCTGTGAAAACAGGTTTTTCTTATACTGGAAAAGTATCGTGAAAAAGGTCTTGATTATTTCATCCCACAACCAATTTACAAGCTGTAGGAGACTACAATGGATAATACTTAAGGGCAGCTGAGAGTCACTATCAAGATCAATACAGAAGAGCCAAGACAGACTTAAGCCCAATATTAACTCTTTTCATAGGGGAGAAAAGGGAAAAAAATCCAACTTCAGTTGTTCTCGTACTGCCTCAAGAATTATGTGCAGTTCTTCTATTAGTAACGAGATCTGGGGATGTAACTGCATGCTGAGATGAAGATTTACCACTAATGTCTAATTTTATTTCTCTATCAGACAATTAGCGTATTATTAAAAATTCACTGCAGCGTCAATCTCCTGTTGATTTATATAATTAAGTTACCTGCTTTCTTATTTAGGGTGCTTTGTAATCATTAAAGTCTGTAGGCCCAATTCCACCTTCCTCTTTGTATGTAACTTTACATCAGGGAGATGTCCCATAGACTTCAGCAGAAATACTCACAAAAATAACACTCCTTGAGAACTTCAGTTCAGCCTGTATAATAAAACCAACTCACTAGAATGGTTCTAGGAACACCCAAATTTCCATTAAGGTACTAAATGAGGTGTGTGAATGCAAACAAAAAAAGAGAGTTTCCTTTCTTCAAGTAGATTTAAATTCATATTTAATGGTATGCAATAATGTCACTATGTAATATTAAATTGTAGATACTGTTCATGGCACTTAATATGAAAGTTATTTCTAAATTCTAGGCCAGAAATAAGCCTTTCATGGAGTAAATACATAAAGACATGATGGAGAAATGTCATAAGATGTGAACCATGAAGGCTTTAATACAAGTAATTTAAGACATATACAATTAATAGAGAAATACTTTTTATTTTGATACCTCTGGAACCACTATTTAATCCTGAAATACTATTTTTTACCCAGTTCCATTTAAGCTGAAATTATAATGGAGACCTCTGAATTATTTTTTGACTAAATGCAGACTTTAGCAAACCTTGCTGTGCAGTCCTTAACCAATACAGATGGTTCATAATCACAAGTTGTACTATAAATACTCATTTGAATGTGTTAAAGAATTAAAAGCATATTTCTTTGTCCTTTGTGCTACTTACAAACAAAATACTCAAGGAATTACATTTTCCTGGAAAAACCTCTTTCAAAGATAGAGATATTCAGGAAGCAGTGGTAAGTTTCTGCAATGAAACGTATACCGAATCCTTCGTGATGCATTTCACACTTAGAATCATAGAATCATAGAATGGTTAGAGTTGGAAGGGACCTTAAAGATCATCAAGTTCCAACCCCCCTGCCATGGGCAGGGACACCTCTCCCTAGAGCAGGTTGCTCAAAGCCCCATCCAGCCTGGCCTTAAACATTTTCAGGGATGGGGCATCCACAACTTCCCTGGGCAACCTGTTCCAGTGCCTCACCACCCTCACAGTAAAGAACTTCTTCCTAATATCTAATCTAAATCTCCCCTCTTCCAATTTAAAACCATTACCCCTCGTCCTGTCACTAGACTTCCTGACAAAGAGTCCCTCCCCAGCTCTCCTGTAGGCTCCCTTCAGATACTGGAAGGCTGCTATCAGGTCTCCCCGGAGCCTTCTCTTCTCCAGGCTGAACAGTCCCAGCTCTCTCAGCCTGTCCTCATAGGAGAGGTGCTCCATCCCTCTAATCATCTTGGTGGCCCTGCGCTGGACCTGTTCCAACAGTTCGATGTCCTTTCTATGTTGAGGACTCCAGAACTGGACACAGTACTCCAGGTGGGGTCTCACAAGCGCAGAGTAGAGGGGGAGAATCACCTCCCGTGACCTGCTGCTCACACTTCTTTTGATGCAACCCAGGATACGGTTGGCTTTCTGGGCTGCCAGCGCGCACTGCCGGCTCATGTTGAGCTTCTCATCCATGAGCACTCCCAAGTCCTTCTCCTCAGGGCTGCTCTCCAGCCATTCTCTGCCCAACCTGTATTTGTGCCTGGGATTGCCACGTCCCAGGTGTAGGACTCTGCACTTGGCTTGGTTGAACTTCATGCCATTTGCATTAGCCCACCTCTCAAGAATGTCCAGGTCCCTCTGGATGGCATCCCTTCCCTCCAGCGTGTCAACCGCGCCACCGAGCTTGGTGTCATCGGCAAATTTGCTGAGGGTGCATTCTATCCCACTGTCCATGTCTCCAACAAAGATGTTAAATAGTACTGGTCCCAGTACTGACCCTTGCAGGACACCACTCGTCACTGGTCGCCACGTGGACATTGACCCGTTAACCACAACTCTTTGAGTGCGGCCATCCAGCCAGTTCCTTATCCACTGAGTGGTCCATTCATCGAACCATGACTCTCCAATTTGGACACTAGGAGGTCATGCGGGACAGTGTCAAACGCTTTGCTTAAGTCCAGGTAGATGACGTCTGTTGCTCTGCCTTTGTCCATCAAGTTCGTGGCAGTATTGTAGAAGGCCATCAAGTTTGTCAGGCAGGATTTGCCCTTGGTGAAGCCATGTTGGCTGTCTCCAATCACCTCCTTATTTTCAAACGGACATGAGAATGCAATCGGGAAGAAACACACTTGAAAAGATAAACATCATTTGACTATTTGAACTAGTCATAGATATTTCAGAAACAAAGTAAGAAAATGTTTTTTTCTAAAAAAAAAAACTTTCAAAATATCATCTTAAATACTACTTGTAAATTTGGTTTTATCCTTCCTGTTGATTGCATGTTTTCTGTAGTTTGCTATTAAATTAATGTCTTGCCGTGACCCTCCCTTATGCTGCAGCTTCTGTTAGTTCTATAATGGTGTTCTTTATTTTTAACTTAAAAGGCTAAGGTGACTCTCTGTTGAAAAATCAAGGAAATTCTGTTTATTTAAAAAGTAGAGAGGGGGAAAGAGTCAAATTGCGCTATAAATTTAGGTGGTGAGTAATAGTAACCAAAACAGTATAGCTCTTCAGGTCTTCCTTTCAAATATGTTGTTAGTTCCCTCTTCTTGAGTTCCAGTCATTAAAACCCACTAGACGAGATAGGGAAAGAAGGAATTTTTGATGAAAAGCCAGGGACATCCCTTACAGGTATGCCTAGGTGACTATGCATTTGAACTGGCAAAGGGTGAATGATTGACACTCTGCATAAATACTTTGAAACGCAAAACTTTGACCTGTCATTTGTTAGAAATACTGTTATAATAAGTGACATCTACAGCTAGCTCCTATACCACCCAGAAAAGCCTTTTTCTTTTTTTAGTCTCCAAATTCTAACTTGGTTTTTTTTAATACCCAAAATCTGAAGAAAGAATCAGGAAATCATGAGAGACTGATAATTCTTCTTACCATTGCTGGTGAGGATGAGACTATCAGTATTTTATTCAAAAACTTAAGAACAACAGTTGTAAGCGAAAAGACATCCATTTTTAAAGTGAGACATGAAACTAGGCTAAGAAAACTTGAACAGTACAAACCAAGGAAAATTATATACATTAACCTTTCCTTTATGACTGTAGGTAACTGATACATAAGCATACATAGGAAGTGATGTACAACTTTGAAATTAGTATTTCTTGGTTTCATGTTAGCAAAAATGGCACGAGTGTTTTTTTTCTCAATAATTTAGAGATTCATCCAAAGGATACTGCCCAACAATGCACGTAATAACGTAGATTTTCCTTGTCCAGAAAAATATTATGTGGTTTATAGCTAGAGTTATGCTTCCACTCCTGTAATATATGAATAAAAAATATGTCCTCGTTTAGAACATCAGAGAGCAACTTATTTAAAAGTGAAAGCAAAGAACCTTCCTTGTTAATTTATCTGATAGAGCTTAAAACTGTTTAGCTGAACACTGTCAGTGACAGAATTATGCACCCATTGGTGTATTTGCATTGTTATTTTTTTTTGTATAAGTGTGTTCTAGATAATCCAGAATGAAAATTAATTGTCACAAGAAATTTGTGGTCATAGAGCAAACAAATATGTAAAAAGAGAGCAAGAAAACCATCTTCCACACATCAGTTCACTTTACTGTGAGCAGCACAGCTGAGAACATAATGTTCTCAGTCAGACCAAAATTCCTTCTAGACAAGTATCCTGTCCTCAATAACAGGCAATCTTGAAAGCTTAGGCAAAAGCATAAAACAGGGCAAGCATACAGGGCAAGCATACGCTATATTTCAGTGATCTATAATCTCAGTAATGCCATGAGACAGAGAGAGCACCATGCTCAGGGAGCATTAAAAGTATCATCTGATGGATGAGGCACAAGAGAGACAATAGTGCAACTGAGTCCCAGGTTTGGCTTAGCATCCAGTAGTTTTTGGCTTAAGTCTTTTGAAAGTGACCTCTGTTTTTAAATGCTCACTTCAAAGGCTGCCAAGAACAGAAGCACTCCACACTAGCTACAAGAAACAAAAATGTAAAAAAATCCACTTCCTTACAGTTTTCTCACCTGAAGAAATGGGGATAACAGTCTTAAATTCAGTGGTTTTGGGAGAAGTAGGAAGGCATAATTAAACTTTGTGAAAATATGACATTTAAATACAGCTAAAGAGCTATCAATTCAATAAAATAGATATAGTTTGTTACAATTTGATTTAATTAAGTTAATTTAATTCAACATGCTTGGATATGAAACTTTTATGGGACTCTGTGTAGTGACTTAAAACAATCATTGCAGCCATGACCTTACTGTCTCTGAAGGCAGTAGATTCCTGCAATAACTTTAATACACTTGGGGTCAGGCTATGCTTGGATGTGCATTAAATGTTGGGTTTTTTTTAGTTTCTGTAGCATAGGAAGAGAGTTTTTCTGCAAATGCCTGTTTATAATGAGGCTCCCATAGTATCATCACCAACATACAGGCTTCTAGTAAAATTTGAATGGTAGGTGTATGTTAAAACAGTGTTCCAGTATTTCTTTTAACTACTTATATGGATTTAAAATATATAAAATATTTACAGTTAAAATGTTCTTCACAGCAGAATAACTTTCACAGGAGTTCTCCAATCATAAAACTTCAGTATGTCTTCTATGCATCTTCGGGTTAGTCATCAGATTGCAATTAGTGGATTACTCTATTTTGTCCATACTTGATGCTAATTTATGCTGCTTTAGAGGCCATAAAAATGTGTCACTAATGTTTAATTGGAAGGGAAGGGTAGATAGATGGAGATACTAAAGAATTAGAGTGCCATTAACCAAACAGACCTTTAGGAGTAATAAAGACCATCTGCCACGTCAGCAAGCACACTCCAGAGACAGCACTTCACTGTACCTTAAGAATCAATAACAAATAAAATCCACTATATTTTTGATAGATGTAAGGTGGGTAAGTATTGCCCTTCCCAGCTATTAGCATCAGAAGATCAGGAGTGCAAGTCTTCAGCAGATGGTTCAGTTCAGTTGCTGACTACTCTTTTTAAAATCATTTTCCTAGTAGCAAGGTGTTTTTATAGAACAAATGTGACATCTTATTACCCAGCTCAGTCTCAGGTATATATTTTTTATAGGTTGTTAATTAAAAAGTTCAGGAATATTTTCTCTTATTTTTTTAATATATCAAAGGAATTTCCTTTCTGTATGAATGTCCTAGATTTGCTGCGTTTCTGGGCTTAAACAAAAACTCAAGGTCTGTTGATTTCTGCAATTTGCAGCAATGTTATTTCTAATCTTACATATTTACAGCTGAGGCTCTTCTTTTATAGCAGCATTAATTCCTCATACAGCAACTCCAAATAACTAACTAGATTTGCAAGCTAACCAATGTATTTATGTAAGTGGAGAGAGGTAACTGTCTATAGTTTGACAAATCATAAAGGGAACTGTGACATGCTCCTATATTATAATAAAAAAGTTATATATCGAATAGTAAATTGTAATGGTTGCTGACGTTTCCAGCTTATAAAAAACAGTAGCACACCTCCCTGATCTCACCAACCGTTTCCTAACCATTCCTACAAAGCGAAATTATATACCAATCTAAGAAATTCAGAACAGTTTGTATATCAAAATACTGCAATCAGGTCTGCTATGCGTAGATACCTTCCTTTAGAAAATACCCTTTAGGAAACTGCTTATATTAAGTCAAACAGAGATATAATCAAGGGGAAAAGAAGTTTGTTATCAGCTGAAAGAAATCTTCCAGCAAACATAAGTGGCACAAATGTCATTAAAATAAAAGAAATTGAGAGAGGAGAGGAGAGGAGAGGAGAGGAGGCAAAGATGAAGAAAGCAAATAAGAAGCAGCAGAGGAAGAAGAGGAAGAAGGAGGAGATCATGCATAGGGTTTCACTCTCCTGTCCCATAAGGATAACAGTCCAAACAATTGTGGGGACATCTAAACCCTAGATTTCACTTTCTGTTTTGTTTGAGGGCGGCCCTTCAATCTTTGGGTTTGGGGGCTTTTTAATACCTAAATCCAACAACTTTTATTTTAGGTTAAAACAATCAAGGTATGTCACTCTCTCCCTCCCCAAAATTATTTGATAAACAACTAAAACAAAAATACAATTTTGCTTTCAGAAGCTAGACTGGTTTTCAAGGAGTTTCTGTTAAAATGAGGTTGGTTATACTTTCATTTAGATCAATCACTATCTTTTACAGTCTCTAAGTAGGCAAAATATGCTCAACTGAAATTGTGCCAATGTGGGCATGTGTTGGAAAAATCATTCTTTTCACAACAGATCTTAATAAAGAGAGTAAAAGTAAATAGGAGGTTTTTTCATGCAGAAGGCATCAAAATGTTTGTGTGCTTTCAAACCTTATCATTTTTTTGTTTGTAAAATGTCAATTGCTCAGTGAAGAGATATTCATCCTTGCCATCACCTTTTCTCGCCTATGTTCATATGTGTATTTCTGCGTAGAGGGCTAGTATTTAAACACAAGTCCTACTCATGCTATAAAAAAAAATAAAAATTAAAAATTATTTGAATTATATTTTGTTTTCTTTTTAAGATTCAAGTCATTTGTTTGCTTTTCAGCATTTAATTGTGAACACTGAAACCATTATATTCCTTTCCCGTTTTCAGATCTCACTCGATAGCAGCTTTACAGTGGCAGGCTTGAGGTTTCTGTTAGGCTAGGGTAAAGTATGCTCAACTATATGCCTTATTGGAAAAAACTCTAAATTTAACACAAAACCTGTTGATGGTTTTTATTCTGTAACTGGAGGACTACTGATGACTGGTAAAATTACAAATCTCTCACCTCTGTGCTTTTTTATATGCTATTCTGTCACTCTTAGTAGTTTTTTTCCTGGAGTGACTCCACAGACCAATGGCACATCACACATGCAGTAAAACTAACATCTTAGCCCTGTTGGATATGCACATTAGGTCTGATGTGCGATGCAATAAAAATGCATTATTTTTTATTTGCCATAGTCACTATGTTTGGTTTAAGCAGACTTTTCATGGTGTCCTATTTTCTACTTCATGTCTAAATTTTCCTGAGTTTGCTATTTTCTTAGAGACAATGAGGAACGGAATTTAGTTTGCTAACATAATTTAGTTTGCTAACATAGAGTTAAGTGCTCTGGGGTGACTCAACTGCCTTAAAAGAATTGGTATGGCCAAAGAACTTATCTTTTTTTTTTTTTTTTTTTTTTTTTTTTTNTTTATCAACAACATAACATGATCTGTGCATGAAGGCCATTTTAAACGACAACTTTGGATTCAGTGTGGCACATCTGGAGTTGGCTCCAACTTTAAATAATGGCTAACAGTAGGATTCATCTCATCTAAATTTGCCTGCCTAAAAGTTGGGCATCAAGCCCGAGTTAGTTTTCAAGATGTCTTCTAATGTTAATGGGAAGAGACAGGTGCCTCTATCCGATGTTTCATTGGGTATGCAGGACTCTTGAAAATGGTGATGTTAGTCCATTGCCTACGGAATTATTCTGGATGGCTAGCTTGTAAGTGGCTGTCTAAATTTTGGGTAGGAAAATTTAGGTGAGGTAAGCCCCATCTTAAACTAATATAAGCAGGGCATTGTTCTTTATCTTTCTTCTTATAATAGATGATACATATCTAAAGAGAGGAGGTATGTTCTCTGCCTTGTTTCCAGGCAGAAAGTGACACTCACCAGTGTCAAGTACTCCTGATGAGTATTTTGGGGCTTGCTTTTGGTTTTTTGATTCTGGTTTAAAATCAGCAGAGCAGTACACCTAAATCCTACCTGTATGGGTATATGTGTGAGTTTACATGCGAGTGCTGCTTTCTTCTAATCATTCTGAGGCCATTTGAAGAACAAAGCAAACACCATCAAATTAAAGAAACATGAGGCAAGGTATAGGGCTGCATCAGGGCTGAGTTGGCACCAAAACCACTCTTTAACAACTGGTTTATACCAAACACTGTGGCAATGCCTTCATACAGGAAGATTATCAGGACATCTACAGCTGTCATGAAGTCTCTTCCATCATTTCCAGTCTCTGCAAAATAGAAATGGAGAAGCTCCCCTTAGCACAGTGTTTGCAATCACTGTAACTGTCCATTCAAGCCATGTCTAACCAAAGTCTGTTCTCAGTTGCTGTGTATGTGCAGAGAGCTTGGATTCTGCATGTGGATAAATCTGAAGGAAGCAACTGTTGTATAAAATCCTACATTTTAAATGAGCATTTTATCTTCTCTTTCCAAATAAATTTGATTCTCATTCAATTAATGACACAAGTGTACTTAACTGAAAAACATCCTAATCTAGTAAGTCATGCTATCTCCCATAAAAGTAAAATGAATACTTTTCCTTGAAACAGTGAAGTAATAAAAAAGCAGCACATTTTCCAGTCAAATAATTTAAGTCTTCTAGGTCTCTTCTTGTCTCCCATGAGTTCTCCGTAACATTAGCAAAAGAAAGAACAGAGGGAAAAATAACTCAGAGGAAATGAAGAAAAGAATCATTGCTTACCAGCTTGGAAATTATAAAAAAAAAAAAAGAGAATATCAGATAAATTTTCTTATTGCTAGCCATTGCAGAAATCCCTGGGGAAAGGATTTTAATGCTATCCCTCCAAGATGAAAAAAGCCTGAGTCAGCAGGTTGGCATTGCAATACTTTTTAATGTTTCCCTGGGGATGCTAAAGAAGAGAAAATGGATGTAATGGGGATGGCAAGGAATGCCTAGGCTTTGATCCAATGCAAATTCCAGTCCAAGTTAACTAGTTAAACTGACTTGGATACTTTCACCCAGGAAACTTCCTGAATCCGTGTGTGCAATATTAAAACGCAGAACAATACATAACACAGAAAAAATGCTGCTCCATCAGGAGCTTTAGACAGCCCCTGTGCTTCCAGAACCTGGACCTCTCCCCTGACTCTATGTGTTAAAGGAGGAAGGAAACAGTATGAACAGTTTTTAAGGAGAGTGCAACACACTTTCTGGTATGTGCTGGCCAGCACCGTGTGTATGCAACTTTCAAGGCCAAAGGAGATGTATCTATATGCAAATTGCCCCTTAATGCATGGTACATATATAATGATAATACTGAGGAACAGTTATGCTACTTATATTTCCCTCATGCAAGGAAAAATGCTAAGATTACTGCCAGAGAGATTTTTATGATAGACAAACAACTGCATTACCTCACAGCAGAAGGCCAAATTACCTAATCCTCAGAGACTGTTTCTCTTCTTTGGTTATAAAAAGGCTGCTATTAAAGCAACATATTCTGCTTCATAATTATTGAAGTGCAACACTTTTCAAATGTGGAGGCCAAAGGTTAGGCATGTCTGGGAATTTGACTCCTCAACTTTAAATATTCAACACACCAAATGTCAAGGACAACAATAATCTAGCAGCAAAGACATTAACAATTAGAATTTTACAGCTCTGGATTACACAGAGATTAAGCCAAAAGATATTCTCAAATATATGGGATGAGAAAAAGAAACAGTCTGCAAGGAAAGAAGAAAACCTGTGAAGCTGAGCTATCCAGTTGAATTTTAGAGATGTAGAAAGAATTAAATAAACTGAAAGGCTTTACGGGATCTTAGAGGATTATTTGGGTGCTTGCTGCCTGATGATAACATTGGTTATGACACTGAATCATTATAGATATATTGATGCAATAATATCACAAGATTGCCTGATAAACACTGCAGAAATACTGTTTATGTTTTGGATGCTGTGCAAGCAGCTTTTCGGTTAGCTGGAAATTAAAGTGAGCCCCACAGAATACAGGATCTTGAGGAAATTCAGGCAGAGATAAGCAACATTAAGATAAAGAAAATGAAAGAACCTGATTTAAGTTCAAAGCAAAAACAAGCACATCCATACGTAAACACAAGTAGGCATGCAGTCACGCTCAAGAGACTTAATGGAAGAAAGGTGGAGGAGGGAAAATAGGAGACCACAGTTCAATGAAGATCCTTAATTGATTAGAATGCCCACAGCAGTAAGAGGCAACTGGAGGAATCAATTAAATATTACAGATGAATTATGGCAAGCATAAAACTCTTACATAATGAAGCGCAGGGGGGGGGGGGGGAGAACAAAAAAAAAGAAAAAANGTGGGGTAAACTCTGTGTGGTGTATAATTCCTGTCCATTAGGTGATTTTTCCTTCGGATAGAGGCCAGAAGCATATAGAAACTGTGACCACTGTCAGGTATCCAGCTTAGTTTCTTACCAGTCCAGCTCCGAATTTATGCTTATCTTTGAGATTTAGCATAATTTGGGAGGGTTTATATCTTCTTTGCTGATAGTGACAATTAATATGACTATCTGGTGGAAGTCTTTTTTTTTTTTTTTTTTTTTGTGCCTTGCACAGTCAAATGTTTCCTTTCTCCACACGTTGCACTTTTCAGATTTAATACTTGACTTCTTTGTGGAAATTAAAAGAGCACACTGAAATAACTGAATGTTCTATATGAGCGTCACGTTCAAGTGTGTCAGGAAGGGGCGTAATGCTTTCTCTAGCTCAGTCTGCTGGTCATGGGAGGAGGAAAAACTTTCAAGTGAAATATGGTTTAACAAATTTACATAATAAGATTCTATATCACCCCCTCACACAGAAGCCATAAATTGCTTCAAGCTTGCTATAAGTTATCCTAACATAGTTATATACTAACCACTGACATTTTCACTAGAAGTAACTTGTAGCAAGCTTTAATAAACTCTCATGAATCTCAAAAGGGACTGACAGGCATTTCTAACTGAGGTAGAGACACAGTGGAGGTGGTAAGCAAGCTGTTTAGAGACAGTGTACACACAAGGTAATTTCATCATGCTGCAAAAGCCTTCTCAGGACTTCTGAAAACCTATTTTAAAGAAAATTATATTACATAAATTGATACAGGTACAAAATCATAGAATGTTTTGGGTTGGAAGGAACTTCTGAAGGAAAATACAACAAACACAGGAACTCATATACAGCTGTACTGCCTCTATTATAATACAACAGCCAAATAGTTTAACCTAGAAAAATGCATCTACCGCAAGCCAAGAAAATTAGTTTCACTGCATGCTTATCACAGAGCATTTCAAAAACCACAGTGAAATTGGAGAACACTTCCTCTATTACATCACAATAACTTACATTTATATATGTGTACTTAATTTTATTTTTTTTTTCCCAAGAGGACTGAGAGTACCTTAGAAGGCTCTTTCAACTTCCAGTGTGTATTTACTTGTCTGAAGAGAGTATCTGAAAATGTTTTTAATATGATTCTATCGCTGTTTCATCTTTAGCTGCAGTCAGTCTGTAGGTGTCAGCTATTTAAAAAGGACACCTCCAGAGAAGACAATGTGAACCTCAATGTGAATCTCAATTTGTGTGAAGTTTCACCTCATTTCCACCAAATCTGAACAAACTCAGCTTCGGGGAAAAATAGCTTTCAAGTTCGTGAAAGAAACCCTTAAACTGCACACATAGTTTCTCAGTATGAAGGTCAAATGCACTAGCTGATTATTGACCCCCAATGTTAATGTAGAAACAGCTTTTTATAGAATTCATTTTACAGAAGCAATTACCTTATGAAAGGTAAGTGTGAAACTTTACCGTTTTCTCTTCGAGGCTATAATTAAGCTGTTGTTTGAGAGCAGGCAGAAAAAGAATATTCTTTATAATTTACTACTTCCCTGTGTAAACACACACAAGCACCACACACCCCAATACATACATACATTTTGATCATTTGAAAGACAAGGAGTAGATATAAGCGGGGAAAATATATCACTGTAAGTGTGATGAAGCACTGGAACAAAGTGCCCAGAGAGACTGGTTGTAGGACCTCTTTTCTCAGAAGAACACGCAGAACTCAACCAGAAAAGGCCCCGATCAACCAAGTCTAGTTTAACCTGCTTTGAATTGGGAGTGAGTCTAGACACACTCTGGAGGTCCCTTCCAACTTAAATTATTCTGTAATTCTATGCTCACTTGGTCTGACAATTTTTTCTGCACAGGAAAAAAAAAAAATCTTACTTTAAAAATTTGTTCCTCTGAAATCCTGTAAAAAAAGATTTATCCTACGGAAAAAGGCAGATTTCCAGCTGAAGTTTCAGGTGTGTCTCCTCAGGTGTGACTCCCTCCAAGTCCTGAAATAATACTATGTGGAAAAAATATGACCCTTTATGCGGGACAGCTGTTCATTAACTATGTATACTGCCCTAAGCAAGGCCCTGTGAACACCTTCCTACTAACAAGAAATTCTGCAGCTATCAATACCTTTCATTTGTCTATATTAGACAGGCAGTAGTATCTTTTGTAACTTGTCATTGAAATTATTTATGTCTCTGAAAAGCCAGTTGCTTTCACTTTCATGATCCCTGTGACTTTCTCTGTTGTAAAAGACTCAGTAAAAACTTCAAAAAATAATGAAAAAAATGTATTTTCATTACTTCTCCAGTCAAAGCAGCACTATTCACAACAAAACGTGGGTAAGGATGACAGTACTTTCATGCTCTTGTATTTATATCACACTGTCAAAAATATTTGTAATAAACCTAATGTTTTGATAAATTAGGCTGAGGTAATAAACTTCTCAGCCTACTGAAGTAACTGTTCATCCAACTGTTTTCTGAGGTTTTGTGAGAGATGCCAGATATTAGGGAGAAGAATGAAACCATAAGGGAAGCAGATGTTAGAGCTAATGAAGAATAAAGAACAGGTTGTGGTTTCCTAGGCTGCATTTGTTTTCCTGGGCTGCATTGGGCATAGTGTTGCCAGCAGGCTGGGTTGATCATTCCCCTCCACCCACAACTGGTAAGACCACCCATGGGAAACTGTGTCCAGTTCCAAACTCCTCAGTATAACAGAGATGGAAGTTCTGGAGGCGGTTAAAAGCAAAGGGCCATGAAGACAATGAAGGGATTGGAACATCTGCCCTAAGAGAAAAGGCTGAGAAAGCTGGACTGTTTACCTTTGGGAAAGAGAAGACTAAGACAGGATATTGTCAATGTGTATAAGAACCTGAAGGGATGATATAAAGAAGACAGAGTGAGGTTCTTTTCAGTGGAGTCCAGTAGTAGGGCCAGAGTCCATTAGCAAAAACTGAAAAATAAGAAACTCTGTTTGAACATCAGGAAACACTTTCTTTTTTTTTATTCTGAAGGTGACTGAACAATAGCACAGGTTGCTCAGAGAGATGATAAATTCTTGTCGTGGTTAAACCTCAGCTGGCAACTGGGCACCACACATTCCCCGTCAGTGGGATGGCGGAGAGAATCTGAAAAAAAATCTTTCACTGCTCCTTCCTTTAGAACTTATAACTCTCTCTCGCTTTCTTTCTCTTCCTTTCTCTCCCTTCTTCTCAGAAGGAGAGAGAGGTTAAAGAGAGCATCTGCTGTTTGATTTAGTGGCCAGTACAGAAAAAACCATGACAGGGGTGCATGAGTAAAATCTGCCAGCCAGAAAAGAAGGGCATAGGTGACTCTCTCCTTGCCTCTGCTGAGGTGGTACTGGGGCTGTGAACCTGTCCTAGGGGCAAGAGCTAGCATGGACAGCTCTGCAGCTTTCACTGAGGCAGGATGATGGTGGATGACATGGGGAGGAGCCAGCTTTGTCCCCAGGCTGCACTTGGTGTCCCTCTGCTTGGGCTACTGTCTCTCTAAAGAACCCAGAAAGATGGGCAGCCCCGGTCGTGCCTGCTTACCTGGATGGGTTGGGTCAGTGTGCCATCCTGGCTGCAGAAATCTGCCAGGGGCTGGCCAAAGAGCACCCCATTGCAACCAGAGCCAAATGGCCCAGGTGTCTCTGCAGCAGCCAAAGTCCTTTGCTGTGCAAATGTCCAGGGCAGATACCACCTCCTGCAGGTCTTGCCTGCTGCCAGGGAAAAGATAGCAAATAAACGTAGAGGACAAGCAACAGGCAAGTGCTCCTGCACCCCTTCAGCACTCTCCCCTAAAGAGCAAAAGCAAGGGAGAGGCGTCATTTGGGAACAAGGGGCCCTGGGGGCTCAGCTCTCTCCTGCTGCAGAGAAGGGGTCAGACATGCCCTGCAGGAAAGGCAGCAGTAGCCCCAGCGCAGCACAAGGCCCCCCCAGTCAGAGGAGGGAAGAAGGGATGTCCTGTCCCCATCTTCTCCCTGCTCACCCACAGTGAGGCCAAGTTCATTATGGCTGCCAGAGGGGATGGGTGATGGTCGCTGCTTGGGACCAGTCTGCAAGAAATGTTCTGAGCTTAGTGAGCAGTCCTGCAGCAGAAAGAGCTCACAGCAAGCTGCCTCAGCCCTTGGCCATGTGTGAGAGGCAGAGAGGACCGAGATTGCAGGCTGAGTGATACCCACCTCTTCCTGGCCGCTGACCTGGCCTCTCCAGGCTGCTGGCACATGTAGTCATGGCCTGTGTAAGAGAAAAGGAGCACAAGACCAGAAGCCATGCACCCGTTGCTGGGTTGGAGTGGACTCTGGGGACAGAGGGGAGACAGGAAGGACACTCACAGCTTTGTGGTGCCTCAGCTCCTTCTGCAGGAGCTTGATGAAGGGCAGCTGGGTCACATGGGTTCCCTTCACTCGTTCTGCTGGCCTGTGCACAGGGAAGAGGTAGAGAAAGAGCTCTGTGAGACCCATGCCACCTTTTGCTCCCTGTCAGCCCAGGGAGCACTCCCAAGCTGCCCCCAGCCAGCCAGCTAGGGTCTGACAGTGGAGCGGAGAGCAGCAGCAGTGGTGAGACCACATCTGGGAGGGTGTTGGCTGGATGCAGCTGGGCAAAGCAGTTGCACCAATCTTGACCACTGGAGAGCTGCCTGCAGCTTTGAGGCACTTCTACCCAGCTGGGGAGTGGTGTTTCCAGATGATAGGGCAATGCCTGGAGCATCCCCCCTGCTGTGAGCGTGGATTCCCCAGGCTGCACGGCCAGGCAGGGCTTACCCGAGGAGCGCACTGTGCCACAGCTCCTTCACCACCCGGAAGCTGCAGAAAGAGAGAAGAAAGGACTTGAGTGCCTGCTGCTCCCCATCCTGTGGGCTGAAGCAGGCTGCGGCACAGCCCTGCCCCATGGGGACGGCCACAGGGGCAGGACAGAGCCCCGTGGGGCAGGACAGAGGCACTGCCCAGCCCTGCCATGGGACAAGGCACTGAGACTCATCAGAAAGTGATGATGCAGAAGCCCCAGAGCCAGATGAGGACAAGGGACTTGGTCCCCTTGCCTTCCTCTTCCTTGGTGTCATCACCAGCTGATTGCCACTGCTCAGCCCCTGTAGCATGGCCAGGACCAGGTAGATGTCTGGACACAGGGCACTGCCACATCTGTAAAGAGGAGCGGCAGAGAGTGACCTGGAGCTGGCTCCCCTCTGGCATCCCTCTGCTGTAGGCACAGCCATGAATACATCCAGCAGCAGCATGCCAGGGCCTGAGGCTGCTCCTTGTCTGTCCCTGTACTAGTGCCAGGGTTTGGGAAGAAAGGAAGGTGGGGTCTACGAGTCTTACTTGGTCTTGGCAATGACCAAAGTGTCCCTGAAGAGGAGGAGGTCCCTCTTCCTCATCTTACAGCCCCAGCTCACCAACACATGCTGGAGTTGCAACGGCTTGGGTGATGCTTCTTCAGGCAGGCACTGCTGCATGGGCTCAGGGCTGACCCTGCAGAACAGACAGTATTGGGCATGAGAAAAGTGACTGATGCAGGGCTCGGCTGCGGCAGCTTGTCCCTGAGCCACAGCAGGGGAGCTCACCTGGAGCCATGGCAGCACTTCACTTGTCCCATCTTGATGAACTTGAGAGGGGCTTCACGTGAGACAGCTCAGGACAGTGCCCAGGTGATCCACCACGAGGCTGCCAAGAGGGCTTCTGGTACAGACAAATCACTGTGAAAAGAACGCTGGGCAAGAGCTGAACTCTCCCCTGTGCCACTCTGGACTGGAACAATAATGTCCCCTCAGGTGGTGATGTCAAGAATGGCACTGGAGGGTGTGGGTGGGGTGGAGGAAGGAGCACGGGGAGGTTTTCACCAGTATACCCGTGTCTCTTTCATACTGGGAAGCCCAGACCTGGGTACAGCATGGATGGCATGATGTCGCCAGCAATGAGCACTGGGGAAAGGTCACTTCCATCCAGCTGCTGGCAAGGTTTTGCCCAGTGCAGCCCAGGCTACCACTGACTACTGCCTTTGGGCAAGGGCACCTTGCTGGTTCCTGCTCAACTTGGTGTCCATCAGGGCCCCTGGGGCCATATCTGCCACACTGCTTTCCAGCAGCTTTACAGAATCCCAAACTCATGGAATCGTCTAGACTGGAAGGGACCTTGAAGATCATGGAATGCCACTGTCAGCCTGACACTGCCAACTCCACCACTAACCCCTGACCCTAAGCATCACGTCTACCCACCTTTTCAATACGTTCAGGGACGGCAATTCCACCACTTCCATGGGTAGCCTGTTCCAACCATTGATAACCCTTTCAGTGAAGGAATTTTTTTCTTTATTTCCAGTCTAAACTTCCCCTTGCATAACCTAAGGCCATTTTCTCTCGCATCACTGTAGAAGTTTTCATGTTGCTACTATGGTGAAGGAAGGAACAAAGAATGCATGACTGAATGAATTACTGCAAAGCTCTGCGGGGCAGATATTACAAAGTACTTAAGAAGGTAAATAAGAAAAATTATTTCTACTGGAAACTAATGCTCATTGATCTAATTGATAACCCTGTACACACACACACACACACACATATATATATTTATATATATTTGTTAACTCCAGTCATAAATGTTTTAGAAATTAGTTTGGATTGTGAACNAATAAAAAAAAAAAAAAAAAAAAAAAAAAAAGGAAGAAAGAAGAAGTTCAGATTATCTCCCAGAATACAGACACTAATGTGTGTAATTAGTCAGAACATATACACATATACATGCTTAGGGAAATATTTTTTGTCTCCTTGATAAGCCAGGGATGGAGTGAGGTGCCCCCTTCTGCCAGAACAGTCTGAATAGCAGAAGGTGTTTACAAATTGAATATATCCATGAACCAGGAAACGTGAATACACTGGACTCCTACTGCAAACCTTCAAGTTATAAACAGTCTGCAAGAGATTCACTGAACTAAGAGTACTGAAACAGAAAAGCTCCCCTCTAAAAACCTATTATTTCAGTCTGTAACAATCTCTGTATCTTTGATTAATTTTGGTCTGATTTCAGACACACAAAAGTACAAGCTGTGTTTCCAAGATATTGCAACTATTGACAAAGACAACATATAGGAAGAGGGAGCATAAGTATCTACTTCTAGCAAAACCCAGCTTTGCCCTCCTTAATGTATACTAATAAAAGTGGGATATTATCCACACTATCTCATTCTTTTTCTTTTTGCCTCTTTTTATCTACACATGCAAACATAACAAGAATGATATAAAGAAAGAGACAGAAAAACATATTTAGTTTCCATTTTCTTGTCTTCAGAGCTTTCCAGGAAAAAAAAAAAAATCTCTATTACATTTCATTTTATTTTCAATCTTTTCCTCAGCTGGGTAGCTGTGATTCCTGCTCATGTGATGAACAGTAATATAGATCCCACTTCATACTGATACTCTTCCTATGGTAAGACTGCCATGTTTCCCAATTTGATGGTGTGTTCAAACATCCTGCTGTTAAGGCTGTCTTGTTATGTATAGGAGGAAATGATCTCTCATTTCTTAGCACCGTGCAATCATTTGGTGATGTTTGAACATGTTCATTTATTGGAGCCATGGATAAATTAATGTTATTATGTAAGGATTTACCTACTCTCCTATACTTGCATAAATCTTGACCAAAAGATTACTGCAGCCAGTAAAAAGAAAAGTTAACCTGAGACTCCCCAAAGAAATCTTCAAATACCAGGGGCAATAGCTGTGAAGCCCCACTGAGCCACACAGTCCAGGTTGCTCACAATTTGTTGTTTCTGCAGGATGGTGAATGTGGTGGCAATGTATATATTTTCTATGCAATGTTGTGATTTGTTGTGCTTGTTTTTTTTCTTTTGGATATGAAATAAAAGAGAACAACAACAAACAAACAAACAAAAAAAAAACAAAAACAAACAAACAAAAAAAAAAAAAAAACAAGACGACCACTGAAATATAGTAATAAACAAATACTTATATGATAGTGATTGCAGAAACATCAAAAATCTAGTGTTATTTCAACAAGAGAATGCATTCTGGTCTAAGGAAAGTGTTTTTTATTGATCTGGAAGACCTTTGAATCAATCCACATTAGTTCTGTAGGCACTGCCCTCCTAGTTCAGAAATCCTGAATCATGAAGTGTAGCCTTTCCTTTGCAGTTTTAGTTTCTTAATTTCTTTTAAGAAGTACATAACATTTTGCATTTCTTGGAAAGCAAACCAAGATTCTAGGTAAGGAGGGGGTGTTTAAAACTAGAAAACATACACGAGGTGTTTTCCCTCCATAATGGTCAGCGGCCTACACTCTGTAGATCATCCCTGTGGAGAACCTCAGCAACCAGCACGTTTGTCTTCAAGCCCAGGTTAGCTGTTGTTCATGTCAACAGCATATACATAGTTTTTGTGCTTTAGTTGTCCATTATAAAATGAAGGGAATAATATTTCTGTTCCTCACAAGGGAATCTTGAAGATACAGATTTAATATCGTGAGACAACTAGACCTTGCATTAAAGGAGCTAAAATAGGAAGTGACAACACACTACTAACAACAAATCTAATCTGTTATTGTCCCTCTCCTCATCAAATCTATTCTGTTCCTTTTGTGTAGTCACTCTTCTTTTGCTCCCCACTCTGCAGATACCCTTTGAATGCTTCTAATGACTTTCTTCTCATGTTGAATTTGGATAATACTAATAACTTCTTAAACCTCTTACTATGTTTCCCCCTAAGTCAAACTAAGATGGCTGGTACACACTGTTGTTATTAAAATGGGATATAGATGACAGAGTTTGGAAGCAAACCTAGAGAACTTGAACTGGATGATGACCATGTAGTGGCTTTCTAGTACCTAAAGGAGGCCTACAGGAGAGATGGGGAGGACTCTTTATCAGGGAATGTAGTGATAGGATGAGGGATAATGGTCTTAAACTGAAAAAAAGTAGGTTTTGATTACATATTAAGAAGATACTCTGTACTGTGAGGGTGGATGCCCCATTCCTGGAATTGTTCAAGGCCAGGCTGGACAGGGCTTGGAGCAACCTGCTCTAGGGGGAGGTGTCCCTGCCCACAGCAGG
>VXBW01008045.1:260986-278952 GCA_013400375.1 Thinocorus orbignyianus | reverse complement strand
TCCCTGCCCACGGCAGGGGAGTTGGAACTCCATGATCTTTAAGTTTCCTTCCAACCCAAACCACTCTAGGAGTCTACAAACTGAGAGCAGTCATCCCAGCCATATGCAAACAAAGCCTTCTCTAACCTGAGGACCGAAGGACTCCCTTGTTTGTAGCAGAATGACAGAAGGACCACTCTACAGTGCCTTGGCTGGAATACATTGTATGGAGTGTCTGCAGCTCTCAGCATTTTTCCCAATGTCACCTGTCTCCCTAGGCAGGTCCAGTATTTGGAGGAGTCCCTACCCTTCCCTTCCCTTCCCTTCCCTTCTGTCACATCCCCTCCAAGTCCTTCTCTGCTTGCAAACAGCAGGGATCCTTCCCTAGTTGGCTGCCTCACGAGCTGTGTCAGAAAGTTATCCCAAACACACTCCAGGAACATGGTAGACTGGTCCTTCATTTTGGGGAAGAACAAAATTGGTGTCAACATTGGAAGAGGGGAAAAACGGTAAAGACTCACGACTATGAGGGAGACATGGGCACACTGGGAAGAGCCCCCCAGTATCCCTCTTCCCCCAGCCCCCCCCCACTGTGATTGTTGGCATCACAGTGGTGAACCCAATGATGGTGACCCATAAAAGGCCCCAGCACGGGCGGAGTCAGGAACGTACAAATTGAGATCAGAGGCAGACAAATAGAAAAGAGTCCTCCTTGGATGACAGCCACTAAAGAAAGAGGTTGAGCGCTTTGATCCCTCAGCTTGTACACTGAGCATGATGCAGGACGGGGGGAACAGCCTGTTGGTCAGGTTTGGGTCACCTGTCCTGTCTGCGCGTAACACACGTGTGACCCTGCTAAGCTTCTCTGCTTCTGACCCTCCTACTTTGTGCACAACAAAGCCAGCTGCCCTTGGTGGGTCCAGCAAGAAGTAGAAGCAGGAGCCCCTCTCTGGAACCTTCCTTGGCATTCACTAGAAACATCAGATCGGATCTGCTAGAAGCATACACTGTCTGAAAAGCATGTCAGTCAGAGAAGTCAGTTAGGGAGTCAGTCAGAAGAGGCTAAGCTGCAAAGTCAAAATCCTGAAAAGAAAATGGGTTCTGTTTCACCTCAGATCAGGACAACCACCAAGTCACAGCAGCCCTGTCCCTTGTCCAGCTCGCTCTGGACCAAGGCAAACGCATCTCTTTCCACCTTTTATCACCAGAGTTGTGAGACCAGCTTTTCCCCAAGCGCCAAATACTTCAAGAGCCGCCAGAGTGATTTGAGCCCTGAACCATGTCTAAGGGGTCAAGGTCCTTTCAGAAGGGAAACAACAGGTGCCAGCCACCACTGGGGAAAGAAGTTGCATGGCTGATCTGCAGGTCTTGCAATGATTGTGGGCAGGAGCCCTCAGAGTGTGGAAAGCCTCTCAGGTGCAACTCTCCTAGCTGGCATCTGAAGTGTCTCAGAGGCAATACCATCTTTTCTTCATGGCAAAGCCTCCCTTGATATCAGTAGTGATCACTGCCTGAAGTCATTACACTCCCAACTTTCATGAGCTCTACACTCGGGCAAAACTCATGTAGGAAAATAAAACCCCTTGATCATTCTTGCACATATAAAACAAAAATAAAACCAAAAGCGAAAACGGACCTGTGGGAATGGATCCAGCAGAGGGCCAGGAAACTGATCAGAGGGCTGGAGCACCCCTCCTATGAAGACAGACTGAGAGAGACAGAAGAACCTTTATCATCAGCCTTCTAGCATCGGAAGGGAGCCTACAGGAGAGCTGGAGAGGGACTCTTTGTCAGGGAGTGTAGCGGTAGGATGAATGGTAATGGTTTCCAATGGAAAGAAGGGAGATTTAGATGAGATACTAGAAAGAAATTCCTTACTATGGGGGTGGTGAGACACTGGAACAGGTGGCCCTGTGGCTAGTTGTGGAAGCCCCATCCCTGGAAGCATTGAAGGCGAGGCTTGATGGGGTTTGGAGCAACCCGCTCTAGTGTCCCTGCCCACGGCAGGGGGGTTGGAACTCCATGATCTTTAAGGTCCCTTCCAACTCTAGCTATTCTGTGATTCTATTATTCTTATGAGGAACTTATTGAAGACAGGCAAAAACATAGCTGATGGGTGATATATTTCAGGCAATGTACATGGACTGACCTATGAGGCTGCCACAGTCATGATTCATTGCAGTTTTTAGGGTTTCATTTATACAAGTAAACAGTGATCCTAAAGTTTACAGCTGTACCCTCCAGATAAGCTCAGTTGACCATCCGGAGTTCAACATGTGATAATGAGAAAAGAAATACAAGTATTCTTCTGTAAAGTTATCCCTTGCATATTCACTAAATGGAAAAGTGTGTGTGTGTATCACAGAGAATGTATGAAAAACGTCTTTTCCAAGTTTTAGAAAAAGATATTATATATTAAATAGACAATTCATACAGTGCACACCATAAATATATACTAAGTACACTATGTGGTTTCTCTTTTTATTTGCTTAGTGCTTTAATGCAATTAATTGAAAACACATGTTCTGACTAAAGGAGAACAAGTCTTTTAAGAGGGGACAACTTTTGTAAAGCTCCATGTGTCACTTTGTCATGGTTTGGCCTCGGCACCAACAAAAGCGCTACATGGCAGCCCGCTCGCTCTGACACCCCACAGCAGTGGGGAGAGGATGAGAAGGAAAAGGCAGACTCTTGGGTTGAGATAAAAACTGTTTACCAGAACAACAGTTATTACAGAGAAACAGTAACACAGATGGAGGGTACAAACACGAGTACAATACCGACAGCAGCCCACGCCGCCCCGACTGCCACCGATGCCACCGAGCCGCACCCCAGCGCCGCCCATCCATATATACACCTACGCCGTGACGTCACCACGCCCACTTCCGGTTGTGGCCCATCTCCTGCCCTGCCAGCTCCCTGCTGCCTCCTGGGCCTGGCACACATGGGATAGAATAGCTGTGTCTGCTAGAGCCAGGGGAGAATCAACCCCGTCCCTTCTGGAAACCAGGACACACTTTTAGTGACTTTCTTGTTTGTTTGTTTTCTGAATAGTATAGCAAGAACACAATTCTTTTGCTTCTCTGAATTTACAAATCCTTGCCACCTAGGCTCCAAGTTTAAGACAGCAATTAGATAATATGAAACTTTTCTTTTGTCTGCTGACAAAGAATTTCCAGAGTATTTTCCCTCAAGTGCTATTGGTGACTGTACAGTTTCAACCCACCAGAAACATAGGGCAAACTTAGCCATTGATGGGAACTACAGAAAGTTTATTCTTCACAGGGAGATATATGCATTGTGTCAATCTGTTATCACTGTACTGTTAAAAGGTCACTAAAAGGCCATTGCTTCAAGATAAGAGGCAAAGAGCACAAACTGAAACACATTAAATTCCATCTGAACAACAAAACATCCTCTTATTGCAAGGGTGGCTGAGCACTGACACAGAGAAGTTGTGGAGTCTCCTTGGAGGCATTCCAAGATCTACTGGAAACGGTCCTGAGCAGCCTGTTCTAGGTGACCTTGCCTGAGCTAGGGGATTGGACTAGGCGATTTCCAGAGATGCTTTCCAAGCTCAGCTCTTCTGTAGTTCAGTGAAAATGTTCAGAGGCTCACTAACTGTGTCACTATATCAATGTGTAGCCAGAAAAAAAATGAACTTTTTCTAGAGAAATTAAAACCTGATACCCTCTTCTAATGTTCCTCAAGATCTGTCTCCACACTTTCAAAGGTACCTTTTAGACAACGAAGTTCTTATTGTTATGGCAAAGGCAATGAACAATCTGCTTGTTGGAATCACTTTAAGTAAGAAGAATGACAGTACATGCACAGCCAGAGACCACCGGTCTTCTAACAAAAGTTTACTTGCTGAAACACAGCAATTCAATTGCTTGCTATCATATCAGCCCATCCTTACAGCTTGACATTGGCTGTTACATTTCAGTGATTTAGAAATGTAAGCATTTTTCTCCTCCCATTTCAAAATACTAAATCAAAATCTAAATACTTCTAACAAATTGAATCTCATCACAGCCCAAATTTCTACTGAAGTGCTTGAAAAAATTAATTTAGATGATTTTTAATTTCCTGTAATTTTTAATCTTATGTAAAGCTATATTTTGCAGAAAAAAAAATGCAAAAAAAATAGTTTTCCTTCAAACTTAAAATATATATTCAAATGTCACAGTAGGATCATTTCCAGCATTTTTCTCCCAAAATTGCTTTGAAACAGAGAATGTACTGAAATGTTTCCATCACTTGTTCCAATGATTCTGCAGTTTCTGAAAAAAAGGTCAGCCTAGGACTTTGATGTAGCTGCAACATAAATTTTCCCAACAATTTCTCTGTATGTTTGTTACCATCACATGTCTTCATTTCATCTGTTGAAGGGACTTTGTGCTATCAGGACTATTTTGACTCTAGTAAGCAGAATCATTGCCACAAGTTTAACAGTTTTCCCCTGCTTCTGAGAAGCTGTGGTGGATAAAAAGTCCTGCAAAGTCTCTCACTCCTCATTTTATGTAACATTATCAGGTTCTTGGTTGTAGTAAAATCTCAGTAGCTCCCTCATCTGGACAATGTGGATGAGAGTCCTCAACTACCCGTTTAAAGTGCTTAAGGAATTATGGGTGAAAAGCACATGAAAAAGGGAGACACTCTTCTTGCTAGAATTCAAACCGCTAGGGCAAGCTTTTCATTCTTTATTTGTAAATTCAATTATAAAACTTCCTGCATTTACGTTGCAGAAATCAAATCACCCCTATCAGAAACTTCAAAGACCCCTACATTTGATTTTAGCTATTAGCCTGGTAAGAAATATGCTGCAGAGTGATTCCATTCCAGATTGCAAACCTTGTTAGCTGAAATGTTTTGATGTGGTTTTATCCTTCATTTGTATTTTGGGGTGGGGGTTTCTTTGTTTGCTTTTTCCTCTCTTCACTTTACCTTTTTATTGCAAAGCATCTCACTCTCTTCTAATTTATGTATAGTTGTGTCCAGCTTCAAAATGTCATTAAGTTGATAGGTCACACTTTAAATTATGTTTGTCAAATAAAAGTGTAATTTAGATCCAATAAAACAGTTATTACCACTTTTAATCAGGAAAAGTAGGAGTCAGGTCTGTCTGAGAGACATTCCTAGACATAACCACGCAGAGAGCTGGGCTACATGTTATTTGATTCAAGTAGAGTCACTGATTGTTGCAGTAGTTCTATTCAAATTCAGCTGAGGGTGCATTCGTCTGTCAGCAGAACAGACTTCAATTAAAGAAAAGAAAGATATTTGGAAATTATAGTTTCAAGTGTTCAGCAGATCTCGAGTTCTAGTTGATTGTAATGGTGCTGTCTCAGATTTAATAAATGTGCAGTGTCCCCTTTGAAGGTGGTTACAGATGCATTCTTACAGTAAGCAAGATCACACAACTGGAATGAAGACTAATATTGATCAGTCTAAAAGCAATGGATTTTTTTTCCCCTTCTGGTTGGTTAGCCACACCTGTCAGTCCCTGAGCAACAAGATATTATCCATTCATACCTGTCAGTTTAAAAAGTAAAGGTAAGCACAGGCACAATTTTAAATCATTGTTGAAAAGGGAGATACAATTGGAATAGCAAACTTAAATACCAGGTGTGGTACGAACCATATAGGATGTAACTGGATATATAGGATATAACACAGGTTATCCTTGGAATTTACCAAACATCTGCATTTGTTAAGTCTCTTTTTTTTTTTGACTGTTACTGCTCCTCTTCCTTGTATCAGCAGTAAATACATTGGCTGTTTACTGAGGAAGCTAACAAAGATACCTTTGAAATTATATTAATTCATAAGTTGATGCAGTTTGGGAGACTAGTTCTGATCACAAGTGCACAGATTTTAGGTTAGTGCACCTGTAATGAGTTTGAGAATGCCATCCCTGACCCACACCAGTGGATACAAGGATAATTCCTTTCATCAGAAAATAAAATGGCTAAAAAAAAAGAAAAGAACGTAAGTATGAAAACAAACTCTATCTGAATCCAAATACATATCTAACACACACAAAAAAATTAATGTTTACTTAAAAGATACAGAGGTTAACTGTTCTTTTGTTTAAGAATGTCGTTTGCGGTTGTCTTTGCAATTTTGAAGGATGTGCAATATCTCATCTTTCCATCACATCATATTATATGACATCAATTGGCTTCTTTTGCTTTTGACTGCACTTTTTATTTCTATAGAGAAAGACAGGTAGCTACATACATGCATATATATACACACACAAATATACACACACTCATCTGTAGGTGTGTGTGTATGCAGGCAGACAGAGAGTACACTTTCCAAAGTTGTAACATTTTCAAAGGGCCGAGTAGTAAATGTCAGTATTTTGAAAATCTAGGAGCTTTTTATATCTTTAGTCACTAGATATTCTTGTTATCTCATATTTTCCATACAGCTGCTTCTTAAAGTATTAGAGTGGCAGGGTTATGTGCTATAGCAGTTCATCTGTAATGGGAAGTGATCAGCTCACCTCTATAATTGCTTTTCTGGAGCTCCAGGCACAGATTTGCCATGTACCTTTAATCCCCTCTCATATACCACGTACTATGCCTTGTCTCCTGCTCTCTTTCCATGGCATAGGTACAACTCGTTTTCCCAGCATTGTGCAGCAACATCTGCCTTGCTCCACAATCTAATGTGCTGGATGCACTAAATCAGCAACAAGCATAATTTCTTCCCAGGACTCTAGGAAAGATTTCTGGTTTTCAGAGTTAAAAACCATGCTTTCCTGTTACCTAACATATGCCCTGATGTTCGGAAAGTCCCCTTTCATGGAACCACCTTCAGTCCAACCACTTTTTGCACCTACCTCTCCATTTGTCTAAAGTTTTACCTTTCCTAGTTCCTAATATTCCATAATATCTACTCCTAATATAGTTGTTGGCAATGGCCAAGAATAGATCCTGGGAAATAAATGTAATAATAAAGTAAGCATGTAGGAATAACTCTTGTTTTCAGCTGTTTGTTCCTTAAAGGGACTTCCTTGTTGGTTTTGTAGATAATATAGTCCTTATTTTATATGTACCTTCGCATGTAATGTATCTCCTTTTTTTTATTATTATTATTTATTTATTTATTTTTTATCAGCAGGCTATATCAGTGCTATCAAATTAAACAGAGCCAGGAAATATTCCCAAAATTGGAACAAGATCATCTGTTAAGTTGTTTTAACCATCTCTAGCACAGTTTTGGCTTGTACAAATTAGAACTCTTTCAAATAATTTCCAGGCACAATTTGGGACTTAGACGCAAGCTAGGACCATTCCGAATAGGTAGTTTGGATGCAGTTACTCTGTCTTGGAAGCTATGAGAGTTGAGTGGAAGTACTAGTTGTTCCTTGCCAGTCAGCCTCAGTGCCAAAAAATAATGGTCTAAATATATCTATATCTAGTATATCTAGTCTGAGCATCCTAACATAGCAAGTAATTCTACAGTTTACTCTTGATTTTTACTAAAAGCAACCTTTTCAGGCTGATTCAAATCTACCACATAATGTTTTCGTTTCATATTCCCTAATTCTTGTTTATTTACTATGTTCATGTAATTGCTAAGCTACATAACCAGAGGTATAAAATAGCTGCAGTATTAAGAAATAATCTAATGTCCGTATCTGAAGCTAATGTAGCAGAAAACTAAAGCCAGATGAGGTATCTTTAGAGAAACAGGGTGATTTACTAAATTATTATTGTTATCAAACTTGTATCGAGAAAGTGTTCAAATGTATAGCATATAAATACATGTATAATAGATCAGGATAAACAATTAAATTTATTAAAGGACATTGTAATTGCAAAGCAGAGTGTATCTTTAAAAGCATGCTGGCACATTGCTAGATCTGGTAATTCAGTTAGGAAATATTTGGGACATTTTATTAAAAATATACTTTCTGAAATTTAGCCTTCAGATATATTAATTTGGAGGACAGCCAGGCTCTCTGATCCTATTAACCACATTTGAAAACCCTCACATGGCAAGAAAAATATAAGATCCATACCACATTTCAGAATAATAATAAGGGAACTCTGAGAGTGATTCACCATCAAAGAATTATAAAGTCTTACATCACTGGACCAGCACATGTCAGGGAACAGGAAAAGCCTAGTAACGTTGGCCTGATCAACTCTGAGCCTCCCATTGTCACCCACTGCTGGGAGTTTGGTTCACCCAGAAACTTTGAGTCAAGACCTCTCCATTAATATTTATGTGATGTATCCCCAGCATGGGAATTTTGCTTAAACTGCTGAGAAGTCACCCAGTTGCCCATCACGCCCAAAATCCACACATCCACATTATATAAGATGACTACAAAAACCTTTTCTGTAGTTCAGATGGGGATGTTAACAAATTCCCACTCTTATCACAGGGCTACACTCATCACCAGCCTTTCGTTCTGCTGTTCTGCTCTGTTTGGAAAGAAAGGATGGCATTTTTTATTAGACACGAAACATTGAATTAAATAAAGATGAATGTTTCTCAATATAATCATCTTAACTGCACTTCTTATCACTTCTCAGTTCCACTAGACTAAGGTAGAAGTTTACAGTAGCTTGTTCTAAGGCCAGAAAGGGCCAATAAGATAATTAGCTTTCTGTACATTAAAAATAATCACATCACCTCTCTGTTGAGCCCAGTAGCATGTATGTGACTACATAGCTTGATTTAAAAGATTGAGATACAAAAAGCACACAGTCTTCATATGGGGGCACACACAGAGAGAAAGGATCCTTGAAATTCTCGGAGGAATTTGTTCTGGGACATCATCACCCTTATTTTTCAACCTTGATTTTTTAATCTTATTTATTTGTAGTGTGAATGTGGCTGGCTTTAGACTGGCTTCAGATTTTAGTCAGGCATTCGTATGACTCCCTCCATTTGAGCATGCTGACTTTGCTCTCTTGACTGACACTGGTAGAGTGTAATATGAAAGAAAGACCCTGACCCTGTGATTTCAGCAGGATTGAGTGGAAGTAGAAACTGAGCGGTTCAAAATTAAAAAGAAAAAGAAAAAAAAAAAAAAGCAGTTCACCCATTCAAGCACAAATATCTTCCACAATTAGCAATAACAGCAAGGGGAATACAATTACAGGCAGACCAAATTGCTTTTTATTTAAATGTTCTCTTTTTAAAATGTATCCCAGTGTGAAAGTCCCTCTTTAAATTAGTGAGAGCATGCATAATCTCAATGTCTCCACTGGGGGTTGTAGGAATATATGTTCTCTCACTTGCTTAGTTGCACATTTAGGGGATTAGAGCAAAATTATACAGCCCTGGGTACTTTATAATGACAGATATCAATAGTAATTTAGCTCATTGAGTGTATTCCAGCTTTATTTTAATTTACTGATGTTTTTCACTTTGTTCTTTGTTATTTAGTTCTGTCTGAGTATTCCATTACAACTATAAGCTTTGACCCTGCAAACTCTTGCTCATAGAAACAGACTTTTCTTGCTGTACGAAGAAGGAGTTTTATAAGTAGATCTGTAACCATCAGAGAACACTTAAGAAACTAGGGCAAAGAAATGCCTATCTCAGTTTTTAAAACTTTTTTAATCTACCAAGAAAATAAATCCAAGAAATGTTTCCATAAAAAAAAAAAGTTTTTTTAAAACATAGGCAGTTTCAGTTTTGTTCATTTCATTCAACTTTGTGCTCTGTTTTCCTGTATAATAGAAAATTAAACAACCTAAGTGAGAAACTCATTGAACTTCCAAATTTGTCAACAGTTGGAGAAACATACTGCTTATTGAAATTTACTGGTTTTGCCAAGCTCTGATAAAACCAAAAAAAAAAACAGCCTGCTTGGGGAAAAATTTTCATGGTTTACTGAATATTCTGAATGTGCTAAAAACTCACCTGAAGGCAATAATAAAATCTAATCAAAGCTACCACAGGTATGTGGGACAAGATAAAGGTTGAAAAATGAATCATAATATTTTAGGAGTATTTTCTGGAAGGATTAGCTCCAGTTATTCTCATAGACTATGAGAAAGATTTCATCTCTTGCTATAGCTACAATTACTGCAGTGCCTGAGTATTTCACAACAGTTAATGTACTTAACATAATAATTATTATTTTGGCTGGGATAGACTTCATTTTGTTCATATAAGGTTACATCATGTTCCTTTTTGGATTTGTGTTGAAAACAGTGTTGATAACACAAGGGTGTTTTAGGTTTTGCTGAGCAGTGACTACACAGCATCAAGGAGTTTTTGGGTTCTCAACCTGCCCCAGCAGCAAGCAGGCTGGGGGTGCACAAGAAGCTGGGAGAGGATGCAGAGGGGATTATTGACCCAACTAACCAAGGCAATATCCCACACCAATATCCCACACCATATATTGCTGTGTTCAGAAATAAAAGCTGAAGGGAAAAAGGAGGAAGAAGGGATGTTCAGAGTGATGGCATTTGTCTTCCCAAGTAACTATTGCATGTAATGGAGCATTTATTTCTTGGACATGGATAAACACCTGCCTAACAATGGAAGTACTGAATGAATTCCTTATTCACCTGCCTAACAATGGAAGTACTGAATGAATTCCTTATTGTGCTTTGCTTGCATGCATAGTTTTACCTATTAAGCTGTCTTTGTCTCAACCCACAAATTTCCTTGTTTTTTTCCTTCTGATTCTTTTCCCTGTCCCACTGATGGGGAGTGCGTGGGGATGAGTGGCACACTAGTATTAAACCATGATACAACTCTGTGAATTATTAACTTTATTTATTAGATGGGGAACTAGAGCAAACAGAGCAAGTAGACCTGTTGAAAATCACCGAGCAAGTCTATGACTTTTTAGGGAACTGACGATCTCTCTTGCCGTAGACTAGAAAGCAACTATTCACCCATTCTTCCTGTAATCTTTACTATTTACATTTGCAAATTACACCAGACAAAGCAGTCCATACAAAAATGGTAACATTTTCCTTGAGAACTGAGAAGGATATAGGTCAGTCTCCTCCCAGGTAGTACTATACCAAAAAGCCAAGTGGCATCTGGGGTCCTGGATATACCCTCTGTAATCACTATTTAGCTATTTCTTTTTCAGAGTGGAAGAAATACTTCTTATTGTGATTAAACTGCTTCCCAAAAGTATTTCAAAACTTGAATTGTAAATGTGCTTTTGTAGTTCTTCAGTTTGCTTGTCTGGTTTGCCCTCTTGACAAGTCCTTAAAGGCCTGACCTCTTCATCACAACAGTAAAAGTTCCCAAAGCCTACATAAAGTCACATCAGTTGCATCATTCTTTCAAGGCCCTTTATACCAGCCGGGAACTGCTGGAGTGTAAGACACGGAACACATGACCCTCGGTGGTCATGTTAGTCTGTAAAGTGCAGGACCCTGTGGAAGGTCAAAAACAGGACAAGAACAGGATTTTCAAACCTGTTACTCTCTAACATTACAATATTGCTTTATTGGAGCTGTATATTCCAAAGTCAATACATTGCACTCTTAATTCTGCTAAAAGCCAAACTGGGACCAAGATTTTATAAGTGTACTAACAGTTTAAGTTAGACAATTGAAGGCCAAACACGTCATTGCTAATGGACAGTAATACTTAAATAATTTTATAGATATGTACTACCTGTAGAAAACAGTGACTGCAAAATTCATTTATTCTAAATCTTTTTAGTACAATAATAAAAAGAGATACCACAAAAGAATATGCAAAATCAAAATTTTCACAATGAGCACACAGAGTTGGCGATATCATAAACATAGTTAATTTTTTCCCTGGCAGGTTCAGGCTACAGCTTAGAACTTCAGCAAAGCTTTATTAAAAGTCTTTTAAATACAGCTTTTCCTGGATCTTAGTGAACTCTGGAGGATCGGTAGCTCATTCCTAATGTAGAACAGTTAACATGTCCATAATACAAATAGCCTTCCACCACCCACCTAATGTTGCAGACATCAAGGGGGAAAAGTGAAGGAAACTTATCCAAAAAGGGTAACGTTTCTCCTATTCTGGAATATACTGAAGGGGAAAACAGCAGACAGATGCATGTTGAGATCCCGAAAATCTTTTGTTGCAAGGTGGAAAGCTGGAGTAGCCTCCTAGACCAAAGCCCCATCATACACTGAACAGCCTGATTCTCAAATCCATGGTAACTCTGTGAAATTTAGTCATGTAGATTATCCATCTATAAGCTGTAATAAGTCAGTACAGGACTGTTCCCTACAATATATTCTTGAGTGCTTTAGTATTAAATTATTCAAGTGATGGGCTTCCAATACTTCCTCGGGGAGATTACTATAGACTAATAGATCTCACAGAAAGCTTTCCTGATGTAAAGCCTGCATTATTCTTAGCTCATTTTCATTCTGTTATTTCTAGCTATGCTCCCTTGGACCTCTGTAAACAAATCTTATGCCTCCTAGGTGTTTACACAATTCAAATACTTCTAGGCAGATATTGTGTCCTCTAGTAGCCACGGTCTGGCCAGTGATACACACTCTCTTATTTTTTACTCTTTCTTCATAATCCATCTTTTCAATCGCAGTGTATTTTTATGTTGAGTTTCTTGACAAGATAATTAGTTGTAAATTGGTGGGTTATAAGCAATCTTGAAAACGCATTCTTAAATATGAAAAAAAACAGACTAAGGACTAACATAAAAAACTTGACTGGTATGTCTTCTCATACTCATTTTATCACCAAATATCAAGGATGAGTTGAATGATTGATATTCTTAGTGAGAACAAACCAATGGTTGAAAAAAATAAAGTCCCAGTTGGGAATACCTGATCTAATGAGTCTTTTTCTCTTAACATGGATCTTATGGCATTAATTTTCTGAGATGGATCATATTGATCATCATGTTCACAAGTTATTTAGCCACTAAATTTAAGTTTTTCATGCTGAATGGGAGCATAGAATGTGACTAGAAGGCACCTGAAATGTTGCTGAAGGTTATTCTCAGGGACAGGTGTTTGTGGTTGTCTGGTCTATATATTCCAGTCTTGTGTACTACTGAATTCCAGTGATTCCTTCGTAATTTTCAAGAGCTTTGTGAGATGAAAATTCAAATTCATCATGACCAATGCAAAACAACAAAAATCTTACAGCTCTGTCTACAAACTTCACAGGTGTACTGTAATTAATAGTAATATTTGGGAATAGTTACATGTGATTTTCATTTTCTTTCAGTATAAACTTTTATAAGCTACTTGATTAACTACTGTCCCATAGCAGCTTTCAGCTTAGTAACTTAGCTGAACATGAGGGAGAATTTTATCATTTATTTAAAATCTTCAAAAGGTAAATTATTCTTTTTATTAGCAAGCAATATAGATTTTTTTTTAAAAATGCTGCAGCAGTTTTTCACCTGTCTTTTTTAGAGTTTTCAATTTTTTTACCAAATTTTAGTTTATAATATTTAGCTATATACCTTAGGAACATATTGTCAGCATATTAAAGAAAGCATGGAAAGTAAAGCATGCAGATAGCATCAGCCTGAATTTTCTGTATTTCAATTTTGTATATAAATTTTAATGAAATAGAGTATTTCCATTGAGAATGGAGGACATACAAACCACCCAGTTTTAGACTTTCAGATGACATGTTTATTTTTAAATAATTGTACAGATTGTACAGATTGCCTGCATAGTTATTGGAAATCTGCAGTTATCTAAGACCTCAGTCATTCTTCGGTGGTATGTGTTGATACTCAATGAAGAAAATTGTTCTAACTTAGGTACTTCTGCTAAACCATTTACAATAAACTGTAATAAATCTGAGCTTCACATCTGGGATTATTAGTCTAGAATCAGTGTACGTGGACTCTGGGTGATATATACTGAAGTCAGTTTGAATGCATTTAATCACCTAAGGAGAGGGGAAGTCATAAGTCAAGAAAGTTTAGTACTCTGTGGCCATTATTGGGCCATTCTTGAAGAACACCCTAACACTGAGAGAGAGGTGGTGGAGTCTCTGTCTCTGAAGACGTGCAAAACCTGCCTGGACAAGTTCCTGTGCAATCCACTCTAGAAGGACCTGCTTTGGCGGGGGGGGTTGGACTAGATGATTGCCAGAGGTCATTTCCAATCCCATATCATTCTGTGATTCTGTGGATCAAAGTCCATAGCAGTTGTGTGCTACTTTTTTAGTCTATTTCCTGCACTCCTTTAGTGGTAATGAGACTAGGAAAGATTGTAGAGCAGACTTAAGTGCTGAGCCACACAGGAAGAGGAATGAGACAAGAAACATCTGATGCCTGTCTTTACTGCGGCAGTACTTTTTGGTAGAAGCATTTGTTGCTGTCCATTATTTTAAACTTCTCTCTTCCTTCCTTGAAGCATGCACTTCTCTTTCTTCAAGGAAGTCCACACTCTGTAGGTACAGGGATGTGTAAGTTAGACTTCTGTTTTCATTGTGGTTTTTATTCTGACAAATATACTGACCACACTACTAACTGCACGCAGCCAAAATTAAACATGAACTGTCACTTAAGTGTGCACAAGAGATAGATGATTAGTCTAACCCCAATAAAAGCACTTTGCAAATTATGTGGTGACAACATCATAAAGAGCTGTGTGTCCCATCTTACTAGCTCTCATTATTTAGCATGTTTTACTTCCTTTTTACTTTTTTCCCCACAGTTTTTCCCTACTCAGGCATGTTTTAAAGAAGGGAAAAATGCCAAGTCGATGCAGCTTGTTATGAAACTGCGACAGTTTGTATTCCCTTAAATTAACTGAAAGGAATATAAGCACCACAAGTTGCTTTGTGCACCCACATCCTTCTGTGAGCACCTGCTAGCTTATGGGGGCTTTTCCCACTCAGGTTTGACTGTCAAGGAGAAAGCTAGCAATGTTAAAAGGTTCTCTGGGTTGTTTTACTCTATTTATCATTTTTGTCACAACAGTTCAAAACTAAATAGAGTAGCTGTTCTTAAGTAGTTGTTCTTAAACACTTCCATAAACGATCAGACTGATGGTTTATTTAAACTAGTAGATCTTGCCCATGCTTCTATGTAGTAGAAGCTATTTCAGAGGTGTCAAAAACTTTCCAGTCGTTTATGTGAAATTTTTTCATGGAATTATTTCTAAATCACAAAATTATCAGTTGGTTTGGTTTTTTTATATTTTTTCACATACATAACTTTTAAATAATCTGTACTAGTAGTCATTTAAATTCTTTTCTTTCCTTCCTTCCTTCCTTCCTTCCTGCCTTCCTTCTTTTGCTCTCTTTCCCTCTTTCTTTCTTTCTTTCCCTCTTTCTCTCCCTCCCTCTTTCTTTTCTTCCTTTGTTTCTTCTGTAGCTCTTTGCTGAATTGTGCTAGCATGTGACCACTGTGTATATAGTATGAAAAACTCAGCATATGGTGATAACTAGTGGTACCTAAGGTAAATTCATTACTCAGTTAGGGGCTGATGACCATGTGTCACTCTACTTACTACTTAGTGTAATTTGCCCCACTTTGGAAGCCATATAACCTTGCTATAATAAGTCCTTTAGAGAGGCAAGATTTACTGATTCAGCCAGAAGACCACAGTTCAAAGTCTTCTTGATTTGCAGTTCAAAGCATGAACAAAGCTTCTTGAACTTGCACCCAGCAGTGTAGACGTATCCTAAATGACCCAAATTTTAGCTCTATGTATCATGGAGGTTGACCTCTAATGACTTTTGTAGTAAATACCACTAAAATATATAACTCTCTCTGCTCTTACCTATGAGAGCACTAATACTTATCCCATCAGGATGAGATGATGAACAATGGACAGCTATTTCTAAAATCTGCAACTACACAGCAGCTGGAATGTTAAAGGCACTGAAGATGAACTCCACTGGCCTATTAGCTACACAGCTCTTGTGGAATCCATGTAAAATTGAAGCAGGCCCTTCATCAACACCCTAACTTTGATTTCTATTATATAAGGAGAACAGACCATCCCAGAGAGCTATGCAGTACACCTAAGGTTTGGATTGACTTCTATAAGTGCCCATCTCTCTCTGCTGTCCACAGCAAGAGCTTAAGACAATAGCTGCCTTGGTTATGTCCCTGAAGTACAGAGGAGGAGTTTAACCTATGTGGTGTCATCAATCAAATCCAACAGTGCAGCAACACAAAAGTTTTGAAAATGCAATGAGGTACAAGGCTGCACATGATTGCTGAAGTGGGGATGTGATTTAATGGTACTGTTCTAGTCTGTTCATTTAGGAGGGTTTTTTCTGCCAAACATTCACCTAAGTTCATCTGGAATGATGCTTTAATGCTGCGAATGCTTTCATATACAGCGATAAACATAACATCCTCATTAGTCACAAGTTCTGCCTATTCTCACACTCTCATTAATTAGCAAAGAGGTCATTCTGATGGATGAGAAGGAGAAATACTGGTAGGTCTCACCACCCACCATCGGAAAAAAATGAGAACTGAAGATTCAAAGGTGCATCTTTAGTTTAATTGCATTTCACATTTAAATAACATGAAACTGTTGATTAGCAACAGATCCTCTTAAATCACTTGACTGATAACTTTGTGTGCTACAACCCCGTTCTTGTACAGGTAAGGCCACTTTAGACATGAGTAAAGACTTACAAACCAGGCCAAAAGAGTTTAAAGAAAGAGAAAGCTCAAGAACCCTCTCCCAAATGGCATCTGAACTTTTCAGCTATATGTCACGGGCCATATACATCCGAAACTCTAATTTCTATTCATGTGCAGAATAACAGTACTCAGAAGCACCAATCACTGACACTGTCCAAGGACAATGGAAGAATCAGTCAAGGAGTCTGAATCCAATTTCTCGAACGATGCAAGCAGTCAGAGAGCAAAGACAGGGAAGGTGAGGGTCATAGGGCTAGGAGTTAAGTCACAGACTAGCAGTACATATAGATCTGGTTTCCAAGTGACCTTGTACTTAGGCATGTATTTTCTTTGGTCATGATTAATCATAAGCATCAAGCCTGTCATGAGACATTTGAATGATTTAGGAACAGCCTCTGTGGATTAGTCCAGAAAGGACAATCCTTGCTTCTTTATTATACCTATACCTGTATTGCAAATAGAAGGGGAGAGAGGGAATAATAAATTCACCAGTGTAATCGAAACCCAATCCTTCAGTATGATCCTAGAAGTTTACATACTCATCAGCATGCCAGTAAAAATCTCCAGTGCCACAAATGAGAAAGGTGTTTGTCAACAGTACCAGTCACACGCTTACATATATTACGATGCCAACTTTTATGTTCCAATCTTATAAACAAGTAAACTCAGTAAAAGGTATAATTCTGCTTTTCTTGAAACAAAGTTTCAAAGGACATAGTTTTGTCCAGGTTATTGCTTATGCCTCTCTGCAGTAACATGTTGTGAATAAGACATGTACACTGTAAAGAAATAGATCTATTTCCACACCATTAATAAAAGCTATAAATCCCATATGCCCACTTCTCTTGTGACAGCAGACAAGATATGAGCTCCAATTCAAAATATTATGTAGACCAACAGCACTGTTACTATATTCAGTATCAAAGAATAAAAATAACAAAAGTATTCTAAGTAGTATCGCACAAACTGTCCTGTTATCTGTGACACTTGCTTTAATGCTACCACTTCAGGAACTTTGAGGTTATCTGAATTGTGACAAAAATCAAATCACCAAATAGCACTGGTATATGATAACTTTATGGCCTATTCCCCCATGGTAACTGAGATATTACACTTACTACACTTGATAGATTCTATTATAACTTTGCAGAATGACGGGACACTTGAGGTTGACAGAGACCTCTGCAGATCATCCAGTCCAACCCTCACCACGTTCAAAGAGGGGTCAGCTAGAGCAGGTTGCCGAGGTCGAGGTTTTAAACATATCCAAAGACATAGACCTCTCAACCTTTCTGGGCAACATGCTAGTTCTTCAGCAGTTAAAAAAAAAAAAAAAAAAAAAAAAAACCCCCCACAAAAAAACCAAAACACAAACACAAAAAAACACACAAAAACAAAC
>VXBW01008045.1:223784-260977 GCA_013400375.1 Thinocorus orbignyianus | reverse complement strand
AAAAAAGTGTTTCCTTGTGTTTAGAAGGAATTTATGTGTTTCAGTGTTTCAGTTTATGCTCATTGTCTCTTGCCCTGCCACTGTGTACCACTGAGAAAAGTCTGGTTCTATCTTCTTTATTCTCTCCCATCAGTATTTATACACATGGATAATACCTCCCTGAGCCTTCTCATCTCCAGGCTAAACAGTCCCAGTTTTCTCAGCCTCTCCTCATATTTCAGATGCTCCAGTCCCTCAGCAGCCCTTCACTAGACGCTCCACAGCATATCCTTACCTCTATTGTACTGAGGAACCTGAACTTGAACCCATCCAGATGTGTCTCATCATGGCTGAGTAGGGGGGAACACTCATTACCCTTAGTCTACTGGTAACACTCCTTCTAATGCACCTCTTAGCTTTCTGGCTGTTGGCCACCTTCACTGCAAGGGCACATTGTTGGCTTATGGTCCACTTGCTGTCAAGCAAGGACCCCAGGCCTTTTTTTTGCAAAGCTGCTCTGCAGTCTGTGGGCCCACAGTAGATGCAGGACTTCCCACTTCCCCTTGTTGAACTCCATAAGGTTCCCATTTGCACAATTCTCCAGCTCTTGGAGGTCCTTCTGAATAGCAGCACAGTCACATTGTCTATCAACTACTGCTCCCAGCTTAGTGCCGTCTTTAAAATTCCTGATGGTGTACTTGGTTTCATCATCCAGGTCATTAATGAAGAAGTTAAACAGTAATAGAATCAGTATTGAACCCTGGGACACAATGCTGGTGACTGGTCTCCAGCTGGCCTTCATGCCAGTGATCTTTGAAATAGGTAGTTCAGCCAGTTTTCAGTCCATATCCCTGGTCACCCTGCTATCCAGAACTGTCTATAATTTTAATAGGTTATGCTGATATTAATATGCAGAATAACTTGCTCTAATATTTCAGTGCTAAACAGCAAAACAATTTACCTGATGGCAAACATATAGAGTCTGCTCTGACTCTCAATGACTGCATAGCTGCCCAGACATCAAAGGTCTAGAGGAAGCCCAAGAGATAAAAGTTGTTATTGACTGACTATGGCTTCCGCCTAGCTGAACTCATGTTGTCACCCACAACTGTGGCCACATATCATTCTGGCTCAACTAAAATCAAGGAGCCAAAATTGCAGGGTGCATTGTAGAAAGAAATCTAAGGCAAGAAAGATCATCCCATGGTTACAGAAAGATGGCTATTGTGCTGAGAGGGGACTAACACTGTATTCCTAACCCAGCACAAATATATTTACCATTACTTGTAGCATGGCAATCTCTGACTTAGTATAGTAGTAAATTTGGCCAGCAATTTTCTGAGTAATAAATTCAACAGGATTAGGAGTTGTATGTTCTAAATCTTGATAGTTGAGATTTCCAAATCTAGATAGATTACCTAATAGCCCCTGTAACTTTCAGTGATTATAAAAAGATCTTAGGGTGACTTAGATACCCAACTATTAAATTGCTAAATGTAGAAATAATGGAATCCACATTCTGGAGATGCTACGAGGGAGGAAGAGAGAGGACTTGGAATTAGTGCATCTGTACAAATCCACAGAGAAGGAAGGGTTAAAGGGAATGAATGGGTTATTTATGGAGCTGAGTGATCAGGAGGGTGATGACGGAGTTGACAGTGACAGAAGAAAAAGAAGAGGGTGAAAGCAGTGACAGGGCAGGACAGTAGATCACACGTGGTCATGTAAAGCTGAAATTGGCAGCAATCTAACGAGGAGATGTCAGAACTCTACGTCGCCTTGCTAAACTGAGCAGAGGGAGGCAAACCCAGAGTAAGGAGTTAGGTCAAGATCTAGGAGCCACAGTAGTTAGGCATGTGAGTGGGTAAAACCACTTTAAAAGGTAGGTATAAAATGTGATAATGAAATATGCATCAGCTTAATCAGGATCATCAGAGACAAATCATTCCCTTTTCATGTATTTAACTGATCCATGTGAATAAAAAATGATTGAAAGGAAAAATTAAAAAGGTAGGCTAAGGACAGCAAAAAGGCATTCATGTTCTACATGGATTTCAAATTACCCAGTTAGCCTTTGATGACAGTGTTTAAGAAACTTAAAAATGTAACAATATGGATGTTTCAGTGGGTAATACAAAAGAAAGAAGCATTTCTTCCTGGCAAAGATGCCCCAATTGCATTTAACAGTGTTATAGGGACTTCCCAGGAATTAATATTTAGAAGTGAAAAGGTGGATCTATTATTCATGATTTCTGTGATTGTAAGCAATTTTTTTTACTAGACTAAGACCAACATAGGCAGCATTCTCTCCTCCCTCTGCTCCCAGTATCAGCATTCCCATGATGCTGATATTCATGTCTTGTGGACAGTTGGTTCCTTGCAAATTTGTTCAAACCTCCTTTCGCCTGAGGATTATGCCTATCCACAAAGGAATGTTCAGCACCGAGTGGTCCCAGTCTCGCTGCTGCTAGATTTTTGACTGATTTCTGTACTATTTTAGTCTGCCTTTGGGTCTTAATTTTTCCCCTTCTGGTTCCCTCCCACCCCAAACAAATAATGTGTTGGCTTGACATTAAGCTTCTTCTGGGAATGTTATCTTAGAGTCTTGATAAGATTCTTGGTTTAGGCTGACATTTTCTGTTTTTACTACTTCTTTGGTTTGAGATTCAGAAGAGTGGCTCTATCTGAGGGGCCACTACTTTAAGAAGGGCAAGAGAATCAAACAAAAGGAAGTTATGTGCAAACTGCTTGCATGGTTGTGGAAAAAAGCCAAAGAAAGAATAGTGCTACATTTTGCATCATATTATCCATTTTAATTCATCACTCTAAGCACTTATCAATATAAACAATTGCATTACCTAAAAAGACTGCTCATGTTTAAGGTAATACAGTATTTATCACTATTTTAACCAGGACATGTTTATTAAATCCAATATTCTGTATCCAACAATAGCCAATATTGTAGACTCCAGAGGAAATGACCGGTGCACTGATTCGTGCCATACTGTACCTCAAGCAGAGATTTATGTTGTGGGTTTTGAAGGTAATTTTATTATAACTGAAAATTTAAAGCATTGCATGCTTTTCCTTCTTATTTGCTGAATTCACTACAAACTGTTTATTATTCTTCGAGGATTTTTCTCATCACAGGAAGGAAGATGCCCCGAAGGGTTGAAGAGAATGAGTATACATATGTAGAACCTAGAAACATTCGATCTCATTAAGCAATGAAAATTGTCAGTGTAGTACAGGAATGAAAGAATATGACATTGCTAGTCTTATTTACACAGATGATTAGAAAGAGATAAAGTAGCTGACCCAGACAGCTAATAAATACAGCATTAAAAACACAGCATTTTCTGCCTTATTTTTTTCTGACCTATTTTTCTTTCCTGTAATTGTCTTACAGTTATATCCTGAGTTCACGTATTGGTTGCATCCATTATTCTGGCTCCAGTATCTCCTAGTTATTTGTTAAATTTAGTAAGAATTTGTTTGATTAGATTTGATTTAGTTAATCTTGTGAGCCCCGAAGGACTGAGAAAGATAAGCAAATCCTACAAGCAGGACCTACACATGTTCTCTATCTCATTAAGAAATAAAAAGTGCTGGGTTAAATGAAGAAAGGAGAAGAGTTACTGCTACTTACAATCATCTTTCAAAAGCCAGGGTATGATTCTCTACATTGTTAAATGGGTTTCATTCTGGTTTAACTCTTCAAATGTAACTAAACTCAACAAACTTGGGAGTTCATACAAATCAAGAAAATTGGATACTTCTCAGTATATGAGATTTACACCCTTAATGAAATTTAAAAAAATAAATTTACAGGATCACCTCACTTTTTTTCTATAATTCTATTTCTTTCACATTGTTTGAACATAATAAGAGTGCCTTATTTTAGATCTGGGACTTCAAAATATTAAGATCTATCCTTCAAAAAGCCTGTATCTTAATTTAAGGAACAGAGATTATTTTGACTGTTAATGAAACACGTGGTATTTGGCCCTCTGTCCACTTACTATAGTTAGTCATGCTTCTTGCAAGCAGAAAAACAGAAAGAAATTAATACAAAACATTAAACCTTTAGGTTTTGTTACCATTTTCAGACTGGAGGGTCTGATTTATTGGATCTTTTATGTGCTCTCTGTGCAAAGTTGACCACTTCCACATTGTGCATAATGTCACTCCTTCCAAAACTGCTCAAATCTCCTTCTGCCATGTTTTTGTTGCATTTTTTAAAATGAGTTTTAATTATATTTGCAATTCTTGTATTAGCTCTTGAGAAAGACAAATTAAGATACATTCTTTACAGAATTACAATTATTTAGTTCTTTTTGTTCCTCCCCAACCTTTTTCTACTTTTTCATACCAACATGACTAGCCAGATAAAAACATGGAGACATACAGTATGGACATACCTCATTTAAGACTTTCAAGTACAAGTATTTTGTCACCCTTAGGGAATTAAAATAAAATTCCTGTAATATATTAACTTTGAAACATTCATCAGCCACTTTCAGATACATATTCATATATAGGATTTGTTTCTAATAAGCTCCTGCCTCTCTGAACATAGGTGAGGACCTTCCTTGAGCAAGGACTGTCAAGACTTCAACTCCAGTATGCTGGAGAACATAAGGATCTTTCTTTCCATGCACAGGGGCAGAGGGACAGAAGACCATTCTGCATCTTCTAAACAGCTGCTGCACTTCTATGAAAACAGAAAGGCCAGAGGTAGCACTTTTTAGAATTCATTTTTATTTCTGATGACAACCAAGGTTCTCATGTAACCTCTTGATAAAAGTAGCTTTGCCTGTCAGGAAAGCAATCATCACTTGTTGTGAAAGCGGATATAAAAGCCCCGAAGTTTCTAATGCTGGGTTTTGTATTTTACCTCATCCTTCCCCAGTGTGGGACTTACTGGCTATAANGCGGATGGGATGGAATACCCCTGTTCGTCAGTTTTTGGGTCAATCGTTCTGTCCGCTCCTCCTTGCAGGTGGGACCCTTCGATGCTTCCGCTTCCAACCCTCCAATGGGCAGAATAACAAAATTACCTGACCTTGGTTGTTCCAACAATAAGGATAAACAAGGGCCTGTCTGCATACCATTCCGTGATATAATTGGGTCTTATCACTGTGAGACGAAGCAGTTTCTCTGAACAGTGTGCTGTTAATTTCAGAGTTTAGTTAGTTAGAAGAGGCCCAGCTAAGAAAGTAAAATTGTAAAACAGAAAATTGGATCATTTTACCCCAAACCAGGACAGAATGCATGACAATCTTGTTTTAGCCAGTAATACACAAGGCTTACAGAAGCATAAAATGAAAGTTTATTTAAAGAAAGCCCAGTCCCTGCAGCCATGTCTAAATATCAGAACTGAATGATGAGGATTTCTGCAGAGGAATGTGGGAAAATCACCACTTAATGCCACCAACTTTAGAGATTGGTCAGAGGACATGTAACTGAGAAAGGTGCTAAGGCAAGTGTCTAGTCAAATGAAGAGTCTAACTGTGGTCAATGGAATAATTCATGAACTTAAAATTAGACACCTGTCTCAGTGTGCAGTCAGAAAGATGACAGGATCATGTCCTTTAGGAATAGAAAAGAAAGCAGCTTCCATGATTTCAAAGTACTCCCTGACGAGGTTTTGGAAAAGCCATAAAGCCTCATCAGAGCCACCGTTTTGAATCCTGGCCATGATTCCTTTCCCACAGATGTTAACACATCTCAGACTCTCCAAGCCGCCTTGATGATCATCTGTGCTGTGAGTCCATGGAGAGCTGGGATCAGGACAGAGCAGCTGCCCAGAAAGCAGGCGTTTGTCACAGCCTGGTGGCCAGTGGATCAGGATATGCCCCTTAATTACAGGATGACACTAGACATCACCTGGACTAGTGATGGTCTTGTATGCTGAGACATATTGAGATATACGAATTTGTGACTTTTACAGTTACTGCCAGGCAGCGTGTTTGTTAAGAAAAAATTAAAGATAAATAGGAGCATGCTATTAAAATCTAAGCATGTGTCCATGCTTTATGATTATTACAATGTTTGAGATCTAATTTAGTGAAGGTTATCTGTGCTTGACTAAGAAAGGAGATCATTAAATTCATTTTGTTTTGAAAAATACACTGCCTAAGTTATTTTTTGATTCGTGTCTATAGGAATTTGCATCCCATTGTCCTTACTACTGTGTGACATGTACCATAATAGGATCCTATCCCTTTAGCTTTGTTCCATTTCCTTTCATACTACCTCTTAATTACCCTTTTTGTACCTCCAGTCTGTGGTCTCTGAGCCTCTAATACATGGCTGTGCCAATACCATCACCCCCAAGGTTTGTCAGGTTAAAGATTAATGAGTAGACTTTACCCAGAGGCTTTACAAAGGTTAAACATAATTACAAATGGGTATTTTATGAATGTTGAATATGTGAAAGCTGCTTAAAAAAAAAAATTAAAAAAAAAAAAAGGAAAAAAGAGGAAAAAAAGTAATGAAACTTGTGGGATTTAAGTCAACCATTTAGAACTTGTGGAAAAAAAAAAGCAAAATTAGCATAAAAACAAACAAGTTAGGAAGTTCTACCCTTTGTTCCAAAGATGGTGATAAAAACAAAAACACCATATGGTGAAAATTAGACTGCGTCTCAAGTTTGCAACATCACTGCCTCCTGATTCTCCTTTCAAGTTAACTAAAATGCGTTGCACTAAGAAGATAGAAAGACAAAAATGTCTAAAATTGTTGGTAAATCTTCAGTTTGCTAAATTCTCAAGTTTGACCCTTTGTTAAGGAAAAAGAACTTTTTCCCTGTAGGCAGAACATTGCCTCTGAGGGCACCATTACCTCAAAAATTGCTTCACTCAGCTGCCTGATGGGAGAGCTTTGTTAGCTAATATTCTTAATTTTTGCTTTTTTCAACTTGCAGAAATACCTAAAAATGCAAACTTAATGTCCAAGACAAGATTTTCAGAAGCACAAGCTTAAAGTCAGGTTCATAAACCCATAGTATCATGTTAAGGGAACTGTCTGACTTTGAGTGCTAAACTCCACCGAATGCCATTGAAGTTAATGGAAACTACTTTGGAGTCTATCTTCAAGGTACTTAACTTGTTTGCTTCCTCATTTCTAAATCTTTCAGTATTGCTGATAAATGGAGGTTTAAAACAAAACAACACCTCCAAACCAACAATAAAACTCCTCTTTCTTTTATATTGTCAGTGCTCAAATAATGGGCTAAAACTGTCAGAAATGTCCAAGAAATTTGGATACCTCGGAATCTGCTTCCAACCTGAGACTGTAGACCACATTTTCAGAGGTGCTTTGTTTGTTTGATTTCATTTAAGCTCAGTGGTGACTGTAGCTCTATAGAAACACTGAAAATCTGAGTATTACAACTTTTTTCAAATCCTTACTTGGTAAAGGACAACTCCTGATTCCCCAAGAAGACTTTTGTATAAAACGTGGTGCTCTTTGCCAGTGATACCACTCTTCAAGAGCAAGAGAATAACAAAGTGAACACATGAAACTATTGAAGTCCTAAAATTGTCTCTGAAAACAGCCTAAGCCCAGATGTTTTGTATGTTTATTTGGATTTCTGAGATAAGCACTTGCAATATAGGTACTTTATTCTGCAATTTTCTTTGTCTGAAAACCTGAGAGCAATATCTTTCTAGCCTTTATTCTAGACATGTATTTGTTCAACTCTTTCAGCAAGAAGTATTTGAACTGAAAAATTTTAAGAAGATGCATTTGACCATTAAGAAACTTGGGTTCTTAGTTGAAACACAATCTAAATTTGATTGCAATTCTGTTTATTAAACATAACACACACTTCAGTGTTACAAGGTCAGTGACTAGGCCCCTAAGGAAGTATTAGATACACATTATAAAAAACAGTAAAACAATCTTTGGATTAATAAATGAAGAATTATAAGAATTAGCTTGTGGGTTTTATGTGCTTCTACAGTTGTTTCTGGCAAATATTTAGTTTATGAAATGAGAATGTCAGGATTTGGCATATAGCTGAGATGTTAATTTTTTCCACGAGTGAATTACTGTAATTCAAAGCAAACATTACCGCTTAGAGTTTAAAATTCTCATTTCAGGAATTGTTCTTTCTATTCAGTAATAGCATACTTTTATAGCTGACTACAAAACAAATGTAACATATTTTTGAGAAGGAAGCAAACACCAAGAACCAAAAGGAGAGTAAAACCATCCGGGCACCTTCACAGGACAGCAGTGCTTTTCACTACAAAACTTTCCCTAAATGATGATTTAAGATTTTGATCTAAGAGTGTTGGAACCTTGAATGGCATGTATGGCCAAGGCTATATAGTAGTTTGCATAAATAATTAGTTTCTAGCAGTCTTCTAGACAAATTTGAGCTACTGTGAAAGGAAAGAAGCAGTGTTCCAAAGGCAAAGAAAAGAACTGTTAAGAAAGACTCTGACTCCAGCCTTATAGCCAGAGCACTTAACACGGAGGAGGATTAATTTTAAACTTTTTGATTTATTGCAGGTTTTTTGACCAAATTACTGTTTAGTGTAAAAGATGGCATACCTTTGGCAGCAGTACACGCCACCTTATCAGTGAAAGGAAACCAGGTTCCCTTTTACAGCATGAAGAGGATCTCTTGGGTTTTTTATATATTAGACTTAGAACCAAATTTTTACAATGAAAATATTTCTCTCTTTTCATGACCATGAAAAGGAACTCTTTACAGCATCTGTCTTCCCACTAGCAGGCTAGGACCTCTACGTCCGGATTACAAATGTTAATTTTCGCAGTGCACTAAATTAAGTTTACTCCTCCTGCTTTGGAGATGAGGGAGAGATGGGAAGAAGGAAAAAAAGAGAAAAAAAAACCACAAATAAACTAAAAAAGAATTCTGGTGTTGGCTAGTGATTTATCCTGCTTTTCTTTCAAAGGCTATTTTGGGATTACAAAGATGTTTTTTAGTTCCCATCAATAAAAGATACAGCATAATTCTTTCTCCCTGGACCTGCAGAGCTGAACCTTACCAACACAAATAGATCCACATTGTCCTCAGTGAAGCAGATTGTACATTTGATGCACACACAGCCATATATCTGTATACAATTACGTAATTATCGATGTGCATAACAATTTGCAGGACAGCCACCTCATGTTTATGTCTGACCTGCTTTAATTTCATTAAGCAGCGCTAAAAATTCTTGCCCTTCTGCCAGGCTACCACACTTTTAACTCTGTATGAAGCTTCTAAGGAAGGAAAATAAATCTATGTGCAATCTTTCTCATTGATGGCCTGGTTCCATTGTTTAATTTGCTGCCATCCAAGCTAGAAGTAGACTAGTAGAACAGTTAACAATGTCAGAACAGAGACTTTTATACAGATTACAGTTTGCATGAGAGCATAGCATAGCACAACCTGGGAACTGGTGCAAGGGAGCAGAGCAAAGACATAAATCACATCCTTGTTTTATGGAGAAATCACTCTACTGCTGCCTTCAGGGTATATGAGAAGCAGGTTTGAAGATCCAGCTGTGTTCCCCACCCCAACTTTTGAATGCAAAGTGTAGAAAGGGGAAAAAAAATTGACTCTTAAGCTGCATGATGACAATTATTTTGAGAAGACGTGAAGAGAACAAGCATAACATTCCTTTCTCTAAGGGGAACAATCAAAATTACTGACAAAGCAATTTCAGTTCCTGACTCTGGCTTCTGTTGCTGTCTTAGGGCATATCTTTGTGTCACAGTCTATACCTGTGTAGGTATAGACCCAGTGCAATGTCAAACTCTTACCACAGTATATCTAACAACTAAAGGTATGATTGCAAGCCAGTAGTATGGACTGCAAAGGACTTGAGATAATGGCTGTGCTATATTTAGTTTAAAATGCACTCTTTTGATTTGGCAGTCTATACTGCTATGCATATTTACATCTTGGTATCTTGGATATCTCCAATCAAGTGAGATAGAAACCAGGAGACAGATTATTTATTTTATCCAATTATAAATCCATTGATCATATACGGAATTTGATCCAGTTTTCAGCTGGCTATAGCACAAGAACAGTAAAGGGAACCAGATGGGTCCACTGCTACTTCAAAAAAGAAAATGGAACACTTTCTTCTTATCAAACTCTGTCATTTGGTACTTGAATTTCATTAAAAATGTCTCAATAGGCAACATGTAGAAGTTCCCTCAAGCCTTCAATCTAGGGGTATCATTGCACTCACATAGGCATCCATCAGCAAGTAATTTAGGCTGGACAAAATCATAGACTTTGAAGGACAGTAAAAACAATATAATAAGTACTGCTCCTTTTCAACTTCATAGCATGTGTTTTATTCAGGTTGCACTATAAAAAGCTTGGTAATTAATAACACCCTTCATTAATATAAATTAATATAATCTACCAATTGCTTTTATGTTGCTCTTTTTTTCCCCAAAAATCTTTTCTGTTCACTGGAAATATATATAAGGAACAAATGTTACCTACTCTCTGTGGTAGATGCATAAAGAGAATTTGAGTGTATTTGAGCCTAGACTGATTTCCCAAACATAAAATATAAACAGAATATCCCTGTATTTAATGAACACTACATTTGTAGCACCCGAGAAAGGGAAAATACGCATTATCCAACCATTTACAGTTGGATGCAGTAATATATCTGCTATGTTTAGCCTGAATGATCAGAGTTTGAAAACTTATGCAGTAAAGCTGAAGAAAGCTAATAGTTTGATACCACTAAAGAATATACATGAATTATCAGAGAAATGGAGACCACAAGAACAACAAACTGGGTTAAATCAAATATCCACCAGTTCATCTCCAGCAATGGCCAGCAACAGATGCCAACAGAAAGGAGTAAAATAGGTCAAGCATACAATGATGCTTTCTCAGCCTCCAACAATCTGTGGCTTTTTGGATTTCCTGAGCCAGAAATGTCATTTTGAGATGGTATTTGGGGCCAGACTATTAAGAGTATGGGGGATGCCAAAATTCTTTAAAATAGAATGTTTGTACTGAGCCCACTGTAAAGTAACAATACTAAATTTCTAATATACCAATGTAATTCAGTTTTCTTATAGATTATCTACTCAATAAAAGCTTTTGGAATCTGTAATATCCAGTGCTAATTGGAGGTAGGTGGGTGGGTAGGTGATAAAACAATGCAGAAGAATCAAGTGTTTTCACGAAAGTATGCATAGTAGCTATGAAACCTCTGTGATTTAGCTGAAAATAGCTCAAGAAAAGCAAGAAAAAAATAATTCTGCACAAGTTAGTTACTACTCAGATGTAATGATGTACTTACTCTCATGGACTGTTAAGAATCAGAAAAATCAATGAGAAGTCATAGAAGTACCCGGGGGAAGGCAGGAGGTGGGGGGGGTGGAACCAACAAAAAAAACCAACCAACCCACACTTCACCAAGGAGTAAAATGAACATAAAATCACTGTAATATGACTCTTTTTCCCACTTCCTAGTTCCCCTCAAACTCCATTTCCTCCCTGAAGTTGTATTCTGTGTTACAATTTGATCACTGCACACTCACCCAACAGAGGATGCAATCTCAACCTAGAATCAGCTGCTTGGAGCAGAAACGTTTCCCCCCACCAAGGAGTACTTTGGAACATTAACAGAGGGGTGGGGTCAGGTTCACTGTACACACGGGATGAAAAAGGAAATCACAATAACATTAATGGTTATCAGTAATGCTTGATGGGAAACAGATCTCATCAATAGGATCTATGTCCTGTTGAGATTACAAATATGGCTGGCAAAGTTATCTATGGGTATGTACTTTGACCTAGTAGTTCATCACATTTTGGTTAATAAATTTGCTCTACTTCAAAAAATCTTTAAAAATCAATGTGATATATATTCAGTGAATTAAAATTGGCTGATAGTAAAGCTAATTGTTAACTGGTAATCATAATCAAATAGGAACGGTTTTAGTCAGATCCCACCATAATCTATTCTTGGCTCCACACTAGTCAATATTGTTATCAATGATCTGGAATAAAATATCATTGCTACTAAGGTCTGTAAATTACACAAAATCAGTGAAGTGGTAAATTAGGATAAGGACAGGTCAGTTCTACAGAGTAATCAAGTTCACTTAGCAAGATGAGACCATCTGAGCATCATGCGTTTTAAACAACCAAATTTAAGGCCAAGCATCTGTGAAAGTGGAATTTAGGTCAGAGTTGCAGGAAGGGAGAGCAGTATTTGAAAAAGTACTGCTTCTGAAGTGATAAATAGATGATGTTCCAAACATGAGCTCCTAGTATGATGGAATACATAAAAATCCATGCACTAGTGATACTCAGAAATAAATAAAAAAATACTCAGAGTAAGCACAAACTGTTTATTCTACTGTATATACCCATTAATAATGCTAATAAAATAGTAACAAAACTCTGCGATCTGCAGAAGAGGATGTTTACAAATTGTAAATGTTCAATGAAGACCAGAAAGGGCCTTCTGAGACCTGGGAATCCTAGGAGATTAGCCCTCAGCCCTGTTAATGTATATAGGAAAGGCTATGATTTGGTTTGATCACTCTGCATGTCAGGGAAAGATTTCTGACTAGAAAACAATGACAAAACATCTTCCACTGTCTAGAAAAATTAAACTAGACAAGTTTAGACTAGTAATAAGTGAATTTTAGCAATGAAAGCAAGCAATCAGTAAAAGAATTAATTTTTGTGACACGGTGGAGCCTCTGCTACTTGAATACCCTACATTTTGTAAAAGATATTCTTCAGTCCACCAAAGCTTGTAGAGGCAGAAATGAGTACTTACATTCTTTGTTATATGTTATGAAGCATGTCAAAACAGATGTTCATAAAAATCTGCACATGAAGGATCTAAGATGTTATAGATTTAAAGAAGAGAGAGAGAAAAGATGCATAAAATGAACCAAGAAAGCAAGCAAGTAGGTAAAAAGGAAAATACCTTTCCTGAAATAAGATAAGTAAAGATTGCTATGTTAACCCCGATGTGGTATATCCAGGATAACCATTTAAACATTTCTAAACTTTTTAAACCTTAGTATTCATCTCTGCAGTGCTAATAGCAGAGAGATTGTTTTTAAGCGCATCCTGGCCACAGAAGGAGAGAAGGGGACACATTTACTGGAAAATGCATTGCTGTTTAGCTTTGGACAAGCTTTGCTGGTGTGGGAAGCATGGAGAAAATGAATGTTCAACAGTCACCAGTGGCTGATGACCCTCAGCCAGCAGTGCAAGTGAAAAGCAACAGTGGCACAAATCAGAGCCCAGGGGGAATGAATATGTGCAGGGCTGATTCTGCACAGCACACTCCGGTGGGGTTGGGTAAACACTTTGCACAGTAAATACAGCATTCACTCTTTTGCTTGCTTTATCCAAAACACGCTGACCTCAACCAAACAAGAGGACACATGCATGGGTGCTGAGGTGGCCCCCACAACAGGCGTAGAAATGCCCACCTGTAAAAGACCAGCAGCTTCTGATGAATGGGTCTTGTCAACCAGAGGAGAGTCATCAAGCAACATAAAGAGACGAGCAAGAGGCTTGTGGATCTGACAGTTTTCTCAACTTCTGTATAGTTGCTGTGTTTCTGATTCCAACTTGTTAAAACATATTAATACTTTCGTATGCCATAGACAGATTAAACAATTATTTCGTTCTGGGAATATTATTTTGTTTTCTTTTGTTTTTTTAAAGCAGAGTATCATGCCCAGATATAGGAAGTCTAATGAGCTCTTGTGCTTTTTTTCCCCATTATTACCTCCAAGTCAAGAAGACCATTTTCTGAAAGCTTACTAGTCGCAACTGAAATTCCACATAATAGTCTACAAGATTATTCTAGTATGGCTTATCTTTGATTATATTTACTTGACATGCCCAATACAGGTCAAAAGCTCATAATGATAAAGCAACCTGACTCCAAATAATATTCCGGGCAGCAGAACATTGCATACTTCAGGCTGCATTGTGGGTTTGCATAAACTTTCCCTGAAAGCCGTGTATCGACCAATTGATGTTTTCAGCAGAAGCTAATTAACACTATTCCAGACTGGACTGCATTATTAGTTGGTACTGCAGCACAATTCAGCACAGCCAGTTTGCGCAAAAGAAATCTGTTCTAAGTAGAAGCGCAGATTCTGCCTGGTGAAAATTTTCAAAGCATTTGAACACTGGTGTACCCATGACAAATAAAGCCAGGTGAAGATCTGTCCTGTTTGTAGCTGCAATATATAAAGGTCAAGGAGGACCATGAGTCTTAGAGAAACCAGTTTTCTCATAACTGGACAAATACTTCTCAAGGCAGGTGTTTTAGACAGACAATAAAACACTCTGAGCATGACCCCATCTTTCAATGCAATAATAAATCTGAGAATATTGCCCCGGCTTCTGCTTTGTTACAGCCTGAGGTGACTGGTAGATCCTACCTCGCTAGCCTATTTGAAAGTTTTTAAACCTGCTAATGACTATGATAATCATAATCTGGAGGGCAAAAACTTTCTGCCAGACACTCAGATAAATCTGTCTTTCTTTTCAGGCCTGGCAAAAGACTCTTTCATTAACAGCACCTTCCTGGAGTCTTTCAGCCTGTAAGAGTACATACTCAGCACCCAGAAAGGGAGTGGCTGCAGTGACTGTGAGCCTGCAAGTCAACTCACAAGTCTCCCAACAGAGCAATTGCCAATATGTGTTTGTCCCTCAGTGCCTGATTAAATGCACATTAACCCTTTTAAACAGTGAATTTACTCTGTTTTGCTGTGTTCAACTTTCATTTCAGAGATATAAGTTGTACCATGCCAGATACGACTGGCAAGCATCTTTATAGATGGAGGAAGAGAAAATATCCCCCACATCACATTCTATCACATAATTTCTATATACCACTACCGAGGCTTTCTGTGTGGTCTCTTTTAGCAAAAAGCTGTCTCGAGTATCTCTCTGTTATCTCTGGTAACACAATGTGAAAAACAGTGTCTGCCTCTATAACACAGTAAAATTGACCTATAGCCCAGTCTGTTTCTGCTGGCTGAAGGTTATTTTGCTTTGACATATCCTTGCAGTGTCCTCCTCTTTAATTAATAATGTTGCTGCCATGTATTATGAAAGTCATTTTTTTGCACATACTGTTATCTTTCCAAATTAGGCATTTTATAAGTCCTTAAAGTTTCAGCCTTAAGAAATGCATAGAGTATTTTCAATCAAAAGTCCAATCTATTTACATGCACAAGTGCTGAAAGATTTTTCATGCAAGTGGTCATACTCTTAGGCTTTTATTATTTCTGCTTGAGCAGAAAGCAATAAATATGTCTTGAGACAAGGGAGAAAGTTAATAAAAAACTGTCCTTTCCTCTTTGTGCTAGACCCTGTTTTTAAACTGGCTTGTCTTTCATGAACAAATTAATTGGATTAGCTCTGCTTCAGCCACAAAGGACAACAGTCTGTCACAAGCATATTTGTATAATGAACCATCACTACACTTGTATACTAGAGGACTGATCCTGAAACCTTATTCAAGCAGTATTACTATTAGCATCAACATTACAATCAGTTTGTGGGACACAAATAAGAGACATATCTTCTAAACTTTACCTACACAAATTTAAAGAACTCCCTGCACTAGTGAACGAACAATTGAAATAAAATAATACCTGCACAGTGAACGATGATATAGAAGGGAGACCTCCACTCAGTGACCCAGCTAGTCAGAGGGCAAGTCCTCACTGTCAAAAGATATTAAAATGGCGTCCCTGGAGATATTGTCAATGAAAATTTCACTGTGGTTTCAGCAGATGTCAACAAAAGGAATAAAGCTTTTTAAAAAGAAACTGTGACCACTTTTCTTAGGTAGAAAATGGACAGCATTTTTGAAAAATAAATTAAAAAAATGTTTTTCTTTTGAAAATAAAACAATAGCAATCTATTTATCCTCCTCCCCTTCACCATGTTAATAACAACATTTTAAGCTGACACTACTGTCCATTCAGTTCTTACCCAAAGTGTTCATTTGCTTTATATGTAAATCTCATAATGGTCTTTACTCCAAGCTCTATCTTTTTCAACTTTTATGATCCTCATTCACATTTTGTAAAAGTAATGCTTGTATTTTTCCGGGTGTTTGTACAATACTTCAGTTCAGAATAGGTCTCTGGCTGCTACTCTAACAAATAAATTAATAAGAACCAGGGCAGTCATACAGGAATCTAACCTATGTAATTTAAATGCTGTTGTTTTTAAAATGGAAAAAAAAAAAATAAATAGTTCTCTCCTTATAAAATTGCAGTGCTCTTTTGTTTCACTGTTACTGGCTCTGCTAGGACAAGTATTGATATTGAGAGGCCTATAAATGCTTGCTTTCCAGGGTATTATTATCTTATGTCCTATATGGACCATTTGCCACAGAACCTTATTTGATGTTTTGCTTAAATGTCCAATAACCACAACGCTCAATTAGAAGCAATTGGAATTTTTCTTAATTGAAGTCCCAGTAAAATTGTTAAAAGGGGAATGAATTGTCTTTTAGTGGTCAGTGAAAAATGACCTGTGAATTAGACCATAAGGACAAATGTCCTCTTCTAAATGCATAAGCACTCTAGCCATGGCAATCTTTCTGTTGTCTGGGCAGTTATTTTACAGTTCTTATTACTATCAATTACTGCTATTTTGCCTTCTTCCATTACAGCAAGGGCTGAAGCTATTTCTTACAATAAAACCATAACTTCTCATTCTAGTTCTCTTGCAAACACCCACCTAGAGGTAATGAGGGTCCCAAGGAGCTTCCAGCTGCAGGCTAAGGAGGAGTGTTTATCATTGCTCAGCGCATCCTGCAGTTGCAGACTTGCAGCTGCTCTTGGATGGGAGGGAGGTCGTTACGTTTACACCTGGTATGAATAAACTATTCACTGAGGGCACCAAGCAATTCCAGACTTCTGCATCCAGAGAAATAGCTCCAGAGACATTTGGGGTTAGGCCTGGAAGCTGGGGCATTCACTGAAAAGTCTTCCCGCTTGCTAATAAACTGAGGTTTCACATACACTTGCTTGCACAGACTCTTTCTTCCTCCTTCTTTCTCCCTATATTGTTTGTGAACAAAGTAATGGGCGATGAATTACTAGTATCTGTAATATAAGCCTTCCCACTTGCCAAAACTAGATACACCTTTCAGTTATGAGAGGCATAAATCCTTATTAGCTATTAACTACTGTTATAGGTAGCATAGAATTATTCAAGCAATAAAAGAGTTTATTTTTTCCCTCAGTTAGTTGTAAATGAGTCTAGAGGGAACTCAGGAGTTATCAGTTAAGCTCATTTCATACCTCTAGCAATAGCTTTAAACCAAATCCTGGATATGTTTATACATTTTTAATAGAACCCCAATTTTACATACAATATCCTCCAGTGGCTTCAGCTGCTGCAGCATCCTCCTGAACAGTTTTTCACATAATAGGCTCAGCAGGTTCAACACTTGATTATCTTTCCTCCAGTTCAATATCTCCTCTTTTCCCTTCGTTATACACCAACAGGGGAACTATACGCAGGTTCTCTGTGGAGGATGCCTCGTACGTGAACATGCAAGCAATGTGGAATCGACGTTCTGGCTGAATCCAGTATTCAAGGAATTTAATTGAATTATTGAAATTCAGGGTTGAACCCCTGGGACATTGATCCTGGATTGTCAGCTTCAAATCCGAGGTGCACTGGTTGTTTGATAATGTGTTCATAGGATTTGCAGTAGAAGGGGTGGTGAATCAAAGCCTGTGACAGTATAGCTAACTGACAGAAAACAGAGGAACTGATGCTGAATACATTTAAAAATAAATCAATATAGACTGGCCTGATTGAACAATTCTGGCAATGCGTTGTGCTGGCATGGCTGCTGACTTACCAATTTAAGAGTAGGTTCAGGATTCATGGTAGTTGGAAAGCTGGAGAGGCCTGTCGCTGGGGCGATGCATTTAACTTCCAAGACAGAGAATATTTGCTCATCTGTTTTCCTTGCCAGAGGCTAGAAACTATTGTTGCGGCTGCCAAATGAAACAAAGGGGGATTACACGAGAAACGAAACGATAAAATAATACTTGCAAAAGGTTGAAAAAAACTATCCAAAGAAATGGCTTTCATTTAGATTGACATGAGTGCTAATGCTTTGCTTATTTTCCTCATATATTAAAAGATCATTGAGAATTTGAGGCTGGGGTCAAGGGAAAAAAAGAAAAAAAAAAAAAAGAAGAAGAAAAAAAAACAACAGAGAAAGGAGTTTAAAAACAGTTCTGCAACATAATGCTCAGCCTTTACCACCTCTCCTGAGCGCTAAGTCATGTCCTTCCTCAAGTGGGACTGCTGGGAAAAAGACACAAAGCAGAGACAGCTGCAGGACTGCTCTGCCCTGTCGCATGTTGTTTCTTCCATTGTTCTCTCTCACCAGCCCACCTGCTTTGTTCAATTTATCATTGTCTGCTTCCCTTTAAATGGGACCTGAGGACACTTGGCTGAGCTGGACTGAACGGCTGTCACTTCAACTTCTGCAAGAAGAGGGCAGCTTTATAACGTTTCTGCAGAGTTATTCCCTTTGCTGGGAATAGACAATAGACAGTTCTTTCCTCTAGCACCATGATGTGCTGAAGCCCTTAGCCTACCTTCCTTCCCCAGCATGGCCCAGTGTAAGCCAGCCTGAATATCAACAACTCGAAGCCTTCAGGGCTGAGTCCTCCAAGGGACCTGGTACTCTCTACTCCTGTGGAGTCAAGGGGCTCAATCCAGCTAAACCCATAGTGTGTGTATCTCTCCGCAATCAAACTATCATGGACATTAGTGCCTTGTCATATATACAGGACCCTCAGCTCCAGTGGGAGCCAAGGCCATCCAACAGCGCACTTCATCATTGCCTTACAAAACCGTGGCATATACATACACAAGGCCAAGGCTTTGAGAAATAGGGATAAAGTCAGTGAGACCAAAAGATGTGCTTGGCACCTTTCATATTCTTAAGAGATCTGTTGCAAAGGAGCAGGTTGCTAAGATGTGGACTTAGTGAGTGAGCATCATTCAGAAGTACTAGAAAATTTTCCAATTAGTTGGATACGATACTAAGGTACCTAAACCTTAAAGCTTAATTCTGAAACACGGAGTGTACAACAGAGCAATGGGACACTGGAATTAGTCCCATTAGCTCTGGGAGACCCTGAAAAATCTATACTTCCGCAACAACCTTAACATAGGAGTAATACTATTCATTATATCTGCATTTAATAATAAATCAGGTATTGCCTGAATCTGATATCCCACCCACACCTCTTTTTCTTACATTCTCACTCCACCTATAAATGTATTGTCTTGACATCTGCAATCTAAATTAGGAATAACAGCCAACATCTGATCAGCATGTACCCACATTCTCAAAATAGAACAGATGCTGGAGTTTAGAACTGAAAGGACTCTTGCATGATGAATTTCAACTCCCAAAGCTGTGTGATAACGCATGCTTTTTTCTGCCTTGTACTTGATGTCCACCTCTCAATCAATCAAAGGGGGGTGTGTGGGTGCTGTAATAGCAAGACAGAGGGAAAATTACTGTAAAGCCTGCAACAATCCTTAGCTCTGAGGTCTTCGTGTTGTATGTCTCAAGCCAAAAGCCAAGGAGTTACCCTCTCTACATGAGGGTGCATGATCATTTAATATGAGATTAGAGTCCCTCTCTCCACATTCCTGAAACTCCACATCATGCAGATGCCCCTCTCCACCCACGGATCTAGAAGATACCAAAATTCTACTGTTATTTGATAGCATGAATTGCCCCGCATTTTTTAAGAGGTGAGGGTTGACACTACTTTTCAAGTAACACTAGAAGTTAGAGGATATTTCAAAATCCAGTGAATTCAGTATGTATTCCCAAACAGTTTTTTACAGTTTTCATTCTTTGTTTGTTTGCTTGTCTGCGTCATTCTACCCCATTCATATTTTACATCAGTGAATTCAAAATAACAAATTAATTTATTAGAAAAATTGCATTCTGCAAGTGCTGACATAACAGAAGACAAGAAGAAGAGATGTTGAAACTGTTTCAAAATAAATAATCAGTGTTATGTCAGGGGAGCACTGACTGCGCAGTCTTGGCAAAGCATTTGCTGTGTTGGCATCATTAGCGTTACGCCAATTTAAAAACAGGCAGGAATCTTGGTAGTAAGAATGCAGAAAACGTCATCACAGGGGTAAAGCATCTAGTTTTCAGGACTCACGGGGTATGTCTATACTAGTGTATTAAATGAGTCAGTCTGCTCTGTCCATAAAGGGAAGTGGAAAGGTAAACCTGGTGTCCCAGGAGCTGACCTCTCTTCAAACGCAATGTCCCATCTGTGCTGCGCGTTTGGGTCCACTCCAGATCATGGCTGGGCCCACATTCTCAACCAAGCAACATGCTAACTACGAAACTGGGTGCACGAGGCAGAGAAAGGACTTCGTGTCCTCCTCTCAGTTTGTGGGGTCCTGTCTTACTCTGACCCAGGTAAAGAAATGGAAAAACCATCTCCTACACAGGCATTCCCACAATTCTGAGCAAAAAGTTTTGATTTAAAAGTATTTGCATTTAAAAAAAAAAAAAAAAAAACACCAAAGATAGCTTTTAAGTAACTTCTTCTTTCTCTTCCCACATAGCTCTCTGGAAGGTGAGGGCTGTAATTTTTCTTTAAAATAATTTTTATTTAATAACAGCTGATAATGAACCTCCCTCCTTTTTCATTAAGGACAAGCGCTAAAGCTCGGTCAAAACACTCCTGAAGACCTTAAGAGGAAATGGATCCAACCCTCTTGGTCTTCTGCTTCCCCAGTAGCATTTTTCTCTTTGTTTTGGTTCCTCTTCGCCTCTTTCATTATCATCTAGTTACCATCTTTACTAACATAAATCAAACAGTAATATATGATCTGTGCATTCAAGGAAAAACAGCAAAATACACACAGATGCTAACAACTGTGGATTCAGAAAAATTAAATACGTTGAGCTGCTAAAAGTTGCTTTTCTGAGAACTCAGTCCCTTTCTATTTAGAAGGAATTTCGCTTTTGGAGAATGCATTGAAACAATTCCTGTGTACTCAGAATATTCTATGGTCTACACGGAACTCATTAATTTAGTACACACACAGGAGTCCTGGGGAAGTCTCTAATACACCAGAACAGTGCTGTAGATCTTCAGGGGGAAAAAAAGCAGCCTAAGAAAATGCTTGGGACTGGGAAAGTGTTATAGCAACACGCTGTTTATTTTCACAAATACAACTTCTTTTTTACACTCCAGGAGGGAAAAGAGAGAAAGAGAAGAAGAAAAAACTATATATTTTTTTTTAAGTTGGTTGGTTTCAAGTGCTGGTAACTGCCAAGGAAAATGAACTCCCTTTCCTTCCTCTGTGCAGTTGCACAGAGGGAAATTACCTAGGAACGCGAATCATTTCTGCACTGCTTTTGCTGAAATGAGAGTGCTACTGCAGGGGAGTTCGTACCAAATAGAGCCATGTGGAATATCCAAAACAAAATTTAAAACATCCAGAGAACATGTCATTGCAGCTTCTGAGACTGTAGAGGAATTGCAGTGTTCTCTACTAACCCCACTATATCCATCAACCCTAAGACTAGGTTTTCAGCACTTCTGGATGTCAGGGAGAGCTTTAGCATATGGTGTTATGAAGCATTTGTGTCTTCAGTTCTCCTAACCAGTTCAGTTGCACGCTCAGAAGAAACCATCTGGATTTCATTTGCTTAGATATTTTCCAGGTTGGTATTGACAGAAAAAATCAAGTATTGGGCTTGCAGGCAGCTGCCAGAGTGCTCCAGAGTGCTTCCCAGCTGCCAGGCTTCTTTGCACATCCCACCCAGACTCCTTGCTCAACTACCCTCTTGCTGCTCCTCAAGACTGTGAGGAAACCTGGATTTATGGATTAGAAAGGAACAACAAAAAAACCTCTTCTCATGTCCCCAGAGCAGAAAAATCATTCCTCTCAAAGAAGTAATACCAGATTATGAAAGTAGTTTAGTGACAGGGTTGCTAAAGTCAGAGCTGCTCCACAGGGGAAGGGGATTCATGGTTGAGTGGTGGAGGGGCAGGCAGGGGCAGTGTCCTCCTCAGCAAGGGTACAGTCCTGCAATGCCCCAGCCACACCAGCAAAGCAGGGACATGGACAGACACACTATGAGCCGGCCTTCATCCCAGGCAGCCAGCCCCCAGGATGGGGAATGATACCCATGGGGCCCTGACAATTAATATAAGTAGATGTATCAATAGAGATAAATTTCTGTCTATAGGTATACATTCACACATATCCCCGATATGCACGTAGCAAACTAGAGTGGCTGTTTTCCATTAAATAATTTCTTTAGAATCTTTTTTCTTTTTTCCTTTTTTCCTTTTTTTTTTTGCTTAGCGTTTTGCTAGTTACAGTTTCATTGCTGCACATTTTTTGCTTGTTCATTCAGTGAAATGTTACTTTCTAATTTCAAGAGATAAAGTCTGTATGCATAAAGACAACATAGGTCTCTTTAAAATCAGGATCGTAGGTTTTTTTGGCTTCATTTTCCCAGCTCCAGCATAAGGTCCCTTGCTTTGGGACATTTCTGCATCACTGACTCCAGCTCTCCTCCATCATAATCAATCATATTATCAAATCCTTTTCACTGAAAACTTTATGCATTGAAACCAATTCAGTTTCTTGCCATCAGTACTTCTATTATAAGATTTTTCTAGAACATCTTTTTTCCAATTTCTATGCAACATTTATTATGTCCTATTTATGTCAAAATTGTCCCTTATCTTTAATGGCCCTTATGGGTCTTTTTTTCCCACCAACTTTTATCATATCTTTATACAAACAGACTGAAAGTACTCTAGGTATTTATTTTGTTACTTTAAACAAATTTATAAGCTTTGTCCACAAAAGAGGCTTCCTGTTCCTATAGCGGTACTATTAACTCTTTTCCTCTCTCAACCTGTTCCAGTAGGAGTTTAACTTGTTGAGCTTTTATGACTGGAATTCTAAACTCTGTACTAGATAATGTCTCACAAGTGCAACTTATAATTAATACTTAATGCTTTCGTTTTGTAAAAGCCTCACTGGATACATCTGAGAATCATATTTCCATTTTTTACTGCTACATGCACCCAGCTAGTGCATAATAATTCTTTGACTGACTAATACCCCTAAGTCTTCCTGTTTCAACTAGTGAGTCTTAGGATGATTCCAGAAGCTGTGATTGAAGAAATTCTCATTGCTCCCTGTGTTCATTACCTCGCATTTCAAACTAATTAAATCACATACGCTGTCCCAGTTCTCAGGCCTATCCATTTCTTCCCATGCGATATTCGGATCACCTTCTATATTGTTAATGTCTGCTACATTTGTATTTCTTGAAAAAAATTAACACATTCCTATTTTTTGTACTCAAGTTATTGCTGGTATTTTCCATAGCATTGGGTCTGATACTGATTCTTGAGGAATTAGAGCCAACAATTCACTTTTATTTTAGCAGAAATTTTGTAGCTCCCACACTTGGATCTTGTGCTAATCCACCTTTTATTCCAAGTATGTAATAATTTACCATGTGCATTGAATCCAAGTAGATTAAGTGCTACATTAATCTCCTCAGACAAGCTCAGTTACCAAAGTTCAGTCAGACACAATCCACTTGCTAATTCAGAGGCCATTGTCCCACCTTTTTCATTCATCTCCATATATTTTAATACCATTCAAAAGTTGTACTTTAGCTTCATATGCAACTAATGTAAGATTACTGAGTTTATTAGGACATTTCTAATCCCTTTCTTAGACAGACTAAGTGCAGTTTTGCTCTAGCTGTGCATTGTAGCTCTATAAAAAGCTAGTGTCACTGCTTCTGGATTCTTCCAGACTTTGTGGGTCATCCTCTCTTCCGAGTGGTCCAAGGCCACCAAGTTCAGCTGCCTCAGCAGGCCACGCTGAGCAGCAAGATCTTCCACAAAAGCAGCCCCAGCAGTGCTGGGCTTTTGAAGGGTGAGTTATGTGTGAGTAGGTCTTGCAGGTTCAGCGAAGGACCAGGATTTCCAAACAGGCTCAGCCACCCTTATTGCTCCCGACTGAATCTCCTAGGAAACAGCAAACTGCAGCTGCTTTGTCTTTTCCCTGGAGCCTGCCCTACCTCCAGTCCTACAAGCAGGCACAAACAGGCAGCCGCAATGATTTAGACCCTTGAGCACACCGTGCTGCCCGAAGAGATACTGGGAGTGCTGTGTAGGGGAACCCCAGCTAGAGATTCAACCTAGAGGTGTGGGGTTTACCTCTGGAGGGAACGATCTAGCCCTCTGCTGTCAGTATAGACAGGGAAGATAAATACAGAGTGGAGAATAACTGACAAAAGGCAGGTCCTGAGAGTGATGGTCTGTGGGAGGTAACACAGCTGTGTGGAAATCGTGTGCGCAGAGTGGAGACTACAAACCTCAAATATCTCTTTCCTATTTGCAGGGAAATGAAACTGTGCTGAAGCTCTTTGCTGTTTGGATAAAACCCATCTTTTCCAAAGCAGCTATTGAAAATATGGGACTATTTATTAATGAATATGGCTTTTCAATTCAGGAATGACATCTTATTGTGGATGATAGAATGAAATAAACAGAAAAAAAAAACATTTTAATCATATTTTTGTAGATTACATCAAATCCAAAACATAATTTACATATACCATAAAAAAACAGATAGAATTGATATGATATTATGAACAGGCAATGCCTTTTTTTAATCTTCATTTTAAAAACACTTGCCTTGCTGATAAACACCAATGCAATTGTCACAGACACAGATCTTTACTCTCTGCCCATGAATAACAACAGGGCCAAAAGAAAATTCTCCAACTCTTTCACTTTCCGTGTATTCACCCGCACTTTCTGAATTTGTTCTAATTGCATCACTTCTCATTAGGTGGTCTTATAATCCAAAAGATCCCAATGCCAAAATCACTCGGATCCTGAGTGAGGTGTATCTATCTCTGTGCCAAGTAAACATTTATGAAGTGGGGCAAGAAGGGTGTTCAGAAATATGGAGGATATGCACTAGAAGCTGTAAAAAACATTCATAATACATAGTCCCTGCCAGAAAATCTTAAAGGCTAAAGCTTTCTTGCTACAGACAGCTTGGTACTTACATAGCCTAACTGTCAGAGTATGTCTCTACCCTATTCAAGGATCTAGCCCAGTCCATAAAATTATCCATGTGCATAACTGCTGATGGGTTTAGAACAGCAGAGGCAAATGGCTTATAAATGGATCTCACAGATGGCAAAACCGTTCGAGGAAGATTCCTTTTCTCCACTGGTGTGAAGTTGACTCTGAGGTACATAACTGCTGAAGCCTGAGAGAGGGTCATTTGAGCCTCACAGCTGAGCGTGGAGGAGCCAAGCACCACAGCGCTTCTGGCAGCATGCAACACCCACTAGCCAGAGTTTATGCAGTAGGTATAGACTCCCCAAACTGAAAACATACAGAATTTGGAGGTGTTCAAAGTCAGAGTAGTGACCTTTGTATTATTGTGCTCCATCTTTTGCATTTCATTTCAGGAGCTTCAAAATTGACTTCTCCTTCAGAAAAGCCATTATGGGATCCCCCAAAGCAAGCAATGTTCAGAAAGAGAACAGCATGTACATAGAGAAGGAGTATATATACATATATAGTATTCCCTGTTACAGAATAAGGGACGACTGTTCTTAGTTCTGCCAGAGTGTATGACAACCATTTTCCTGAAAACACGGCTACCACAAAGAAAAATAGCATGAAGATGCACAGAGATTTACAAATGCTTTTGTATCTGATTAGATTAGATTTACTATGAATTCCCCAAGGCTCCTCTTCGCTTTCTGGTCTCTTTAGTTTCAAAGATAAACCAATTGAATTGATAATTTAACAATCCACATGATTTTCTTTTCAGAAGAAGTAACGTCACATGTAGCAAACTGAGGCTTTGTGACATTTTAAAATTATTAATAAATAAAATAAGATTTGGAAAACAGAGAAAGCAATGTCCATGAGCTCCTTTTCATTACCATAAACCTTTAAGTTAAAAAATAAAAAATAAATTGCAGTGTGCAACGCTGGAAATATTTCTGCACTTTCGCTTCAAGTCACAAAATATATATTTCCTCATTTATCCTCACTATCTTAACAAACAAAATCTCAGTAATATGGGGAGAGCATTCATGCATGAGCTGTGCAAACATAGCACAAAATAGCAGGATTTGCAATGTTCCAGGCAAGTATTTTGTCAGCTTCTTCAGTTTGCATATTGTTTAGAGTGTTAGGTGTTTAGATTCTGTGATAATACACTCTAACGTTGAAAAACAAACTCAGACACTATATAGCTAGCTTGCAGGCAGATAGATAGATAGATAGATAGATAGATAGATAGATAGATAGATAGATAGGTTTTCAAATACTGTTTTACTTTTCAAGCCTTTTCTGACTGTTCAGCTAAGAGCAGAATTTATCAGTCTTCCCTATTTCCAGTATGTGTTACGTTACAGATTTCTTATTTTGATAACTAGTGGATGTTTTGAAGAGAGGTCACATCCTTAGAACCTAGCACAAGGGTCAATAGTTAAAGTACAGAATAATATTTCTGGAATATTTCTGGCTTGCTCTTGTAAGAGCAGAAAATACATTTCTTCAGTCTGGAAATTGTTTTTCTACAAATATTGGCAGTAACCAAGTATCCATACGAGAAAGATTAAAAATACCCAGACATCTCAAAGGTATGGTATGGTTATTCATACATTTCTAACTATGCCTGAATATGATTTTGTTCCTAGACTGAATCTTAAACACTGATTATTAAGCAGCAATCTTACCTAGCTATAAATGCAAGGTTTTTTCCTTTTGCACAGAGTATAGAAACGCAACAGGTTGTTATGAAGAGGAGTTGGTTCAAGTCAGCACTTTTGGACTCTATCTTCACTGAAAAATGGTGGGCATTTCTGTCAGCAGGGTATCTCCTAACTAGAGTATCCATTATCCTCTTAAATCTAGCAGGCAAGATGAGTCTCTTGTATCTTTACAGCGTTCTTACCATGAGATAGCTAAATGAGGCCACCCCCTGGCCATGGTTCACCTCCTGATAAAAACTTCAGTGATTTTTGTGTTTGACTTAAAATTTACAGGAACATAACTAAGACAGGGCAAGTTATGCCTTTGGTCAGTTTGCTTAAGGCAGCCATTAGCGTGGCTTATAAAGTAACCATGATGTCCTAAGGGCACAAGAAAAGCAAGTTTTGTATTGAGGCAATATCTTTTATTACTGACTGATACACTTTAAAAAACACAAACTGCCAAACAACAGATAGACTCACGAGTCTGAAGTGACCTGAAGAAAGACTATTGTGCATGGAAAGCTGTCTGTTTTGTTGGTCTGAAAAAAGATATTCTTTCTTCCTAAAAGCTTTGTGTTAGCTATAAATAATCCTGTTAGTTCAGGAGTCTTCCCAATTTTTCCAAGACAGGCACAGCTATAGAGTGGTGCCGGGTTCCGCTTGTACCAAAGGTACTGCCTGATCTTTTGTCTAATGCTACACTGTGCATTTTGCTGCTAGTCTAGGCAAGATGTGTTTTTGTATCTCTTCTGAAAATTATTCATATGCAAAAACACAGATCTAACATCTTTCTTCTGATACAAGCTTATGCTAAGCAATGTCTCCACACTTCCCAAAATTACGCGTGCCTGTATCTTTATGTATTTTTTGATCGTGTTGAAAGGATGTATCCATTGTTTATTAGCCGCAACAACTACATTCAGTACATGGGTGGAAATATCCCCTTCAGCGTGTTAATTATGAATTCACACTAGGGGTTCCTTTGTGTTCTGAGAGAATACAGTTCTTTGATTACACAAGACCTTAATGGCATTTCAGAATATCAGTATTAATAACTCATTCCTACAGATCCACTAGGTAGAATTAAAATTACGAAGAAAGGTTATAACTTGTCAAACTAGGTTTCTAATTAATGGAGTTACTTGTGTTACAACTACTTGCTCCTTCATAGACTGTGCTGTTTTCCTAAATACTGTGGTTCTGATGTCACAAGATGAAAATATGCAGTTTTGAAAATCTACCATTATGGATTTACAGATAAACATAATACAATCTATTAATAATCTTCAAAACCTGTTGGAATAAACACAAAGTGCTGGGTTTATGACAGAAATATTTTCAATAACTACCTGCACAATATTCATAATCATGCAAGATTTCAGGTTCTTATGTAGCTATAATGTAGCAGAAATAACAGTCGTATAGAACGAATAATCATTTTCACAAAACCTTTTTTTTTTTCTTTTGTAATGGAGACAGAACAGTGAGCTGAAACTTTCGAAGTTCCAATAGTATGATTATGTTTTGCTTGGAAACTATGCAAAAAAGCACTTCTTTTCACTGTCTTTTACCCTGTTTCATGCGTGAATGTGGGTAATATAATCCCTCCTAAACTAGGCACCTAAAAGTCAGTTCTCTAAATACAGTCTAACTCTCTTTTGCTTCCTGTAGAGTTAATGGAGAGAAGTAGACAGTTCCTGGCTGGTACTCAGCCTCAGATAGAAATCTAGCAAAGACCAGTTGAATTCCTCTTTGCAGATGTTTGTGTCTCTCTATTAACCATAAAAAGACCTTAGGGTGATGAGCTCAGGCTTTAACTTGCCACCTTCAATATGCACGGCAAACATTCCTTCACAAATCCACGTAATTACTGTCAAATCACTATTTACAACATGCCTCCCCTGCGAAACCTACAGGGCTTGCAGACAATGGACAAGCTGTTAGCGAGCTCAGACTTCTTGTGTGATAATTTGTTTATTTTGTTATTATCTTATCCCTCCCTTTCTCCCTGTTGGATGCTTTATACACAGACATGTATCTCACCAATCCAAAGGCAAAATCCTGGCTCTGTGAAGATGGCAGGGCTAGGATTTCTTGTCCTACCTCAAATACCATAAAATGTACAGAACCGTTCGGTCCCAGTCCTCAATATAATGCATTAACCTTTACTTATTATCTCTCATGTCATAATCCTCCACAAGAAGTTAAAAACCGAAAAACTTGAAATGACATATAAACAGACTGATAAAATAAAATATCTGTGACAGTAAGACCAGCTTGTTCTGCACCTGGGAAATAAAACAAAACACAAAATAAAACAAAACACAAAAAAAGAGATGACACAAACCCCATACAATATAAAATGATGCTTTCAATGAAAATCGAGTTTTTATGGTTCCTTATTAAAGACTCCCCTTATTACTAATTATATTAAACTTCTACGTTCTCTGCTTTTTCTCATCAGTAATCTCACAATCTCCAAATCTGTGAAAGTAAATGCTTAGTCAGTGTGTAAATTGAGGACAACTATCATTATGACCACACAGTAATACGAAAATAATTAGACCATTGCTAGCAGCAAAAATATAAATCAAATCAGTTTGTAATAGGAACATTAATAATTTGTTAAAGATACAATCAACTGCACATGGAGACTGGAAAGCAGCTGAGCTGAGCTGCTTTGCTGAAGACAGTGCTTGTTTTGAAATGAAGAGCACAAAGTTCAGTGTATGTGCATCAGCGATAATCTATGGGTGATTGTGTTCAAGAGAATTTACAACCTATTCCAAATGCGTGAACTCAGTGGAACTGGGAAATCGAATGGCTGAGTGGTATTTATTATGCTACCCTTATCCTTGCCAACATAGAGGGAAAGACTGGGACAGTTCACTTTGCCTCCAGGCATCCAGTAATGAGCCAACCGGTGGTGCATTAGGAAGTAGTGGGCAAGTGGCATTATCATCAGGTGCATTTTTAGTAGCAGAGTCAAGTAGCACTGGGAGCATTATAAGTAGTGCAGTCGAGTGCTAGAGCATTGGTTATTATAGCACAGAATGTACAATGGCAGTAAAGCTTTGGGAAATATAACAAGCAGAGTTAGGCCTGAAACATCCACTTTAAATACTGCCAAACTTTGAAGAGCAGCAGTTCTAAACTCAGACTTTCCCTTTGGCACCTAGGGATCATTCTAACGGAAAAACCTGATTCTCGAATTCGAACTCTCTCAAATCCCAGAAAATCCTGGATGCATTTCTGATGGCAAGAAACATAGCCCAGAGTCTTTCAGACCACAATAGACAGTACAGCTGAATGCCACAGAGAACTTTTCAAAAATAAGTCATTTGGCATAATAAGTATAGTAGTCAGGGGGCCAAGGTAGTACCAAATGTGCAATATGATAATTAAGAAACAATTGCAAGTGATGGGTAATATTACTCAAGTCTTTCCACATAACGGTACCTGAAAAGACTCTTGAGAATGTCAGGGATCATAGTAAAACTTTAGGCAAAGAGCTCCGTAGGGTGTTTAAAGGCTCTGAGTGGGGTGAGGATTTGCTGCCCCACAGTAAAGCATAGAATCACAAAATGGTTTAGGTTGGAAGGGACCTTAAAGACCATCTTGTTTCAGTCTTCCCGGCCATGGGCAGGGACACCTCCCACCAGACCAGGTTACTCAAAGCCCCATCCACCCAGTTCTTCAGCACTTGCAGGGATGGGGTATCCATCACTTCCCTGGGCAACCTGTTCCAGCAGCTCACCACTCTCAGTGTGAAAAATTTCTTCCTGATATCTAATCTAAATCTACCCTCTTTCAGTTTGAAGCCATTACCCCTCATCCTATCACCACGTGCCCTTGCAAAAAGCACCTTTAATTCTTCATGGATGAGGCAGTCAGGACCTGTTCTGAAGAAAATGTACGCTGGGGCAAAAGTTCCAGCACAAGGACTACCTCCCTATCTATATTTGTCTCCTACCCTTGCCCAGATCTCTCCCTTCCCCACATGTTCTCCTCCTGGGACCAAGTGACTGAAGATACCGAGCAGGGCTGCTCCAGCACTTCACTGGGGTGGGGTAAATTTTGTGAATCGGGACGTGGAGGAAGAGCTGTCCCCCACACTAATCTATCTCCTTCTTTAGAGTGGTGATGAAAGTTACTGAGGTGAGGAAGTAAATACAAAGCAAGAGCAGAGCTGATCTGCTCTAGTACTCAGAATGGAGCAAAGCAGGGAATAAATCTGGTATCATGGATTTTATCACATTATTGATACATTAAAAGCTGGTAGCTACCTCAAGTGTTTGGTCTCAGGATACTTTTGCACTGAGAGTGTATCATCAACAGAAGCAACTGGTGACTGCTATGAAATCTGGCCACTGGTCTTCTTCCAGTTCTAGACCAGCAGTGAAATCACAGTAAGACTGGAAACCATTGATGTGTTCTGTAAGGGAGATGGAGTGAAGTCTCAATACCTTTTACAGTCTTCATTTCTAAGTCCACACAAAACTGTAAACCTTCAGAATGTGTTTGGTTCTGCAGCCCTAACCTATCCAGACTGGATAGAAGTTTAAAGTCAGGTGAAGTGTCTGTAAAAACACGGGAAGTGTTCTTCTCCACATCCTCTGATTAATACTAGGTGTCTTGGACTGAGTGTAGCTTTAAGACCCTGCAAACAAGAATGAAGACTGAGTGTGCATACAGATAGATCCAGATCAAGTAACTGAGACCTTTGACACCATTATTTAGTAAGACTTTTTCGCCGTGGTGGGTGACAACAACAGGCTTTGGTGCTGGCATTAGTTGTGGTAGGCAATGAAACTGTGACCGGTATCTTCCACTAGCCACATGGGGAGATTGGTTTCATCTGATGCATGAAAGCATATGCAAGCCACACTATCTGTGCTCATGGCGCATGGGAATATTTCTTTGCAGATAGCCAAAAGGTGACTCCCACAGAAGGAAGCGAAAGACAATGAGCAGCTAGGCACTGAAATCTTAGCTCTTTAAGTGGGAATTAGAGACCGAAATCTGAAAATGCTACCAAATTGGTACGAATATGTTGAAACATGTAAGAAAAGCAGCTCATAACTTATTAATAGAATTTACTATAATTGTTGAAAGAATACAAGGAATCCTAAGGATACTTTTCCCAAATACAATAATATTTGAAATATATGGAAAATAATTTCTTCTTTTAAGCAAAACAACTCCTCACTCTGCAACTAATGTATTTCCTACTTTTCTTAATGTTCAATTACTTTCAGCAAAAAAATAAAAAGAAGTAGAGAAAAACAAATATGTCATTGAAGGTAGTCTCTTACGTATTACTAAGCATTACGTTTCAAGCAAACATTTTTAAATCTTTGTACTCTCTTTTCAAAAGAAAGTTGTAATTGAGTGTGCTGCCTTTCTTCTGTTTTACTTTTGTGTTGGCTTATATGAACACATTTTGTCCAGAAAGAGGATTTCTGTAAGGCTGTTTTAAGGAAAGACCGGTACTTCTGCAATGCCTGGGCTGGTACTAAAATCCAGGCTGTCTGGACCTGTATCCAGTAACAAATTTAGCTGGTCTGGCAACAAACGTAGAAATAAATGCCAAGATAACTTATGTTCTTCTCATATGGAACTACCATTTATAGGGTACGTGTTATTTCTTCTTCAGGTATAGGTCAGAAGTGATAACGTACTGCAGCTCTTGTAAAAGTGGTACACAGCAGCACTGTCTGTGTAGATTCATGTCTGAGCTTGGTGAGTGAATCTCCTCATACATCTTACATCAATTTTTATGAGATATTGTCTCTCCTGGAATTCTGGACGCTGTTCCTATTATTCAGTTATTTTCCACATTTGTGCTGCCTGTCTGCCTGTTTCTGCTGACACCAATCAATTATGACTAGTCCTCTGCTATGCAAAATGGAGATCTTCCTCCTCTGAACTTTTAAGGATGTCACTCAGAACATAAAGTGGTTGCCATTAGAAATTCAGCATTTGCTAACAAATCCCACATTCAGAATGAAGTATATAGAGAACCATTACCTTGGACACAGAAATAACGGGAGTTTATTGAGAGTTTTCTAAACGCCTGACAGAGAGTTTCAAGAGTGCTGAAGCTTTCCAATCTTCCATTAGGAAAATGAATGTCTGAGGCATGAATCACTCCTTAGAAGGGTCTACAGCTTCCACTGATTAAAAAGGGAGTGCAGACAGCTGAGGTTGATAGTGAATTCTGCACAGCAGCTGTTTGCACTTGGTCAGATGAAGCTCATCTATAGTAACATGTTTCAGTTTGGGTCAAGAAAAATATGTTTTGGGTTAATCTGACCCAAAACAAAAAATACATACATACCTACATTCAAGTTTAAATGCACTGCTTTGGATACAACAAATGGCACAATATTCAGCAAGAAGTGAGTGAAGAGATTACTGAAATATATTTCCATATATTTCTTACAGTCCAAGTCATCTTCAGATCCATATCCACGTCTTCTTTTAAAATCTTTAACTGCATTCAACGCCACCAGTGTTCTCCTATAATAACCCTACCTCTCTCTTCAAGTTTTGCCCACTTTCTCCTTACAGTACCTTTAAGTGCCTGAACAGTTTTGACCCTATTTATGATTCTATGATTCTATGAGTTTGGTGATGGGCATCCTCATAGTGAAACAGAGCAGATAGCTGTGTGCCTCACAGCAACGTTCTCCCTCTGTGGGTCACTGACGTAGCTCCCCTTCCCCTACATAGCTGCCTGTGTTAAAAGAAACATGTAGGGACTTAATTTTTTATTTTATTTTTTTTTTTAGTGCTAAGATCAACATTGCCAAAAAAGTTCAAAACTTGTTGGTCTGGGCCAAATGATCGAAAGATGAATGGGTAGACAGACAATGAGAGGAGTCACAGAAGATGTGCTTTCTTGAGAAAGAAGGCTAAAAAACATATTTCAACTTATCACTCCTAAATAAGATATTTCTCTCTGAGTGATACATACAAAGCTGCATTTGTCTGGTCTCCCACAGTCCCTCATGAGAGTTTTAGTGTCAATGTCCTGTTTCTTTTATTGTCTGGGATTCTTCACTAAGCTTTATTCCCGCAGGAGTAGAGGGAGCGGAGAAGACACCACTCAGAGCAAAAGAGAGAGTCCTGTCAGTGCATTGGGAAGTCTAATCCAGGGGAGGGAATTACACTGAATATTAGGCATTCAAATTAACCCTCCTCAGGGGGAAGTCCAGAGAGACTAGCTTATAGTACTCTACCAAATGTTTGCTGGTACTCACATTACTAAAAATACTATTGAATTTTCAACTCTGCAATGCACAGTCTGAAATTAAAGGGTTTTCTTTGAGATGAAAGCTCCATGTTTTGACTAGGGCTAGGTAATGTGAGAACTTTATGTACACCTGAACATGTCAGTGTAAGCAGCCATCTCCTGTAATGGGACATATGTCCTCTGTGAAGATATGCACACATCATTTGAGACTGTTAACATTTTTTTTTTAATATGTTTACCTGGGTTTTACTTTCTGGTTAGCAATATTATTGAGATCTGTGTCTTTTAATTACAGAAGACAATCACCAAATTTTATTTTATTTCTTGCTGTTATCTGTGCTGTAAAGAAAGATGTTGCAGAATTAACCTGGAGGAGAGAGAAGAGCAAGATAGTTATTAACAGCAATGTGCAAATAGTAGAAAATGTCTATGTACCTGTGTATACACAGCTCTTTCTTAACATAGACCACAGACAGGTGGTAAAAAATCACAGATAGCTAGAACAAAAATGCCACTACATTCTCAGAACATAAAGCAATTTATAAACTTCAATTATACCCTGACATTTCAACATCTTGAGGATGTGGCAGGTGTAATTGTTTAGATAAATTTTATACTAGTAAAATAGAAATGTTTACACTTATTTTAAGAAATGTCCACTTTTTACTATTTGCGTGTGTGTGTGTATGGTTAGACTTGATGATCTCAGATGTCCCTTCCAACCATGAAGATTCTATGATTCTGTGAAACCCAATGTAATCTGAGTCAGAGCCTCTTCATTAACTTCAGGTTATTTGAGCACTAGGAAGAATAAACAGACTTTTTCATTTCTCTTACAGTGCAGGGTATGTGAGTTCTTGCTGGGCCTTCCACTGCAAATGCCCTTTTGTGAAACCCTGAGGTGTAAATTCAGGGACTAGCAGCTTCGGTGCTTTGTTTGATCTCCAATGCCATGCCATGATTTAAGGAGAGGCAGTTTCTAAAGTGCACTTGCAGCTGACTCAGACAGGCCTTTACAGTATTGATTGCAGGGAATGTTTGCTTTATGTACTGTTCAGTACGGTAATCCTAGATATATTGAAAGTGGGATCAGGGATCAGCATAAAACGATGTGACATTGTTTAGAAAAAAGATATACCCCTACCAGATCTTTGTAATTACAATGCAGGGAAGTTTGATGATGCCATTACTGTGTTAATTCACTCCCTCTAAAGTTAAAGTTAAAAGCAGCAAAAGGATCGTCATCTGTAACAGGAAAAACTTGCATTCAGATCGTGAGAGGTTTCTTTAGTAAAGATCACCAGGACTTTTCATTGATTTGTTTAGACAGATGTCTGGAATAGTTCAGAACTATTCCACTGTTCATGCATAATAAGGTCCATAGCATTAAGTATGTATGTAATTTCATTAGAAGAAATGTGCTTTTACAGCCACATGCAGCATGTTACACTTACTCACACTATGAAAGACGCCACTTTTAAATCTATCAACACTTGTCACTACCATAACTGAATACTGCACCACGAGAACCTCAACCTCCAGCATAAATCTGCCCTCTTTCCATCAAAGTCAGGGCTATTTCATACCAGCAATACTTCTGATGCACCTATTTGCACACAAGTTGTTGTAAATAGCATAAATTAACATCTCCCAATACATGGTGGACATTTTTTTTTTTCTCCAAAATAATGTTTAGAGCAAGAACTCTGGGACAGAAACAAAAGAACTCAGTCAGAAAACATGAACTGTCAGGAGGCAGGGGATCAAGAATATGTTCATATAAAACTGATGCCTGCTCTCCCCATCAGAACTGCAACAGGGCCCTCCCAGCACCTTCATCCAGCGTGCTCAGCCCCTGCCTACGTAACTCAGTGGTACTCAGCCCATGAACAGGGTGAGAAGGCTGCAGCTTCCTGAGATGCACGCCCTCTTGTTGAGAGCCTGCCAGCGGAGACAACAGTAATAGATTGCATTTCTCCGTTAGAGCTATTAAATAAGCTAATACAGTTGGAGAACGTACACTGGATGTGTATAACATTTACAAAGTTGGTTTTAGTATAAGATTATTCAACGGTTCTAGGATTTATAGCTGCTGAACTACAAATATTCCCCACTGTGGACAGAGTTGTGTCAATATACCAATTCATTTGGGAGATTTTAAAACCATTAGGGAAGGTTTGCAATTGATATACCCTCAGGAATCACTGTGGTTTACCACGGTGATTTACAGTTTGAGGTGCTTTTGCATGGGATAATCCAAATACTGTTTAAAGCTCAATCACTTGAAATTAACTAACCTGTTAATTCGTGACTGATCTATGCCTAACCCCTTCTCACTGCCCAGGATGTTTTGTCTTCAGGATCAAGAAATACAGGCTAAAATCCTACTCTCATAGAAACAAAATGAGTTCCTATAAATATAGTAAAAATAGTGTGGCTGTTTAAAAAAAAATAAAAAAATAAAAAAAAAATCCTTAATTACAATGTAGTAAGTTGTGCTGTGAAACCATGGAGCTATACACAGTAAAATGCAACTACTTCTTAGTGAATTTGATATCCTTTTAAACAGAATTCCAATATGCAAGTAAGAGAATGTATAATTTCTGAGTTCAGCTATATGGAAAAGATTGATTGTGATACAGTCTGATCTTTAGTTTTCTTTCTGCTTTGTCTCAGTCATTTTTTAACCCCAGTCTTCCCGCTAAAAAACATCTTTATGTGATTTCAATTTTACTGTACAAATTGCAAAAGTTGTTTAAAATCCAGGTTAAGATGCATTTTGATAAAGTAGATCTTACTGTTTAAAGTTTCAGCATTCGGGAGAGAGTGCTAACCAAGTGTAATAGGCTACAAATGGCATTTTATAACAGGGGTCTTTGCCAGCAGCTCCAGGCTACAGTCCTACTGCCACCCCAATGGAAGCTTGAAGGTGGTTTTCAACTTCTGATGTAATTCATTCCTCATCTGAACATTGCTGTAGTGCTCCAGCTCAGGATGGACTGATGAGCTCCTGGCGTGTTACCATAAGTGCCCATGATACAGTATGAAAAATCTAGCACACACTTCTACATGAAACAGCCCCCTTAAAA
>VXBW01008045.1:150523-217706 GCA_013400375.1 Thinocorus orbignyianus | reverse complement strand
AAAAAAAAAGGTAGAAAGAAAAGAATTTTATGACTTTCTTGTATTCTAAATTTGGACAGACCCAAGGGCCAAAGCTTCCCTGGAAAGAAGGAAAGGGAGTCTGCAGAAAGCCCTTTTGCCTTGCATTTGTTTGAACTCTGATTTCAAGAAGCTTTTTGCCTTTCTTTGAATTCAGGCTGCATTAATAAGCACTTTGACTAACATTTAGGCAGGTAGCCAGTAGGGATGTTGACATATTTAAGCTCTCTTGTTTCTTACGTACATTTCACTTTTTAAACATAAGCCTATGAAATTAGGCGTGTACTTATTTTGTGTGGTTACACCTGTAAGGTTTTATTATCCCTGCCTTCCACTGCACAGCCTCTCCGTTTCATGACGATGCTGTGGTTTTGGTTTTTATTATAGTGGCAAAATATTTGGGGCAGGGATATCCTTGCTATGTATCACTAGGCTCCTCACCACAGTGGATCTCTAATCCCACTGCTACCACTGGACTGATGGGACAGTTTTGGGGCATGCACGTGTTGACAGGCGCTGCTCTTGCTTTTCACCCTCCTGAGTCATAACCACAAAATAGTTACTCAGCTTTAAAGCAGCTGGAAGCTGATGGTAACCCACATTTTCACAAAGCGTTTTTGGAACTTGGGTTTAAATTATGAGTTTAATAACATATTATGGCACAGAACTTCTGTTAGTTAAACAATGCAGCACAGGAATTAAATGTATCCCTTTCGATCAGCCCTACACCAGCAAAAAGCATTTTATATTCGAGTTTTAAACAACCCGCAGAAGATACCAGGGTATTTTATCAGACTTGGTCAAGAAAAGATTTTGCACTTGATAAAAAAGTCAAACTAAACAGATCCTATTGCTATTACAGTTCTTCTAAAACATATGGGTTTTAACTCCTTTTGATGCCAAAATTAGAAAAAAAAAAATAAAAATTATCATTTATTTTCATGGAAACATGAAAACTTTCATTGCCATGCTTTTCTGTAGAAATTTTCACTTTGATAGAAAGGCAGTTTTTGGTTCAATAAATGTTGTGAACACCTCAACAAATTAGTTTTCTGGTAAATTAATCTCTATAACTGAACAACCCTTCTGTAAGTCTTTTGATATAGCAATTAAAATGTCTTTCCCTTAAATATTGTTTCTCCTATTATAAGTTGTTCCCACATGGACATTCTTTTCTCTAGCAAAATCTGTTTATTGTTTTAAAAGATTTAACAGTAAAGAGGTTGGCTCAGATGAAACAGCTTTTTCTGTCATTGTTTTCCGTTAGTTCCCTTTAAGACGGAATCAAGTGTGATCCTTCCACACCAGTGCAAAGATTTCCTGTCACCAGGCTCTTGACAGTCTCCATTGAGATCCATACTGTCAGTGTGGTAGCTTCAACCCTAATTTCATGGTTGCTTCATTGCTGAGAATCCCTTCATTCAGTAAAGCTTCCAGGACTGTGACCACAAGAAGCAAGAAGCAAATAAATTACAATAAAGCTATCAGTAAAATAATTAGAGATAAACCTGTACTTAATACAATTAAGATATTGTTATGTGAATACACCTGTAAACCATGGCTAAGAAATGGACGTTTCTCATACACATAACGCAAAGGAAAGTAAGTAAAATTGCTTTAAATGTCCAAGAACTTTACTAAAACTATATTTGTATGAGATTATATTTATGTAAAATTACTCACAGGTCTAAATTTTATTCAGGTTGAAGTTTCATATTATTCTTGATCATGTCTCATTTTTTCTTCCATTTAGAAATCTCTTTTTTGAGACTCATTTCAATGATCAATCTTTTTATTATAAAAATTAAAGTATTTGCTGTAACATTAATTAATTTTTCCCTGCTGTAATTATTAGAACTGAGCAAATAATTCACAATGAATAATTCATCTGCTGAACGTAACCTCATTTTCTGCTTGCTGAATATCTGCTAGAGAATCTACTTTCTAGTTTATTTATTAATCAAAAATCATTTGACCACTTTTGGTGAATATTTTAAACTATGGATTGAGCCTGAAGAGTTCCCTGTGAGCCTTTGATACGCAGTGCTTGCTACATGATCTCTGTTGGTACATTGTAATCGGTCTGGTAAAGCATGCAACTTTATTTCATTTTCCCAATTTGGGGGGTGTTTATGTACTCTGGGCATGAGTACATCTGCATGTGAATTTCAATATTGTTTTTGCAAGTTCAGAATTTGTTTTCCTGCCAGTGGAACTCAATTATTCAAATGTCTTTTGGGGGGAAACCCACTAAAGGAAATGCGAATATGTGAATCTATCAAGTGTTGAACCAATATTTTCAACAATTTACTTACAGCTTGTATTTAGTTTTAAGCAACTATTATGTTATTGAAGGAGGAAACCACTATTATCAACCTCTGCAGCCATATTTTTTGATCTCTCTAGTCAAAATGAAGAATGTTTTCATGTAACGGCAGGTATTAGAGAACCTTTACTCTGTGTGTCTGAGAAGTCGTTGCTTGTCACAATGAAATAAATTTTGCAAATGGTGGATAGTACATCTGTGAAGATTCTCTGCATAAATTGGAGGACCTAGATATAATTATGCCAGAAGTGAGCACGTAGGAAAAATTTTAAGAGGTGGCTTCTACATTAAGCAACTGACTGAAAGCCAGTGAGACTTGAAGTCCTACATTTTGAGGAAGTTTAAAATCTTCATTCTTATTTTTCAGTTATATTTTCAAGGTGAAACTCCTTACCTGGAAGATGACTCTTCACAGTAGTGGAGGGCCATCTTTCACATACTTGTAGGGTATGCAAAAAATACCACCTCTCCAACAAATGCACCACCCTCAGCAATACCCTTCTTGCCAGAATAGCTGGGTGATCTTGGAGGAGACAGAATAATTGCTGCTTCTTTTTGCATCTTTAATCCTTTGACATGTTTTGTTGTTTTTCCCCCTCCTTAAAGACATGTTGAAGGAATACTCTCTGTACCCACTAAATGCAAAGACGCCATGTGAAATACTCCAAAAGCCCTTTTCTTCACTGTTGCACAATGGGGCAGGAGCAGATCCTTTCAAAATTAATTTAAGAAAATATTATACCAAACAGAGTTATAAGCTTTACAGAAGACATTGGGCTAATGGGCAATGTGTAGCAGAGTTCTGCCTACTTGATTCCACAAGAAAAACTGTTGTTATGCTTGTTAACTGGATTAATGAGTTTTCGTTGATTGGCATAGGGTTCTGGTAAGGTAAGAATTAAAAAGGAAGCTGAAATGAACATTACCATTGCTTTAATGCAATTGAAACAATTGCCTTCTCATTCTCCCAATAACCTCTAAATATTAGCTTTAATAAAATAAAATTCCAAAATTTTACCTGGTGTAGTATTACATTCTCAGTTTAATAAAACAGCTTGCCATATAACTCTGCAGAAACAAGGGAGAGAATATAACACCAGCAGAGCTTCTTGTTCATTAAAGAATTGACTTTTTAAATTCTTGAGCAGATAAATTTGGGGTTTCTCAGCAATAAGGTAAAATGGTACATTTTTGTGCTTCAAGATTAATATTTCTCTATAATCTTAAATCACATAATAGGACATTTTACACAGCTGACTGTTTATTGCCTTTTCTATTTTCTTCCCTTTCTCTTAATTTCTCCTTTTTTGCATTACTTTAGAGTTTTTCAGAATCAATGCCCTGTAAAACAAACCCTTCCATTGACTTGCTAGCCAGCTATGCTCTAACCTGACAAGAACAAAGGAGGCAAAATTAGTGAAGGCAGGACACATGATTCCAAGAAACTTTAAGAACAATGGGTCAATTGTGCCAGGGAAAAACATCTTAGGTGGGTGTCCTGCCATTCTTATATAATAAACTAAGTTTAATTAAAATGGGTGGAGTACATCAGTCCAAACCCAGGTACCTGTGGTACTGACGCCTACATTCGAGGTGTGAGCAAATGTTTCCTTTACAGTCACACCCAGTGCACAATCCACATCAACCTATGTTATACATTAGAACACCAGAAGTCTACCAGAAATGCTTGGTTTTGTACACTTACTGTTAAGTAGTCACTATAACTAGCTCAAATGTAGGCTTCTACATGGTAGATGACTAAAATAAGGTGTGATAAAACAAGGTCTAAGTGGGTAAGTGATTTATATTATATCTTTAGACCCAGTCACATTCTCAGACATAAATTAACCATCAAATTTCAGAGGGCTATTTCTCTTCAGGTTAAATTGATAGGAACCACTGATTTTTCTGCCTTCCTTGGGAGTATGTGCTATAATGCCAAGATATAGCTGTCCCGGCGTCCCTGAAAAGCAAAACACCGGGAAAAGCCTGTGGAATGTTATAGCTATAACCTGGGTCTTAAATTAGCATAAGGGTGTTGGGAGGCATTTTTGGATAATAAGTATAAGGATATATGAAGTAGGTGTTCTCTGGACCGGTCCTCAATAGCATAATTTCATTATTTGATATGTCTGCTAGTGAGTGGACTCAGCTACCCAAATAGTCTTTGTCAGTCCCCTGGGCATTGTTTTTAAAAATATTTTGCTTTCAGTTATTTATTGCAAAATAATTGTTCAGGAGGTTATTATCTGTCATCTTTAAAATATTTTCCATATTTTAGATAAATTCACTGTTATACATACTCAGCATTTGCTTGGTGTGCCTTTGAAAGAAAGTCTGGGATATCACTTGCAGTAGCACCCAGAATGGAAAATGCCTGTCAAACTGCCAAAATTTTGGAGACTTTTCCTTTGACATGAACTTAGAACTTCTCCTTCTATTTTTTCTTTGTTTTTTAGCACTTTACGTCTTCAAAGTGCTTATAAGCATTTTCTGATCACATTTATTATTTCTATTTATAAAATATGACTGTCTCGAAGACTAACAAGACTGAAACTGGAATTTTTTTAATTCACACAGAGTTACTCGCTTATACAGAAAGCCTCCTCAGTCTGCACACACTGATAATTTCCTTATATAGCCTCTCCTTCATTACATTAGTACCTCAAAAAAAACCCTATCAAGTTAAATCTAAGAAGAGATCTGAATTAGAACTGGTAGACATTGCTTTGATGTCTCTTTTCATCAAAAGATGTCTTTTGGAGCAGCTGAAACTATCTCTGGGTTCAGCTCAGCTTAGATAAAAACAGTTGGTTAGACAAAGCAATATAGCATTTCATGAGCTTTTCAGAAACCCTACAGCAGCCCCACAAGCACTGCATAGTTTGGAGAGGTACTGTCCCTCTTGAAGGCATTTGCAGCTGGAGGCCAGCAGGCTGTTTTCTATCTCTCCTCTATCATGCGAGCATTAGATCTTGAAATAAGAGTCTCCCTCATTAGCAAAAAGGAATCTTACCATTATGCATTCCAATATTTCGAGGAATGAGCTCTCTTTTCAAAGTCCCTGTAGCTAGCAGAAGAGGTTAAACTATCACGAAGCAAGGACTTCAACTGACTTTCATACCTCTAAGCTAAAATGTCATAACCAGCAAGCTAAAGAACCAGGCTTTCACATTTATTTCCCTGTCTGTCAAAATGAATACTCAATTATTTACAAAAAGTGGAACAGCTTCAGCAAGCGAGACTGAAATGCACCAATAGGCATGCTACAGAGATAGAAAATCTATATTTAAAATAAGAGAGAGGGGGGATTTGAACCTTCATCTCTCACTTCCCCAAAAGCGGCTGCAAACATGAGGATTCAAGGGGCAAGAAAAAGGAGGTAAACAGAACTTGGCATGTTACGTTCACTTTTTTGCGATGAATTTCCCTTGTGAATTCAGTACTTTGCTCCCAGATTTCTTCTGCATTACTAAAGCAGCATGAAATTTATCTGATGTTGTTTGGGGTCAAAAAAGATATTTCCTTCAACCCAAAACGATTTTCAGTTTTGATTCTCAGGAGCTGAGAGAGAAGCAACCAAAGAAATTTTCATTTCAGGTTGACCCAAAATTACTTTTTTTGTTGTTTGAACCACTGAACCAAAAAAAATCAGTGATACATACAGCTCTGTTCTGAAGGTCAAGAACTGCATGGGCTGCTAGAAAATAAAAAGAAGTGCTTTTAGAAGTAAAGGATCTTTTAACACATATTCTGTGCTTCCATCGCAAGGGGAATTATAAACCTGAGCAAATCATTTATTCTCAAATTGCTAAGTCAAAGAAATGTAAAAAAGGTGACCTGTAGAATACTTTCAGTCTAAATGATTAAAGGTGTCACAGAGAAACACTAGTACCATGAACTTCTTCCACAACTAAAGTCAAACGCAGTGCACAATCTGGAGTTCTTACTGAATAATCTTGATTAGGAATAGCTATATGATGCCCATGTTCCTAACCAGTCTCACTGCTAGCCCTAAAATAAGCTCACCTCAGTGATTCTACCTGGAAGCAGAAGATGCAAGTGAAGAATGTTAAGTGTGTGGAGAATGGATTGCAGCTTCATAGCCAAAGGTAAGGGTGGGAAAATAAAGTCCCAGTCCCTAGTCTTTACTGTCAGGACATTTGCAGCTTAATAAGCTGATTTCAGAAAAATAAAAAAGCCGTTGATATGCAACAAGGCATTCAACTTGTTAACTTCAGTAATTTTTCTGATTAAAGTGTCTGGTTTGGGAGGATAGGTATTCCTTTGCATTCCATTCTTGAAAGTTTGTCCTGCCCCTCTGATATTGCTTCCTGAAGAAGCTGAATTTCCCTCACATTCTTCTCATTCAAGTCTTAATTTTTGCTATACACAGCCAGGAGATGCAGCTGTCTCAGTAGGAGATGACTGTAAAGTCAACAAAGCAACATATGGAAATCAAACACGCAGACTAGAGTATCACACAGAAAGACAAGCTATTCTACCCTCTTCCTAGCAAAATTTACAGGCATAATACAGCTCTGAAGTACCCCAAGGGAAAATATTTAACATATGTCTCAGGAGACTCATATAATTCCAAATTACTAAAGTTGCTGCTAAAGGCCCACACAGATAAGGAAGCCTGCCTGTCTCTGTTAGAGCCTCTGGCTTCATTAAAATTGTCCAGAAAATGGCAATACTAATATATTATCACACTTGGGAGGCAAGGAACAGATTAAGAGAATAGACTGTGGTGGGATCTCACTGTAAGTAATCCCTTGGTGGCCTCATTCAATGTCCCTTATCCCTTTGTGGTGGGTGAGTCCCATTCAGAGAAATTAAATCCAGAGGTCCCAGAAGGGAGAAGTGACTCTGCTCTTCCATGAGCCTTTGCTGGGGAAAGGCAATCTGCTTTTCACTGCAAGGCAGTGGTTTTACAAAGTTCCACAGCCAGGCGGTTATTGAACTTGACGTCTTTCACATGTCTAGCAATTGGTTTTACATGAGGTTCCCTGAAGCTACCTACAGGTCTAACCCCTCTAGGTCATTCTTACTGTCAGATCAATTACAGTACTATGCCTGCACCAGCAAAGAAAACTTAAGGACCTTGTCCTAGGGCTAGAGCAACACTACACAGAGTGCAGAAAAGACACAGGGCCAAGCATTATGTGCCATAGATGGACCCACTTTGGAAAAATCTCTAATATACTCAAACAAACTCAGGTTATCTAGAGAGAAACACATTGGGAAGCAACTACAGATCTGCAGTGAGCACTTCCTTCAAGTTGACCTGAGGAGGAGCAGCAGCTTGCTTGGAAGAATTCACTTCCCTCTGCCCTCATCTGCAGGCTCATAAAATGACCATCCTAGAATTATAGAAGATAGGTTTGAAATAGGCCTGGAAGATCATCTTTCCATGCTTTGGCTTTGTTGCTGTATTTAATCTGTTTTTTCCAACAGGCATTTGGCCTATTTTATATTTTTTTAATTTCTATGTTGTTAACTCCAAAGCTGCTCTAGACACTCTTTTCCAGTGTTTCTCTACTCTTAGCGTAAAGATCAAGTTTATCATCTTGTGGAAATCTCCCATGTCATCGGCAAAGCGCAATCCTGGAAATGGATACTGGATTATTCCTTTCCTCTTTATAGTAGTTTTGTGTAATTTCAGTTAAGATCTTTTCAAGATCCCCCATGCAGAACTCACCTTAATCTCACGGAACCTTCTTGCATAACATTCCCAGGATACAGCCACTCTGCAGATTACACAGGAACATAGAAATACCAAACCCATGATGTACAGGGAGTCCTTTAAAATTCTCTTTTTTTCCTGGCAGAAAAAAACTGTTGGCACTTAGGCTACACATAAGCCAACCCTGCTGCTAAGAACAAGGCAAAGTTTTACCCTTGTGTTCCCCATGTGGTTGAAAGGTCTCAAGGGCAGAGACTGTGCTTGCACTGTACTCATGCCACACAGCACACAATTACCTGCCTGCAGCTGGAGCAGAGCATACAACAGTGAGCAGCTTGAGAGGATGGTAGCTTAGGAGGCAGGTCCCCCCAAAAAATCACAGTTAAGCAGTGATAAAAATTCCCTGTTATGAACTAGTGGTATCCTACAGTGGTATCTCAAGGACATTTATGTCAGAGAGGATTACTTCTTTAATTATTTTTGATATGTCCTTCCCTACTATTTTTCTGCTTTTCCAAGGTAATGAAAAAGATAAGAAGTTATACAGCAAAGCCATACATTTCTTAAAAAGATAAATTTGAAATATTCAGAATATACCTAGTTGAACGAGCGACTTGTGGCATTTATATTGTTAGAATGACTTGAAGTACAACATTTCTAAAATTTACTACGCCAACTTACAGTGAATCAAAGTAACCACTTTATTTTTCCTCTTTGTAATATCTTCTCCCCTTTGTGATATATTGCAGAGACAGAATGGATGATTTTTATTTATTTATTTATTATTTTTAATGAACTGTCTGGTCTTAGAGCTAATTTCTTGACAGGTTTTTTTTTCCCCTCCTTCTATTAACTCAGTTAATTATAGTTAAAACTAAAGTCAAGCCATGTTTCAAAAGATAAAACTTTTCCCTGGTGGGAGTGAGAGCAATTCCCAGCATCCTCCAGTTAATTTCCTATTGCCTTAGTTTTGAAAAGCTTGCCAATCTGCAAGTAGGAAAACGTAAAGTGCATGCCAATATAGTGTTCTGTCCTGTTTTATTTTGTCCCTTAATTGTCACTTTAGCCATAAAACAGGAAAGTAAACAAATGAAATCATGAATCTAAAGATCAGTGTGTTATAAAGGAAGCATAGTAATTCAATTCAGTAGACATTACCTGTTCAGCAAATGTTTCATGGATAAGCTCATTACCAGGGCTGTTCAGGGACACTCTCAAAGAGCCTTTTTCCATCAGAATGTGTAGTCCCATCAAAATCCTTGTAAAATCAGGAATTTCATTTTGGAAGTAAGAAAAGAAAGGAAATTATCAAGAAGGTTGAATTTCCTTTGACAGTATATGTAGATAGCAGTCTTTTATTTTTTAAATATACTTTTAAAAAAATCATTGTGCTTCACATATTTTAATTGTGTGTTACTTTATTTTGTAGTGAAACAAATTTTCAACAATAAAATGAAATGCCTCAATTTCTCCCTTTATGTAAAACTCCAACAACTTCTCATAAGGAATACAGCCAGGCTAGGTTGAAACAAAAGCACAACCCAGCATTTTTAAAGTATGTTTTACATGGTTTAGGTTCCTCCTAGCGACATTGATCTCCAAGGAGCCAACATAATATACCAGGTTTAGGAGTGTGATTCAAATTCAAGTTTTAAGATGAACCAGTGGTCAGAATTGAACCATGCGGTACAAAGACAAACACCCTGGTTTAATATACGGGTTATTTGTGCCCTGATAATAGTTACTCTAAGAGTATATTAAAGAAGAACACATGGCATTTCTTTGTTCTGTCTTTGCTACTGCCACTCCATTTTGTGGATAAACTATCCTTTTATGGATTCTCTTAACAGAGCCCAAGTTACTTCAGGTCACAACCTTCATTTCTTCTATCTTCCCAACAGGTTTTTCACAACAAGGTCCTCACATTTCCTGTCTGGTTTGGGGGGAGAAATCCACATTGAAAACTTTACTCAAGATTCACTTCTTTTAAAGGCAGCTGTGGAACACCAAACAAGCATTATCTGATACCATATGAAGAACAGAATATGGAAGTAAACATACATGACACTGTTTTCTGAAGAGAGCTGTTAGTAACCCCTGTAGAATGAGTGATGCAAAGATATTTAATGTTGATATAAGGAAAGGGAAGATATTTCAAGGAAGGATAGAATTTACCTCAGAATATTTTGAGGACTAATCAGTCAGATAGAGCAATCTAAATCCTGGAGTGGGCAAACACTTTGCTAATGTAAATGAAAGAAAAAAACACAACCAGTAACAGATTATTCTTATAATATGAAAGTGCAGGAATGTTGGGGGGGTTTGTCTTCAAAATATATGAAATGCCTCTGACATGAAGAGTCTTTTTTCCCCCCAGTTACACAAAAAGGATTATTCCTTTTTAAAAATAAATATTTGTTCTTAATCTATATTCATACTTTACAGGACTGGCTATGCTCCCTGTAGATGTATAGGGCTCATTATATTCTCCAGCAGATGAAACTGTTGAACACATACCATACAAACTTTGCCAAAGTTTGTAAAATAATCATTTTAAATCTCAAACCATTTAGGAAACATGTGAGTAGATTTTTACTTCCAGACAAAGCAGTGAAATCCTTATTCCTCATTCTGTGCATCAGCTTCCTGAGAAATCTTGAGTAAATTTCAGATTTGCATCAATATGTTTTCAAATTCAGAAGTCCCCGTTCCTGAATCTTTCTCCTCTTATCTTCTCTGGAGTACTAATTAGTTTACATGCATTTCCTAACCTAATAAGCTTCCCATTATATTGAATATGACCTTCTCTCCATGTGATCAGATTTTTCTCCAAGTGTGAAGCACAGAAACCAAGTTCGGAGGTGATTACTGAAAGGGAAAAAAAAAAATATATTTTTTTTTAGTATAAATCATTTATATCATCCAGTGACTGGGTTTTTTCCCCCTTGAATTAATCATATAGCAATGATCTGCATCATATGTGTTGTAGTACACCCCCTGCAAGGCAGTTCAACATCTTTTTGCATTGAGTTTGAAGTGGGCTACCAAAAAACCCTGTGAGTTTTTGCCTCAATCCTTTTAAACCCACTTTTATACCTTTGATTTTTGTTCTTGTGTAGAGATTCAATGCATATTTCCCCATTTCCATTCCCTCAAATAACATTGTCAAACAAGATTTTTCTAACTCTTTTCCTTAGCGTGCACATTGTTTTACCACTTCTCAGCCCCAGTGCTAACAACCTTCCTGTGGAAGATCTGTGATATCTTTCAGACAGGACAGGCAATATGTGTCAGGAACCTCGCCAGCTCGAGGTGACTCATCACATATGGAGGCACCAAATGAAACAGTTTTTTGTAAAATTAATCAGAATTTGTAAGCGGTACACAGCAGATTCCCCAAGTCACATTTCACATGCTCTGAACACTAATTACAATCTGACATTTAAACCTAAGATGCAAAGAAGATCTCCATTGCAACACTTATTTTATTTGAAGAATAGAGATTCTCAAAGGCACAAGGACTGTGATATGCTTGTCTCGCTAACATGCAGGAGGTACTAGGTGCTGCCTGGCTGAAAATTGCCTCTGTAAGTGAGGATTTTTACTGTGTTTCATATTGCACCACAAATTTTTCAAGATGTCATTGCAAAGTCATAATTCTGTTCAAGTTCATTCAAAAGACCCATGAACCTTAGCAAACCTTTTGATAAATATCTGAGTTTTAAGGCAAGTTTTATGTTTCACCATCAACATTACCAACAGTTTTAATACACCTCAGTATGTTGAGTCTGTATGTGGCAGTATATGTAATCCAGGCAACTGCACAAATCATTGCAGCCATTCATTCAGTCCTGTGAACCATTGTTATTAATGCAATAATTTTGTACTCTTTATTGCAATAATTTTGTACTCTCATCACAAAAGTGTAAGTTTCTTCTGTTTTTCATTCTCATCCATTAATCAACCTTGTTCACACAAAATTAGATATTTTTTTTCTTTCCTCTCCTCCTCTTCCCAACCTTTCCCTCCCCTGAAAAACACTAAAGATCTTTCTTCCAGCGAAAGGTGATATAGACTGGCTCACTTCCATTTCTGATCCTAACACATTTATTAAAAACTCTATTCAAATGCTGAGTTTAGGTCTAGTTTTAGATGCACAACACTGCACACAATCTTATCTCTCTTATCAGAAGTCAAGTCATTCTTGCAACCTCTACTGCCCTTCATGCCCCATATAAGACATCACTTCTTGCAAATGTAACTAATTCTTTGAATTCTCTGACTATTATTGAGTGATATATATATATACAAATGTAGTTTATATATGTATATAATTGTTATTTCTCAAAATAAATTAACTGTTAGTGGCTAAATAAGGACAACAATTTTAAGTCTTAGAAGGTGATTATTTTTTTTAATAGTAGTATTATATTTATTTATATTTATTTATATTCTATACCACCTTAGACTTACCATAGTTACCAGGTTACCTGTATCTATTAAACTTTTTTCTGAATTTCTCAGACACACCTTTATTTAGGATAAAGCATCTCACCCAGGAGTTTATACCAACACAGCTGTACAAAAGAGAACCAGGGAACAAGATCAAGCACTACACCCCTAATCATCCATGTTGCATTCCTGTTAGTTTCCTCACCCACTTTGCGCTGGGCTGTTCCAGCTAGCTGTCTCCAAGGCAAGGGAAGACTTGGCATATCCCTCACATCAGGAGGCATCTTGGATGAGATTGTACCAACTGTGGTGTCCTCCACCCACATTCCACTGGAAGTGGCATGGTCCCCACAGTTCTGGCAGAGAGCATATGAGGTCCTGTATGGGCATCAAAAATGTGGCATTTCCAGGTTTTCTATTACTGATATGATGACTACTGAGGTACTTAGCCTTGAAATGTGCTTTGTAAGTTAAGCATAACTAAACAAAAAATAGCACTATCAAAAAAACCTTAGTAAGCTTTGCACCCTCCGGTACAGTCTGCTGCACGGTGAACCCGTAGGTGTGCAACACATACCTATTTCATGCTATCAAACATCACTCTGGTGGGTTACAGCACATTCCTCAGGTCATTTGAGTTGCTTTGAACTGAAAATAAAAATAAAATAATAATAATAATATAAAAAAGCACAAACCCAAGAATCCACATAACATAGCTTTTATTTCGAAAGAGCACCACATGGGCTACAGAGGAGACCAAAGCCAAGTGCCATGCCACGTGGACAGCCTACTGTGAAGAAACTGAACTTCCCCAATGAGAAGATAAGCCAATATAGCTCTGATCCTCTTTTATTTAGCAGTAAAAAGGCAGCTAGGGGATTTCACTGCCCACTACCACAGCCAATCACAGCAGATAATCTCATTCATAAATTCATCATCTTATTTTTTAAATTTTTTGGACAAAGACAGGGAGAGGAAAGAGTTTTGATGTCACTAGTCCACTTGACAGCCACTTGGAAGGGTGTTCTGAAAATCATTACTCTGATCAAAGACCACCCATGTAGTTCAGAACTCAGTTACTTGTGGCCAACATACATACTTAGACCGAAACAGCTCCTTAAGTTGAATAGCTCTTCTTTTTGCCCTGCTGCTTACTCTGTTCTGATGCATTTGTCCGAGGTAAGCAAGAGAAATTTTTAAACTTCCTCTTACTGGTGACAAGCTCTTTGTCTCCTTGGTCATCTTAGTAGCCATTCTCCAAACCTATTTTACTTTATATCATCATTTTAAAAAATGGTTGTTTAATGCAAAACATGTTCTAAAGCCTTCCATCTGCTGAAATTATATTAATGGCATGGCAAAAGCTTGATTTCCAACTCTTACAGCAAGTACACTTCCTTTATTGTTTCATACAGTAAGAATTCAGACATGACAGATGCCTTAAAAATCTGCATCTATAGGGTTGCAATTTTCTACATTAAAAATACTGTTTATTTTAAGAGATGGGAAGTTGGGTTCCATTCCTTTCATTTTATTTTGGAGGTGCAATTTAACTGCCTCAGCATAAGTACTGTTGTGGACTAGTATATGCAGCTGTCATCACAGTATCCTATAATTCCTCTGCTGTCTATGTCATTGTTTTGCTGTTGTATTAGCTTTTCATAGAAAGGTTTGGGAGGGAGTAGGGGCCTATAGGAGTGATTTCTGTGGGAGAATGCCAGAAGCTTCCCCCAGGTACAGTATAGCCAATGCCAGCTGACATCAAGATCGAACCACTACTGGCCAAGGCCAAAACTGCCAGCAATGATGGTAGCACCTCTGGGATAACACATTTCAGAAGAGGGGCTGAAAATGCAACAAAACAGCAGCTGAAAGAGAGGAGTAGGACTGTGTGAGAGAAACAGCTCTACAGACCCCAAGATCAGTGAAGAAGGAGGAGGAAGTGCTTCAGGCACCAGAGCAGAGATTCCCTGCAGCCCGTGGTGAAGATCAGTGAGGCAGGCTTTCCTTGCAGCCTGTGGAGGTTAATGGTAGACCAGATGTCTACATGCAGCTCAAGGAGAACCCCATGCTGGAGAAGATGGATATGTCCGAAGGATATTGTGACCCCACGGAGAGCCCATGCTGGAGCGGGTTTGCTAGCAGGACTTGCAAATTCTTGGCACCCATGCTGGAGAAGTCTGTTCCTGAAGAATTGCACTGTGTAGAAGGCACCCATTTCAGAGAAGTTTGTGAAGAACTGCAGCTTGTTGAAAAGACTCATGTTGGGGAAGTTCATGGAGGACTGTCTCCTGTGGTAGGAGGAGGAAGGAGGTAGAGACAATGTGATAAACTGACTTCATCCCCATTCCCCATCCCCCTGTGTCACTTGGCAGGAGGAGGTAGAGATCTCAGGAGCGAAGTTGAGCCCAGGAAGAAGGGATGATTAGGGAGAAGGTGTTTAAGATTTGGTTTCATTTCTCATTATGTTACTTGGATTTGATTGGTAGTAAATTAAATTAATTCCCCCAAGTCTGTTTTGCCCGTGGCAGTAGTTGCTGATCTCCCTGTCCTAATCTCAACCTATGAGCCTTTTGGTATGTTGTCTCCCATGTCCAGTTTAGGTGGGGGAGTGATAGAGTGGATTTGGTGGTCATCTTCCATCCAGACAGGGTCAACCCAGCAGAGGTGTTAATCACAGGTACCCTACAGCAGATCAAATGGCACTAAAAGTTTATGTTTAGGCAAATGAATACCATCCTCGGTACCTCCGCTGTAGACATTCTTATCTGAACATAGTCATATCTAAACATGTATCTTGGATGAGATTAATTCCATAATCCAGTCTTCAACAAATGTGTCAGAAGTGCAATTTTGACTTTTGATGAGCTCTTCTCAGGATATTTCCATAAAATATTTTTCTAAGTTTATTTTGAAATATTATTTAATGGCAATTCAGTTTTTTTAATTTATTCATATATTTCATGATGCAAATAGAAATATAAAGAACATATTTCCAGTCCTATTAGTTATGACATGGCAATCTGCATTGCTGCTAATGTGTCCTAATACGAATAATATCATCATTAAAATGTTCTAGCTTTAGAAATATTATTTTGAACTTATACTATGCAGTGCTGTAGGAAACACCTTTTTCTAGATCACTCAATGTTGTAATCAAACAAATTCATACCTTTGATCTAGAAAGTTAGATTGCTGTTTATAAATCTAACAGCTTTTGGCACAATCTTACAAAAATTCTTCTCAGCCAACACCACAGTTTTTGAAAGACCTTCTGCACTGTTAAGTACATCAGCACAAATTCATCCTGCTCCACCTTAGGCATCAAACCAGAAGTCCTAAATTGGGATCTGTGGGTAATTTAATGTTTAGATTCTTTCATAGACCTTTTAGCTGACCAGAGCAATAGGCAGGAAGGCTTGCAGGGGAGAAATAGCATCCTTTAAAGCTATATTCTCTATGAAGATAACAAAAAAAATTAGATACCTCTGAAGGCCTGCAAAGAAAGCTCTAATTATGGCAGGCCTTTATTCTTAAAAATCTGTAGTCTCCAACAGACCAGTTTATGGGACTTTTCAATACCTTTACTGTGAATATAAGAAGTCCATAGAAAATATTAGTTATTTGTGCTCTTTGGTCCAATCTGCCCCATCTCTTTTCTTTCACCTTAGCACACCAGTAGATCAGGGCAAGAGGCCCTCCTTCAGTTCACTTTCTCCAACTCTTGTGCTGCTGGCAGCACAGGCACTCTGTTTCAAAAAGCATGCATTTATATATTTGTGAAGACTATTTCCTAGGTGGTTGTACACCTTCCCACAATGTAAATAATGTGGATTTGGTTTCTGGTTAAGGAGATCCTGCTACCCAACTCTTTTATTTCCATGATGAACAGTCTAACTACTTAGCAGTCAGGCAAAAATTTGTGGTAACCACATCTAACACTCCAGATTTCTCTAGCAAGTTACTCCTGTGATGTACATAAAGCTTAGATGTCTGAATATGAATTGCCGAAGAGCTTTGGTGGGAAGTTAGTGCTTAACTCCCAAGTATGAACATGCATAGATGCCTAGAATTAGGCGTCCAGGGAAGTGCAAGCTAAGTACAGAGCTAACTAATAAATTTAGATGGCCTTAAGCTTAGACAGTCCTGAAAATCTGGACAATTAAATTGATGCCTGGGATTTAAATGAGTTTCAGGAATATAGGTCCTAATATGTGAGGAATTCACCTGATGTTCCCTGTTATTCTGTGCTACCTTAACATCAATAGAAAAGGAGGTAGCTCTAGAGGATTATTCAGCCAACTTCAGATGTGACTCTGGAGATGCCTGTCACCATTGATTACAGAGGCAATTAAGCTTTTAACTTAATTATTAAGTTAAACTAGTTAGATGCTTTAAGTTAGATGAGATGAACATAAACCTGATTGCTTCCATTATTTTCATCCTCCAAGTCTCAGAAGAGGGTGTTTGAAGTAAGAAATTATGCTTGATATATATCATATATATCAAGTACCACCATATATATATAAGTAGCAACTACACATTTACATTGAAGTACTTTAGTCATTGTATGATGTCATAACAGGACATGTCAGGGGCAATTTATCTTACCTCACATCAACACCTACAAAAATTAAAATGCTTACATTTTATCTAGATTCCCTTAAGAGATACTAGAGTGAAGTTGGTGCCCCATGGTTCATCTAATTTACTGAAGTTGTCTCTATCTTCAGCTGAGAGGTGTTGCGCACTACAAGTGCCAATCTCCTCCGCCAGTCCTGAAGGGATTCTAAACAGCTAGCTCTGATTTGGATGCTTGCAATTCAAATGAAAGGGAAATTAACCTCTCCCTAATTCCTTCTTGTATACTATAGCATAATAAGAGGCATTTCTGTTTGTGTGTTGTGAAATAATAAAAGGTGCAACAGGAAAAGCATACTTCTGAAAATAATTTTAATTTTAAACTGAAAGTTGGTAAAATGTTGCAATTTGCTTTACAAATGGTTTTGGGGGAAACTTTGATTTAAAAATAACAGACTCAGCGAAAACCAAAAATCTCAACGTCTCATGTGAAATAGAAATGCTTAGTTTTGAACAAATATGTTCAGTTTACGTACAAGTATTTGCATAGCTTGTACTAGGGAGTGATATAAATACTTAAAATCAGTCAACTGATGATGTCTAGGTACAAAACACAGTCTTTATGTGTGTTTTGGAATAAAATAGCCCATGTAATTTTATATTTTACACTTAAGGACACTCAGCTGAGAACGCCATGCACACATTACCATTCATAATTGAATTTTGCATGTAATTCCATGCACAGTATGAATCCATCTCAAGCCTACTGTGTGTCTACAGAAATCTTGTATTTTTGTAAGCAAATCTCACTTAGACTACACACCTCAACTCATTGTTAAGATAACCAATTGAAACAATGCAGCCCAACAACACAAGTATTAATTTGATAAATTAATTCCGCAGATGTATTTATCCCTTGGCTAATGGAGACTTTAAAACCCTGGGTAAGTGAACAAAGGAGTAATGTTCCCAGAAGCATTTGCCTAAAGCAATTTGAGATTATTCAACAAACAGCACAATACACAAAGTCACAGTAAATCCGAGTTTGCATGCTGCACTTGGTTCAGACCTTATGGAAGTGACAGGGAACAGAAAGAAGCAGTTCATCCCCTGCTTCGGTGATTTCTTATGAGGTAGTTTGCCATAAACTCTGCTGGAATTTTTTTTTTTTAAATATTTTCAACTAGCAAAAAGGTAACGTAGCAAGTGATACATATTGGGGAGAAAAATTAAATTGAAAAACGTTGTGCAGCATCTCCTTTTCCCTCCCATTTATTTTCTCTTACAGCGTTAACACAAAGCCCAGATCTTTGCTAGGCTGGCTGTTTAATATATTATCTGCCTTGAGGTTCCAATGCAAAGGTCACTTTGCTTCCAGCTCCCACTCTCTCCTTAGTCAGAGTCTAGAGGTATTGTGGAAGAGAACTGCTGGTCCATCTGTGTAGACTGACACCCATCAGAGTGGCCCAGCAGATCAGTCAAAGCCATGTTGGATGAAGCAGCTCTGAAGGACATAGCTGTGGAATTGTGATGACTAGTCTTCGCTATGAATGTGCATCATGTTTTCAGACCGCTGCGTTCTCTCTCTCTCTCCCCCCCAAGTTCTGAAATACAAGAAGAATTTGGTCCTGAAACTTAGTTTGAACTCTGTTTTGTAACAGCCTGCTAGGGAGCGCACATACCGATGGAGGGCCAGATTCCCACACAAGTATCACACTTGCCCATACTCCTCCATATCATTTGCAGAACTACTGGTAAGCTTTGGACTTTATAGTGAAGCCTGCTGAGTTGCTGGCAGAATGTTTACTGCATGATCCCAGCAAGCTTGATGTAGCCGGGCTATATTTCACTTATTGCATGGGTGTAGATGCCTTGCAGGCACCGTGTGACTGTTCTGATGACCTGTTTTGCATTGCTGGCAGAACGAGTCATCAGAAGTGCTTGGCAAGGAGCTGAAGGCAGGAAAACCAACTTGCAGTTTCTGGAAGTTAGCAGGTAAGGTGGCTCCATCTCAAAAATGGCCCCACTTTGCAAATCAGTTATCAACTTCACTGCAGTTGAGAAAAGATTTGAATATTCAGAGAATTGGAACCACATAAATATGATTGTTTTCATATCTTAAATGAGACATGCTTGGGGAAACTTGTTAGATAGGCTAATAATAAATTAAATACTGTTTCACCAAGATATTTTTTGTAATTATGGTGGAAGTTGTAATGCAGTCTGAAGTTATTATCAAACATAATTGCAACATTAAGAAGGCTACACAAAATCTTTCAGTTGTGAAGATTTAAAGCTATAGCGTTGCGCCACTTAAGCAAAATACTGTTCTCTAATATCTTCATGTAGAAAATTGTTAATAGGACTGACCTTTAGCTGAGGGAAAGTGAAAAGGACCAGTCTCTCTCAAGGCATCTGTGAAGATGTGAAGAAATCTGTTTTTTAAAAACATAGTAAGAAAAGAACATTCTTGGAAACCTATTCAGTGAATAAAAACTAAATAATGGAATTTATTCAAACAAAAGAGAAAGTAAATATTTTATTTTTTTAAATAATACTAGTCTTATGGTATGATGATTTGAGAATTTTTATCAGTGTGTGAATTTCCAGAGAAGCCAGCTTAAGTTTTTCTCACAGGTATAAAAGGATGATGTGATCAGAGAAGACAAACACACTTTCTTCAGCAATCATAAACAATTTCCAGGTTCACAGTTTTACAGGTCTTTTTTAAAAGGCTCATACTCTAGTGTAAGGAAATGCGTGAAAACAGGTAATTGTCTTTCTTCCTTTCCCCCATATTTATATAAAATACATTCTGTCAGGTGCAAAATTCAACACTAAAAAATTATCTAAATACAATTGTAAAGAAAAGCAAAGCTTCAGAAACTTTAATAATACATTTTAAATACTCAAAATACTTAACAACATCAGGAAAATGATGATATGTTTCACTCGCCAGATTCTCCTGATTCATGTGCAACACAATGCTTCAATGAAAAAAAAGTGCCAAGCTTACGTGATTTCTTGTTTAGATTCCTAACAGTAATGCTGTCAGGGAAGAAAGTATTTCTTTATCTTTTGGGACAGAATCATCACCCTTAATTTTGGAAAAACAGGGTGCACAAATTTGTGGATGGCATCTCAGGCTTTGATAGGCATTGTAGCTCAGAGCCTGCTTCTCTGAACCCCAAAGTAGGCAAATTAACTGCAGAATCTTAACAAAGACGAGAAAAAAAGAATGAATTATAATTACTTTGGTAGAAATAGGAATGCATGTTTGGAAGGAACAAGGCTATATAGTAAAAACTTTGTCCATGGGCTAAGCCTTCTGGAGCATCCTGTTCTAACTGGAGGGTAATGTCTGTCCCTCCTCACTCTCCTTGGTCATGATTATGAAATGTTTTCCCTACAAAGAACTATAGTGTGGTGACAGAGATACCTGACCCAAAGCTAATGAAGAAGGCCATGTGTCAGACGTGAGGAGCAAGGATAGACTTCAATCTGTTTAAGTAGCAGCTATTCCCTAGTTGCCTTAAGAGCCAGTATGAAGTACCTCATTCCTTCATCAGCACTAGAGAGAGGCAGGAGGCTTTGAAGGCACAGTAAGTCAAGGCACCTAGCTTGAGATCTTCCTCTAGAGGTCTTCAAAGGCACTTACTTCATTAAAAGTACTTCTCTGGATGTCTGAAAATTTTCATTAAAGCACAAAGCCAATGTTAAATGAGCAGGTTTTCCCTCTGGCCTTTCCCCCCATTAGCAATACACAGACACAAACATATGGATAATAACTGTTTTATGTACCTGTTGTTGATGCTGTCTGTTAAAATCAAGAGAAGACCTTGAGAACTGAAGGAAAGATATAGAAAAAATATGCATAAATAATGTATCAGAGAAATTGGGGATTTAATAAGTAGAAAAAGTCTCAGATAATAAATTTGACTTTTAAACAGGAACAAAAAATGTCACTCTAGCTTGAGCTGGATTTTAATGCAATCTTCAAGGTGTAAGAAGTGTGGAAAATCAATAGCAAATCCCAGTGTCCTTATGCTGAGATATTCAAAATGTTAGCTCTAATGGGAGTCATATAAAAGCAGCCATAAACCAGTGCTGATCAGTTCACACATGTGCTGTAAAGAGATACAGTTCAGAATTTAAATACCTCATATATCTTTTGTAAAAAGCTTTCCCCCCCTTCTATAATAATAAGTTTAAACAACATTGCAGCCTTTCTCAAAACTGAGACCACAGATGTGAAGATAGATAATTTTTGAGAAATTATTTTCTCTTCTTGGGTAATTATCATTAATGAAAGAAAAAAAATTCTTAAATCCTAATAAATCAGAGACAGAATTGACTGACCATGCATCCAAATTGCTGCATTATTCACACTGAAATTACTCCAAAGATTAGCTGCAAATTGCCCTCTAAATTGAATTTATGGTTTCATTTTTCATAACTACTGTGTTGTGACAGATGAGAGGAATCTCTGAGAAAAATGACAGTGATGGACCAAATTTCTTAGTACTCTATCTTCAAGACAGAATTAAACTATCTCTATTTACTGTTAGGTTTTGTACAATCTATGTTGGCAAGCATAAAAACCTGTTATGAAATACAATATATCCTATTTTATACATCAGTCAGTAAAAATATCAGAGAAAGCCTCAACGTTTTATTTGAAAAAGGAGGCAAATCAAATTAAAATAAACTGAAGTTTCACAGATGCACACTGTACAGATAAAAATACCAATTTGCACCTATTTAAAAGCTTGCACTATATAATCAGTGTGCATCTTTTCTCTGTTCCAAAGGATCCTCAATGTCTGTGTAACATGTAGAATAGGAAAGAAAATTAAGATACCAACGTATCCTGAAGTGGCCATACCACACCAGGGTTTGGGATCTTTGTTGGGGGGTTGTTTTATGCTTTTCTTGTACAGTACCTAGCAGAAATGGAGCTTGAGTGTCCAAGGTATTGTGGTAACACAAGCTATAAATATTAATTACAACAATAATCTCCAAGTTCAACAAAGCTTCTGGGCTAGTACATAAAAATTGAAATACTAGACTGCCAGATACTAGAGACAAATATTTTGCCCTGAAATGGCTCTTATGTATAACTTGTATCAAACAGGAGATATAAAAATATGGGGTATTTCAGGTTTTCAAACTAGGTTTGTATAGTCCAGGCCTCTTGGGCTAGAAATAATTGAAAGCAAGTTTGAGATTGCACGTAGGTCACAAACACAGTTGATGCCTGAAGCTTTTCAGGGACAAAAAATATGGGAACATTTATAATGTAGGTTAGATAAAGTCAGTACAAGTGCTGCAGATAACTGCAGTTTAGGTATTTGTAGCACACTAACTGAGAACCAGCATTTTTCTTTCATATTAGAAAAATATGGTTTAATAACTGCACTAACAACGAAAGGTCAGAATCTTTCACACTTATTCACATTAACATTGAACTTCTTTTTCAAGCAATATCAGAGTCTCCAGTGCAATCTTCTACGTTTGAATAAAAATAGGAAAATCTATCTCGTGTCCCACAGTGTTTATGGAGCAGGTTGTGGTTTTAATGCATTTTACTTAATTTTTTCAATACAAAAACCCATCTAATGTTTCCATGATAAGCACAGGTATTCCAGCAGATCCACCAACTGTGAGAAATTCTAGAATTTCCCAGAATTCAACTAATAACAAAGCAATAATAGCAACAATAATAATTGTTAGAGGTCTTAATTGCTCAGTTCCCCCAGTGCATTAGTATTTGTCCATTTTAGAGGGATTCCAGGGACAGCAAATTTGTTACTTGCATTTGCAGCCAGAAGTCAGGTCACCAAAGTCTCAGTCCACCGCTATCCACTAGGGTCCTCTACAAGTAGGTGTGAGTATCTTATCCAGGACCTCTACCTAAATATTAGAGCTGATGCACTCTATGACATGTTTCACTCCCCTGGCTCCCTGATTATTGAAATAAAGGCATCTGCTAGAGTTTACCATGGCTTACTTCATGCCATGTGCTCATATTTCTTCATAGGATAGAACAGAAACCTGGTAGGGAGAAGACAGAAGACAGAGTTTGCTCAGGTCTTGTTCAGACATGTAATCAGGCCATGGAGTGCACCCTGTGCCAGAAAGAAGGCGGTGCTCCCACCCCCTGAACGCTTCAAAAGTTCCTTATCAGCTCTATATACACAAAAAAAAAAAATAAAAAAAAATCCATTTTCTTTTCTGATATCAGGATAAAAACAATGGCATAAATATGTAGCAGAATAGATCAAGGAAGAAAAATTACCTGCCTTTGATGATAATTATATATAACTGTCAAAAAACTACGCGGTTTTCAAAGCACTGCACAAAAAGACAAACTAATGAATCAACACAACACCATCCTACTTATTACAAAGCAAATTAGGTGGAGTGATGTTAACCTCATTTTACGTATGAAAAGTAGAAAAGGAAGGACCTTATGTTTCAAACTCTACGCAATTAGAGCAGCAGCACATTTATGATTGCACACACATACTTTCTCTATAAAAAAAAAAAAAAAAAAGAGTCCTAAATTGTTTATTCAAGGTCACAGGGAAAGTTTAAGGCAAAACAAAGAATAGACCAGTGCTCCACCTAATTTTTAGGCCTGTATTTTAAATGAAAGGCTCTCCTGCAATATGCACAGTAGAAATTGCTAGTCTTACTCTTTTAAGTTTTTCACTTTGGCAGATATACAATCTATATGCAAATAGATATGCACTTATTTTTCTCTAACCGCATAAGCAATGATTTGAACTGGCTGCAGTAGGTAAGCAGCAGGAAGTTGGCAATGGAAATTATGGCTGTGCGCATTTCCCGCGTCCACTCTGCCACAGCCTTAAGACCCTGGTTTAGCATGATTAAGGCAATGGGTGCTGAATCCCAGCCAAACACAGTGTAAGTATGAGGTGGGCTCTCTCCTACTTTTCAATTTGCTTTCATAATAGAGCATTTTTCATGGAAGAGACATGACCAATTTGAAGCAGAGAAAAGATTAGGTGCTTCTAACAAGCATCTTGCTTGACCCGACTGCTGTTATCTTCGAACTTGCAAACATCATGAGGTCTCCAGTAGAAAGAAATTGAAACGCTTTAAGAAATGATTTTTTGAAGGAAAATGTGGGGGTTTAAAACTGAATTTTTTAATGACAACATAGTTTACAAGGAGGTTAATAGGAAAACTTACAGTCCTTTTTTTTCACATTTTCAGTTCATTTTTACTGTATCTAAAGAACTGATAGATTCATTAGTTATTTTATTTAGACATTAACTTTGCATTCATTTCATTTTTTTATAACATTATTTGAAATACTGAGGCAAGTCATAAGTTTTGTTATTGTATGGGTGTTCACTATATTGTCTGTATTACAGTACAGTGTTACTTTCTAAGTCTATTTTAAGTTGCATATTTTCAAATCCAACACAAAACAATTTAATGTTCAAAAATTCAGAGAATAACAGCTTTCGTCACAATTTTATGAGAAATGTATTAGTTTAAGCTCTTTTTTTTTGTGTCAATTTAGAGCTGAAAACTAGACAAAAGTATCAAAATATCTAGAAGAATGAAATTGCTTTCTCCTGTTTTCTATACAGCTCCCTTTTGAATTGCTCCTAAGAGTGCCTTCTCACTTTACAAGTTCAACTGTCTAAGAGCATCTGTGCTTCATGACGCAGAGGATGATACACATTTGCAGATCTGCATCTCCTCACCCCTGAGCATTATGCTAGTACACAAGATCCTTAGTTAGAAAAATAAAAGATAAAAATAGAATTATATAAACGGAAAAGTAAGCACTGAGTGGTAGTCCCATTACAAGTAGGAAAGGGAAAATAGATACAAGTAACTTAACCACAGCATTCACAGCGTCTAGACACTAGAACATTTAAGATGTCTAATTTAGAATTATGCTCAGCTAGAGACAGACCGCCCTCATGGGTCTCTGTTTCTTGAGGTTTGTTCCTAATTGTTTTTGTAGTTTCTAGCATTTGGCTTCTCTGTTTTGTTTAAGAGCTGATGCCTTTTTGTTGTATTTGCTCCTGTTCACAACGATAAATACGAAAACATCATGACAGTGGTTCCCAGTGAGACACCACCAGGAGTCATCAATTAAAAATGTAACAAAATCTTATAAGAAAGCCTATTGCCATCCAGTTTTTGAAACTCAGAAAATCCGAACAGTTCAGATAAACCACACAGGCATCTCAAGTCTCTGACCGTGTGTGTCAAAAATGAGTGTGAATTGCAAAGGTTTTTTAAAAACTTACTCATCCAAGAGGTTCAAAATGTTGGTGATTTGGCAGATTTCTCCAGAAAAATGTGTTAACTCTATCTGGTATTTGAAACCAACTGGCTTCTGGAGGTTGCATGTCTTCCTTAAAGCAGAGATATTTGCTGCAACCACAGCTACAGAGTCCAGTTCATTCTGATTTATCGCTTTAGTTCTGGAGTTCTCCAATTGAACTTCCACCATCAATCAAGGCAGAAGCTGTCACAATAGCAGGATTATTTCCACTGGTTTCAATCGCTAATTTTGGGCTGATTTGTTCTTTCAGACCGTCTTTCCTTTGCCTCTTCATTTGGCTTCAGAGTTATATTTAAAAAAACCACCAAAACAACAACAATAAACCATCTCAATTCAGAAGCTTCTCAAAATTGTTTTGTGCATCTCTGCATAAGTCCCTGGGTGGAACATAAGCAACAACTGAAGCCTTGAGTGAGCTGTCTTCTCTGGAGCCATCTCACTCTCTCACAGTGAGGACAATTCTCACAAGATTAAAGTTACTGACTTTTTATGTAGTTATCGTTTTCAAATATCCTGTCTTGCTTCAATATATCACAGCATGGAACTCCACTGTGTAAAATATTGTTCTAGTCAGTGTACACACAGTCGTTCATTAATTAGGAGCTAGGGATCTTCTTTGCCCCAGCAGAATACAATTTAGGAACATTGTTTTGTACTATGGAAATGCGTTAATGAGAACTATAAAACAGCAAATACTCTGATACTCACTGTGCTTTCAATTTTCTTGCATCTGTTGTGAACGAAAAAGGTATTTCAGTCCATAACAGACTGATTTTACTCTTATTAGGCCAAAGAGAGATTAGAGATTGACTTCAGTAAAATCAGATATATTGTCAAATGTGAAAAATACAAAGATCAACAAAATGCATTTTATCGATGGGAATTCACAAGCACAGAATTAAATATAGTACATTTTATGCATAAATATGCATTTTAACTACATTAGAGTGTGTACACTGTAACTAATAGGGTACATATGTATATATCACTTTCTTTTTGCCAGGATAACTGACTCCTTAATCTCAGCTTTTCAGAGGTGTTTTTTTTTCATCTAAGATGAACTGGTAAAAATGAAGTCCTTTTCTATTATGATCCAGCATGCTCTGTTATAGTTGTCCTCTAATTGAAACTAATGTCCAGTGAGGACAGCACTCCTAGGTTTTGCTGCATAGTGCTATTCATGCATCAGTTAAAGTTAGCAGCAGAATATTTGTCAAAAATGTATCCAGACCAGTAGAAATTATGTGTGGGGCAGAGAAAAAAATCATAATTTTCCATTTTTTTGTGAATTAATAATCAATTTTTATATCTTCAGTTAAATTAGGAAACCTACTTTTTTTCCAATATGTGCAGAAGTCATTTTGACATATAGAAGCATGGCAAAGTAAGACATATTGTAATAATTAGCTGAATTATTCCTGGCATGCCATGAACAATTACAGGATTAATAGCTACCCAACCAAATAGTGTTATGTTGGAATAAATTGACCGACAAGGTTTTTCAGTTAGGAAATGAAGCTCAGATGGATCATCAATAAAAACTACTGCGGAGAACAGACTTTTGAGAACTTCAGTGTTTTACATTTACAAAATATGGATGTGATAACTGTGCTTAATGACTGGAAGAAGCTATTTAAAAATTCATTTAGAATATTTTGCCCCCTTTAATTGCCTGGCCAAAGCCGCAGTCTTTGACAGACACACTAATGTACCATGCAACCTATATTTAATTTTGTGTTCTGATCAAAATAAAAAACCTGATGGGGCCCCTAATTAACCCTCTGCCTTCTGTACAGAAAGGTGGGTTTTTTTCTCATTTGCAATTCTGCTCAGTTTACTGCATGTAATCCTGGGTTACTTATGGTATATGACACTGACATACAATACAACACTGTTTATTAGGAAGAGGTAATATGCAAACCCAGGCTGAAATTTAGCAAGGTATTTAAGTACATTTCTAATTTAGTGCGTGCAAGAAATCCCATTTGCTACAACATAACTACTGCTTCCAATTAAGCACACAGTTTACTACCTAACTGAATCAGGATGTTAATTTGCAATATTGGAGCATTTTGCATCCTCTTTGTAGAAGAGTTAAGAATTATATCAATACCACAGGATGTCAAAACACGTGTTAAAGCATGGATACAGGCACAGCATAAGAACTAGAGCAGTATAGCTATACCGGAATGCTTGCATGGATTTAAAGTTGGTTTTTAATTGTTTCAGTGAAGTTAGCAACAGGAAGGCTATGCCATGTGAGTATTAGCCCAACACCATATTTTTATAGACCCTCCTAAAGAAGACCATAATTAGTTTTTCTGACCATGGCTTTTTATTTTTTATTCTATAAAAGAGAACTCTTCAGTTTTTATGTTGCTATTTTCAAAGTACAGTCTTTCAGAAATGAACAAAAGAAAGACTTCCAATAACTCTTCATTAACAGATAATGTTGACCCATCTTATTCTGACAGTGACGAGTCTCTGAAACTAATGCATTTTTGTGGGAGCAGAAAGCTGACACTCAGGAGGCTCTTGCAATTCCTGGAGCTGATTACTACAAATCCTGATAAACACAAAACACTCAGTGAGGAGAGAGTAACAGAGGCACAAGATGTGACAAAAGGAGCCTGGGTAGAGCCTGAGGACTTATATGTCCACACTTCGTGCACAGGTGAAGGCATGCATGCCTGCATGCCAGGCAGGCAGCAGCATGGACCAAAGAGGAAGTGGACTGTGGAGTTGGGTTGGGAAATAGTGGTGATAAAAGGCCTATAGAGACCCAGTCAGTACATGGCAGGAGGTCCCAACAAGCATGGCAGCAAAGCCAATCCACAGGCAAAAACTGTATTGTAAGGTAAATATTGTCAATAACTACGTGCAAGGACAGCTTGTTTGCAACACGTTTGTTTATCTTCAATTGTATTATATCATTTGCAAAGGAAAGATCTGTAGTCATTTTTCCTTCAATTCATTTTTCCTTCAATGTGTCCTTCTCTATTCTTAGGGTTCTGCCCTGACTCCCTACCTGAAGTTGAGGCAAAAGTTAAGCATCCTCATTAGGCAGATCAGACTGAAGATTAAGTGCCTAATCACATGTTTTATTTTTGCCTATAACAGCAAACTGTCAAGTTATGACATACAGATGAATTTGGATGCTTTTCAACTTAATCAGATAAGACTTCTGTAGACAGCTGCGTTGCTTGGTTATTTTTCTAAGCCCACCTGCTATCTCAGTGCTGTACAAATTTAAAGTCTTTATGAGTTTGATTCCTCATGTTTTCCGTTTTTCTGGAATTATGTATTACTGAGATAAATACACCTTCTAATCTACAATGCGATTTTGCTGCAGTTTGAAGCCCTCTCTCCCCTGTGAGCTTCCTATGCATTCCAGCATATAATGGGCAACAGATAAGAATCTAGAACCAGTAAAAAAAGAGCAACCAATGTCAGTTTCCTTACACCTAAAATCTTGAATGAAGAAGAGGCTAGAAGATCATATGATTTTTTGGAAAACATTTTCATGACTCCCGTATATTAGATCCACACGCTGCTATCAGCATGCAAATAATAATGAAATACTGCTCCATTCAGCTAAGAACCCGTTTACTCCAACAAAGGTCAAGTTCACAATACCCTGCAGACCATATATAAAATTGCTATCAGATTTATTTCCCTTCCAGATCAGTCCATTGAATTTACATGCTTAAACAAACTAGCATCTAAAATTTGCCTCCTCGTCATTGCTTCTTTTATAGTCCTCAAAGGAAATTATTTTAGTTTCAACTCTTTATCCTGCATATCCAAGCATATCCTCACCTTGTTGCTGTAGATTTAGAGACCATTATCATGCATGGTTATATACCTGCTAAATTGACTTTAGTCTTTCAATGTGATCTAAATTGTGTTTAATCTGCTCCCTTAATACTAATGGTGCTCTGAGAGGTGAGCTCTTCACAAGCTGAGGAACTTTAATTTGATGCCTTTTGTACAGCCCAACTCTTCAAACACATCTTTAAATGGATAAAGGCTCTGTACTTTCTGCATCAATATTGTCAATGCATGTGTAACCTTTAGAGCAATCTCACTGCAAAATGATTATTTCCCCCATAGGAAAGAAAGATCACTCATTTAATTAGACATTTCCCCGCTCTGAAGTTTCTTAAGCTGTGACTATATGACACAGCAGTTTTACAAGATCTAGTATTCCCACGGGTGGTTTTCTTAGGGAGGAAGTACTTAGGACTTTTTGTTTCCTTTGGGGTATATTCCCGCTGTGACAGATTTGAGAATACTATTCCCAGGTTTTCCAGTTGTAATCTGTTTTTCCTGTGAACTCAAAGGGGATTAATTTTCTTTTTTTAGTTATTACTTCCATTCTCTTCTGTCATTTGAATTATTTGCTGAAGGGAAAACATCCAAAGTTTCATGTGTAACACCTAAAAAACATTTACTTAATGCAAACTACAGATACTCATTGAAAACAAAAGCTGGAGAATACAAGCCAATTGTGAGTCAAGTTATATCTTTTGCTCTGCAGCTCAACGAGACTACACTAATTTTTTTCATGTCATCAACTTTTTTCTATTTAATTATTAGTATGACAATAGTACAAGGATCTCTTTAACCAACAAAAATCTACTTCATACATGTGTACCAGAATGGACTCTTCCATTTAAGTCATTTCCAACAAAAAAGCAAAAGAAAAAAGGGCGGGGAGGATGGAAGACAAGCATGGAAAAATTAAGTGGTTTCCCTAAATTAACAGTCTGGGAATATATCAGTATCTGCTATCCTCATCCTTTTACAAGCTACTATTTTTTTCACTTTCTTTTATATTTAAAGCACTCAGTGATGAGTTTTGTGGTGTCAGAGTAGTCCAACTTTCTTTCTCTAAAAAATATGTACTGATTACCAGTGAGGGGGTGGTGACTTGGAGGTGAATTTGCAGATTTTGGGATGCTTCAACAGAAATCTTTATCACTGATACTGCAGCACCCCAGGAAAGCTGAAATCTGGATCTTAAGACTGGAATTCCATTGCCTTAAGCCAGCAAGCCATCATGCCTTGTACATCCTGAAACATGAAGGGAGAACATACCAAATTCAACCACAGAAAATCTCTGAAAGCAATTTGATTGCTTGTACTATTAGTAAATCTTTTGCCATAAAATAGCAACCGTTAAGTAGCTACTTAAGATTTTCAAGAGCTTACTGCCATGATTTTGCTTTGAACTATTTGCCCAGCTTTGCCTAAACAAAAGGGAGCTTCCATTGGGTTGGGTTTTTTTGCACCCTGAGACTGGAAATTGTCACATACTGAGAAATAAATTCTCAATACTTTCTGCTGTTGCCATATCTGATGAGTATCACCTGCCTTAGCATGCACCATGCTGTCAACAGTTGTTAACCCCACTGGGCAGATTTTTGTTTGTTAACTTATCTCGTCACTGCCAGCCTGGAAGTTATGCACGCACAGATGGCTTATAGGCCTCATTTTTCCTTTATATTTTCTGTAACTGGAGTTAAACAAGAAACTTTCAATGAGCAATTTATTTATTTTTCATTCCTTTTTATTGACTGTCCAGGAACTGGTCTTGAATTTAGCCATCATTTGAATTTAACTGAATAAATTCAGGAAAAAACTTTTGGTCAACAATTATATTGTAAGCACTGATACCCTTTGCTTTGCCAGATTTAAGGTGTTTGATTTGACTGGTTAAATATTCCATTACTACTTGTTTCTTAGGTTAACTGTAGGACTACGTGCATGGAATTGTGTGCAAATCCTGGGACTGATAGGTGTGAAAATTTACTTTCGTCATAATTTTTCTACATGTCCTTAAACTCTCTCAGCCTTGATTCTTTCTCTACAAAATGATTCCAACCTCCACTTGCATCACACTGGTTTTCTCACCAATAGGGTTATGCTAGGACCTCTGTAGTGCACCTTGATAAGAAATAAAAAAGAAAAGAGCAACACCACAATGCTTTTTTAAAAAAATGGCTCACATGCACAGTATGTATTTGCTTGACGCAATTTACAATTCTGAACGAGCTCCGTGGCTTTCAGAAGAGCTTGGAGTAAATGCAGCCTCTTTGGAAAACTATCACTGTTGCCAGTGTCTGCCTTGCCTTTCCATCACAACGATTCCTTTTCTGGTACCAAGAATTGCTTAAATCTAACCCCAGTTTTAGGGTGGGAATGACTAGAGGGGAATTCACACACAACAAACAAAACCTCACCTCAAAACCTATATATGGCTTCTAAGGATATTTACTCCATGCAGTCTTTTCTCCAATAATATATAAACGGTTGTCATAGGCTTCCAGAGTGGAAGCAGCAAAACTTTAATTAAGTAGGAATCCATTTCAGAAAAAAAAAAAGTAACCACTTCCTTTAGCCTTGAAGATCCCAGCACAGTGCTCTGTGGAAGGGGAGGGAGTCATTGAAAGAAGTAGCAAAGTGCTATAGGCTTCCCCCCTCTCCTATATCTTCTTCTAACATATTATTGCACAGGTAACAAAACTGGTAGACTTGCCTCGACAGATTTATAGCTCAGTAAAAATGTCACGATTTGGCATATATGTGAGTATGCTCAGGTTTATTTTAAAAAAGCTTTTCTCATTTCTTCCTGCTTCTATTCAGAGTGTTTTATATACCCTGGACTCCCTACATGCCTGTATATGTTCCTCAGAGTACTAGAGAAGTATGCAAAGGTTTTTGAGATAAAAGTAAGCTTTTCTTCCTTCTTCCTGAAGTCACTGCCCCTGCAGTTTGGAAGTCTTTCCTTCCTAGAAGTCTCCCTCTTCCATTTTTGTCCATTTTTTCACTGAAGCTCTTTTTTTTTTCTTTTTCTTTTTCTGAAGGAACATCACAANTTTTTTTTTTTTTTTTTTTTTCTGTGTTCTCACGCTAGATGCTTCTGATGGCGAGCAGCCAGGCTAGAGCTGGATCCTTAGGCTGTCACAGGTCATCCTGAGATCAGCGGACATGCTAACGATCCTCTGTTTAAGACAGACGTCAAAAGAAATTAAATTGTTTTGTGGTTTAAACAATAGAAAACACGCAAAAAAAATACAGCCAGCCCTCTGGGACTACAGGGAAGGGAGCAAACAAGAGCTGAACAGATATTTTACTCCTACTTCATTTTAACTGTGTCTCCCCCAGTGCCCCAGAGTCCTTTCCATTTCATTAAATCACCTGCTAAATAACACCCACTCCCCCAAAATTCTGTGGGACTAATATGACATTTCATGTCTCTTCTCATAATGACAGACAGAAAGAGGTACATGCATTTCACCATGGGCACAGTCCACAGGCTCTACCTTCTGTACAGTCTTGCTATATATACCAGACTGACCCCAGTGTACCAGAATCCAGTCCCAATTTTAAAATAAACACTTTGTCACTGAAGACAGGATTGTCTTTTTTCTCAAAGCCTGTGACTTTACTTTTTATCCATCTAATAAGCCCAGAGATGTGTAGAACTGATTTTTACATCTAACCATGAATTCCAAACACTGAACTGTTTCTAATTAGTAAGTTTTTACATTAATAAAGTCACGTATATTTTCAAGAAAAAAAAAAAAAAAAGGAAAAAAAACCATCTTAAATATTTTTAGGCTATAGTATATCACTGGATGTCTAGAACCACATTTCTTACACATGCAAGGAGATTCTCATGGGAATCTTCTCTATAGCCTTGCATTGATGGCCCCAACTAGCCATTAGCCCTGCATAAAGTAATTTGAGTTCTACCTAATCGTTAAAGTAATTATCTTATATTCACTCAGCTGACATCAGCCTTCAAAACAAAGTTCTGCTTTCAGCTCCAACCAAAGTCTGAATGTAGCAGCGTATGTCAACGCACATTAATACATGAACAGGTGATGCAGCTGCTAATTCTGGAAGCCATTTCCAGACACATGAAGGACAAGAAGGTGATCAGGAGCAGTCAGCATGAGGTGAACAGGTCTGACCTGGTAGCCTTCTTCAATGAGGTGACTAGCTTGGTGGCTTAGAGAAGACAATGGAAGTTATTTATTTATTCAGTAAGACTTTTAATGCTATCTGCCATAAAATTCTTGTAGATAGGCTGCTGAAATACAAGTTAGATAATTAAGCAGTGAAGTGGACTGAAAATTGACTGAATAGCCAGGTTCAGAAGGTCATGAGCAGTGGCACAAAGACCAGTTTGAGGCTAGTTGTTAATGGTGTACCCCACAGGTCAGCTGTGGGTCCAATAGTGTTTAACCTCTTCATTAATGATGTCAATGATGGGATCAAGTACACAGTTAATACATCTGCAGACAATACAAATCTGAGAAGAGTAGCTGATACATCAGACTTCATTGTGCTGCCATTTGAAAAGACCTCCCCAGGCTGGAAAAATGGGCAGAGTAGTCTTACAGAATTCAACAAAGGAAAAAGCCACATCCTGGAGGAATAAACCATGCACCAGTATATGCTGGTGGCCAATCAGCTGGAAAGCAGTTCTGCAGAGGAGGACTGTCTGTCCTGGTGGACAAGTTGGACATGAGCCAGGAATGTCTACTTTCAGCAAAGGTAGACAATAGCAGATTGAGCTGCATTAGGAAGAACATTGCCAACAGGTTGAGGGAGGTGATCCTTCCCTTCTACTCAGTTCTATTGAAGCCACACTTGAAATGCTGGGTCTATTTCTGGGCTCCTCAGTATGAGAGATGCGGATGTACTGGAAAGAGTCCAGGAAAGGGCCAGAATGTGACTGAGGAACTGGGGCACCTCTGATAAAAGGAGAACCTGAAAAAGTTGGGACTGTTCAGCCTAGAGAAGAGAAGACTCTGAGGGATCTTGTTAGTGTATATCAATAACTGATGAAGTACAAAGTCAGGCTGTACTCCATGGTGCCCAGTGACGGCACAAGAGGCAATGGAGACAAACTGAAACACAAGCAGTTCCATCTGAACATCAGGAAATGCTTTTCTATTATGATCATGACCAAGCACTGAAACAGATTGCCCAGGGAATTTGTGGCATGTCCATTTGTGGATACAGTCCAAGTCTGACCAGTCCTGGGCAATGCTACTTGAGCAGGACAGTTGTGCTCAGTCATCTCCAGAGGTACCTCCCAACCTCACCTATTATGTAATTCTATGATTTAGTAATGCTGGTTATCAAGGGAAAGAGCCATTACAGAAAAGTTGGAGCTCTTTGAGTACATTTTCTTCAAGTTCCACACAGCTTTGTGAAACCTGCAAGTGCTTTTTATAACAGAATGTTAAGACATTAAGAAGAGAAATCCCAGGGCTACATTTTAATTTCAGTTATCAGTCTTGACCTGGTCAGTCCCTAAGCTGGTGAGTAGCCCAAGGAATCCCTGTGAATATCAGACAAGCCTTGCACTGATGTTTCCTCTCATCCCTGCCAGCCTCTGAATTCAAACTCGAAAACAATCGTATCAGCAAAATCTCATTCTGCCCAGCGCTACTTTAGCTACACCACACCTCCACACTAGGTGTTAATATCTGCTCTGATTTCCCACCTCTCCCCTCAACAACCAAGGGGGAAGAGTCAATGCTTTTTGTTGGAGGTGTGTACCTCCAAACCATGGGAATCCAGTGAAAGGAAATAAAAGAGTTTCCTCCCAGAGAAGGCATGGGCTGAACTGTAGAGAGAGCCAGACTGTCTTCAGAGTGCTAATGTTATTTTGTGGGTCAAACCAGATGCATACTGTGCTTTACCTAGTAATTTTGGAAGACCTATTGTCAGCAAACACTTGCCAAATTACTCTATGCGGCATCCTTGCCCAAGTCCTTATTTATCTTGCATATTTTAATTAAATCATTTCACTTTCATGTCAGTGCTAATTCTGAAAGAGGACTCAACCAGTATTTGTTTATAAAAAGCTTGTTGTAAGCAAGGCATTCATTAAGCTTTGCCTGATAATCTACACTGTTCATTATCACAGGGCAATTGCTATTGCTGTATCATTAAGCTTTAAATACTTTGCTCTCTTTATCTTCGTTAGTGATACACACTTTAAATTATCACAAACGTGCTGCATTTTTTCCCCTTTAGCTGACACAAATGCCATTTCAGAGGCTTCTACTGTAATAGTAAGTATTCCAGAGAAAAGCCTCTCTAAAGACTGTTCCTTCCTTTTGAAAGCCTTTTCTCCACATACTCGTTAGCTGAGCGAACTCAAACATAAAGCACAGCTATTCTCCAACGGGAAGCCACAAATCTTTGTTTTCAATGAGAATCATATACTTTTGTAACAAATCATATATGTTTATTGATTTAAGGAATTCTCCTTATTTTGAAAACAGACTCCATAACATTTGTCAGGAATTGTTTTGGAAAAGAAACAGAACAAAGTGATTCTTTCCTCCTCCACACAGTATATCCATATTCAGAAAAAGACAAGCTTCATAACACCGTTTCCAGGTGGGAAGTCCTCAACAAAATGAAAACTAAATGTTCTTTAAAGATATTATTGAACTGTGATTTTTCTTGGAAAGCTTCTGTGTTTCTTTTATTCTACCGGAACAGGAGTGAGTTTATCTGAATGACACAGACAGGTGTAAAAATTGTTTAGTAGGCTGCTCTGGCATCAAAGTTCAAAGAAGCAATGAGTGATTCAGACTGGCTGCCATCCATGGCTGCCAGACCTTGGATCCTGACATAGCCAGTGCACAGAGAGTTGGGATACCTGAACATTATGCTTCTGCCTGAATGTAGCCCCTATTTCTCTCCATGGTCATACAATACCCCTCCAGGTAGAGTTCCCTACACAAAGTAACTGCATTGCATTGTCTCCATATCAACACTGCACACATATTTAGCTTAATGGAGAGCATTATGCCAACTTCCATAAAAATACATGGAAGAGGAAGTAACCTAATTCGAAGTTCGTCTTCTTAGGCTGATCATATACTCTACATCCAACAGTCTTTAAGTAAAAACAGGAATATTTACTGGCATAGACACATAGGAATGCCTTATCATATCTTATCTGCCCTCATCACACCTTATTCCACCTGGTGATAGCTCAGCATGCCCCCTTTCTACATCAACAGAAGTATTGGGGCTGTATGGCAAGGTTTTGGTAGTAGGGTGGGTGCTACAGGGATGGCTTCTGTCAGAGGATGCCATGTCTGAGCCATCTTCAAGATGGACCTGCCACTGGCCAAGGCTGATGTAATAGTGGTAGCACCTCTGGAATAACTCTTAAGAAGGGGGAAAAACTGCAGCAAAACAGCAACTGGAAGAGAGGAGGAAGTATATGTGAGAGAAACAAACTCCAAGCTTGGTAAAGAAGGAGGAAGAGAAGGTGCTCCAGGCACTGGACCAGAGAGTCTCCTGCAAACTGTTGTGAAGACTATGGTGAGACAGTCTGTCCCCCTTCTGACCATGGAGGTTAATGGTGAAACAGATATTCACTTGCAGCTCATGGAAGACCCCATGCCAGAGCAAGCAGATGTTCCTGAAGGAAGCTGTGACCCTGTGGAGAGTTCACACTGAAACAGAATCCTGACAGGAGCTGACCTGTGGCAGGAGGAGCCTATGCTGGAACACATTTGCTAGCAGGAGTTTTGACCCTGTGGGGGAGCCCACGACAAAGCAGTCTGTTCCTGAAGGACTGTACACCTTGTAAGGCACCTATTCTGGAACACTTTGTTAAGAACTGAAGCCTGTGGGGAGGGCCAATGCTACAGAAGCTTGTGGAGGACTGTCTCCTGTGAGAGGAACCCCACACTGGAGCCAGGGAACAGTGTAAGGAGTCCTCCCCCTAAGGAAGAAGGGGAGGCAGAGATGAAGTGTGATGAACTGTCTGCACCCCCCATTCCCTGTCCCCCCGTGCCTCTCAGGGCAAGGAGGTAGAGAAACCTGAAGTGAAATTAAGCCTGGGATGGGAAGAAGGGAGGGGTTAGGAAAAGATGTTTTAATATTTGGTTTTATTTTCTTATTATCCTACACTGATTTGTTTGGCAGTAAATTAATTCAGTTTCCACAGTATGAGTCTGTTTTACCCATGATGGTAATTGCCGAGTGATCTCTCTGTCCTTATTTCGACCCAGAAGTCTTTAATTACATTTTCTCCCTTGTCCAGCTGAGGAGAGGGAGTGATAGACCAGCTAGGTGGGTACCTGGAGTCCAGCCAGTGTCAACCCACCACAACAGGCTATCCACTCGAACCTTCTCTTTACTGCATGGATTATCTTTATCCATCTCTTAGCATGAGTAGAGACTTGAAAGCAGAAATATATACAGTTTAATGAGTGCACCACAACTATTGGCTAATAGCATTGAGCCAGGACAGATGACTAATATATTCACCAACCCTGCCACGTGTTCCAGGTGAGTGTCTGCAAGACTGCCAGTAGCATAAGGAAATATCAGCCCCCATTGCCCTGCAGAACAGCAGATCCTCAACCCTGTTGCTGTCATAGAATCATAGAACGGTTAGAGTTGGAAGGGACCTTAAAGACCATCAAGTTCCAACCCCCCTGACATGAGAGGGACACCTCANCTCAGCCTGTCCTCATAGGAGAGGTGCTCCATCCCTCTAATCGTCTTTGTGGCCCTCCGCTGGACCTGTTCCAATAGTTTGATGTCATTTGTATGTTGAGGACTCCAGAACTGGGCACAGTACTCCAGGTGGGGTCTCACAAGCGCAGAGTAGAGGGGTCATCTTCCACTTCTCTTCATTTCCTCTTAGAGTTTTAGACCTTTTCATGTCAGTATTCGTCTGCTGAGTCCTTCAGTTACAATTAACAGCAAAACAATTTAACTTCTCTCTGTTTTTATTTTTCCTATCTTGAGCAGCTTTAGCTGATACACTTTTTTCACAGCTCAACGACAACTTTTCTCAGTAAAGCTGGGCCAAGGTCACACGGCTGTGCTTCACAAACCCAAGCCCTGGAGCACAAATGGCTGAACCTGTGGGCTGTGGGCTACACCACAGGGCTACAGGCTTATACTTTTGCTTGCTTGCTTACTGAACCAAATGCACAGCTAGAGCAAGCTGGAGATTTTTTGTTCCATACAGACATCAACACGGCCTCCACACAGACCAAGAGGTGATTATCCAAGAAAAAAACCACAAGCAAATAAAAAAAAAACAGAACAAGGAAAGAAGGGCATCATTCAGTAAATTTAGCCTAATAGGCATCACGGAGATATACTGGAAGGCTCATAAAAATAGAGACAGATACACAATCAATGGTATGACTCAGTAATTGCTTTATGCATGTGAACAGTGTTTTCAGAAGTCCAAAACAATGTCTGCAACAGAGACGTTAGCGAGATGCAATGCTAAATTCCTCATATTCATTAGAGAATGTCATAGTGCTGTGTAATAAATTATTCTCGACACTGCTAAAGTCTTCTGTTGTCTGAAACCTTTTATCTTTGGCAGTCTAAAGTAAATGCCAGGTTGAAAACGTGTGCTTCTCAAATGTATTCTGGCATCATCTTGCAGGACAGAAATCGGCAGCTTGTTGACAATTTTCTTAGAGCATTTCATGCTGGACTAACTGTCAATACTCCATCTAGTCAAATATCTTGCATCCAGCAGTGACCTAAAGCTGAAAGAAAGTTAACAAACAAACATAATGCATCTTGCTGATTTTGTTCCCATATGACATAAACCCTACCCTAAAGAGCTTACGCTTGATTTTGTAGTAAAGGATAGGGTAAATAGGTGCAGCAGCCTGGCATTTACAATATCCAAGGTTCTCAAACTGCGGTCTGTGTACAATTGGTCACGTGGCTTTGTCCTTTCTGTCTTATTTTCCCAGCCGGTCAGGTGCTTTAAGGGAAAGCTAAAAATAAACCTTCTAGCACTCAACAAAAGGCACATATTCCTAAAATTGCTATTTTACTTATAAAACAATTACTTGCAAACTGAACTTGCAACAGGAAGTTCTAAGATTCAAATTGGGAAAAAGAGCAGCCTCTGCCTCTATGGGTGAAACATATGGCTCACAAGACAATCTTTGCATGATTTCATTTTCTTCTGATAGCTGCTGTGAGTATGTTTCTTACCAACTTCCTGTGAATAAAGCTGAAGATAATTGCATGCTTTTCCACGTTTTCTCACATGGGTACCTACACTCTACCACAATGCAGGCTACTCCAGTCAATTTTACTGTCCGTCTGCATAGCCTTTTAATGGCAAAATCACAAAAAATGGAGGCTACTTTCATGGTGATGAGGTGCCAGATGCATGATCCCTTATTATTTGCTGCTGCTTCATGTGACAAGCTCATTTGTACAAAATCTTAAGTCTACTTCCCTTACTCCCAGTGAGTGGAGGAGTAGTTATTCCATTGACTCCACGGGACTAATGAATGCAGACATTTGCCTGAGAATATGTACAACTCAGTGTTAGTGGCAGAATCTGGCATGGGGAAAAGTCAGCTGTGACTAAGAAAGGCTAGAAAAGATGATGCCAATAATATGTACTGAAGGGAAAAAGCAGACTTAATGGCAGAATCCTAAGGGAAGCATTTCCTCTGCCTATATCCATCCACAAGTAAAGGATGTTAATTAATTTCATGGGTCTAATGTGGTAAGGGATGTCTCCTGGAATGGTTTGCACTTAAACGGTTTCAGCTGGGATAGGTGGACATTTGTTTCACTGACTGATTTTCAGTTACCTTTTTTTCTTTTTTAGTCACCCAAAGCCTGCCATTGTTAACTGGTTGTTTTAAGGAATTCTGCTTGAGTATATGTAGCATGCAGTGAAAAAGTGCTTTGAACACATTACTATTTCTGATTCTTCATTCCTTAGCAAGGTAATTATGTAAAAATACTTTATCATTCAAACAATTGTCTTTAAAGAAAATTCTTAATTCTTCTCCAATATCTTCTTTTGCTATTTATTTAATTCCTATGCTGGCTCTTTCTCTGTTCCTGTGCATGTATAGTGTTAATAACATAAATATATCTAAATGCAAACATTCCTATTTAGATACTCATTAGGTAACTGTTAATATTTTTGCTTCTTTTGTGTTTTATAAAGTTTTAGTGGGAAATTATATGATTCCTACTTGCAGTTTTTCAATAAGGAATGAAATCCTTCTTGTGTATCTCTCAGCTTAGTCTGAAAAAGGATTTAATGGTGTCTAAAGGTGATGTATGCACACAATTGTCCTATGGCACTATCAATGATGCCAGTGGGAAAACTTCTTTCTGTTGATTTCAGTGGGCTTTCATTTAGGTCTCTGAGGGGAAAAAAAAAAAAGAAAAAGAAAAGAAAAAAAAAAAAGAAAGAAAACACAGCAACTGTGACTTACGAATATTTCTGGGTGGTCTTTTTTATTCAAGGTCTTACACTGTTTCTGTTTTCAACTGTACGTGCCAGAAGTTAGTCAGTTAAATCTATACCTAAACACTTCTATGGTCTCAGTTGCCTCCATTCAGTTCAATATAAGATACAACTAGTTAGCACTAGAGGAGATCTCTTTACTTTTTTTTCAGTCTGCATGTAAAACAAATGTGTACTTTGTCCCTGCATCTTTTCAACCAATGCAGATTAAGATGAAGTTGGAAGAAGGCGCTGTGATCCATGATAGAAGTTATGATCATGTCTATATTAAATTTTGGTGCCTCAGAGCCCAGTGTAGAATTTTGATGGCTGCCAAGTAGCCGCGTCTTGTATCTCACTTCATCCCAACATGTGCAAATACAAAAGGTCCTACATTGCTGTCTGCTTTATGATAAGGGTGACAAGATCATGCTGTCCAGACTTGGACACCATGGACACCTTTGTGACAATCTTACCACTGGGAAGAAACCTTAGGAAGCTGGGGAGCTAGAACAATAAGATTTCTTTATCTAAAAAAAATTATAATTAATTTTGTAATAAAATAATTTTAAAGCTATATGAACCTGAAACCAGAACACACATAAACATGTAGCAAGCCACCAGACCTGTAGTGACATAGGGTAAAGACCATTGTGCCAGCAGAAAGAAGAGTAAACAGGTACAGGTGACAAATGAGTATAACTCTTTCTCTAGCACTTGCTATTTTCAAGGTTTTTACAATTATTACTGAACAATCTTTCTGGGCATTGCAAGGTGTTAATGGCTGCTAACAAGCCTGTCTTTGAACTGCAGACAATCACAGACATAATTCAAGCTGCTGAGAGTGCTAGCCACTTAGACTAAGTGGAAGAAGCCACTGAACTCCTTCATGTACTTTGAGTGCTGAAACAGTAGAAGTGGCTAGCCAGGGCCAGACAGAAACTTGGGAGTGAACTAACTTGGGGAGCACAAGTGGCTTCTTTTCTCCCTTGATTGTAAATCCAAAGGCTGACCAGTTTCTTCCCTCAAGCTTCGGGCAGCAGAGCCGGGAAGAACACAGCAGGAAACACTGAGATAAACATCTCAAAGCACAGACACAGAAGAAGGCAAAAGACGAACTTTTTAGGAGAACAGGAACTTGTGGCCAAAAAACCCGTCTCCCATCACCTTGAAAAGACTTGAATGTTGAACTTAAAATAAAGGCATTAAGTGTTCTGATAAATCCCTTTTCTAACACATCAGAAAGGATAATTGCTGGAGAGTCTGTGCCCACATCTATTCTGATAAATGAGAGAGAAGAGAGAAGCAGCTCCAATGCTGGACTGTTGTAGTCCTCACTGGTTAATTCCCAGCTCGTTATTTGACTCTATTTTGATTTGCCCCAAACTCTCATTTCTGGGACCAGTTTGCCCTAGGGTCCTAAGCACAGTGGATATAAGCCAGCTGCTACCACTTGGCCTTGGAACAAAGATTCACCCACTAAGCTTCCTAAATAGATTAAGGAAAGGTTGCAGAGGTCAAAGTGCCAATATAATCAAGGAGTGCACAATGAAGAAAAGTCCAGAACAGAAAACAGGTAAGGAATTTTTTTTGTATCTGCATTGCAGTGTAAAGGAATCTGAGGAAGTTCCCAGTTTATGCTTATTGTTTATCTGAAGATCTGTCTCAGACTGAGCAATTTGCTGATTGTATTAGCAAAAGAGGTTATGAAGCACATGATAAATTGAATAGTCACATATCATCAGTTCTAAAGGAATTTAAGGTTGAAATAGCTGAATAACTCACCACCATATGTCAATTCTCATTTAAAACTGCCTTGTTAACTGAAGTCTTGGAAGGTGGCTAATGTGGCATCAGTCTTAAGAAGTTACAGGGAAAATTGGGGAACTACAGATCAATAAATCCAGCATATGGTCTGAGTGAATGAGTAACTATGATAAATATGGCTTATGAATAAATATCACATACTCTAAATTATCAGGCTCTTTTATAAAGAGAAAGCACTTGTCATGACCATAAAAACTACAAGAATTCTCTGAAGGAGGCTCCTAAAGTAAACACCAGCCTACCACGATTCCCAAAAGACATTTAACAGTCTTTCACCGAAGACTGTTAAGGTTGTCGTAGCACAACAGAGAAGATCCTCATGTGTATAAACAACTGCTAAAAAGGTAGGAAACACTGTCGAAGTAAGTGGTCACCTTTTCCAATAAGGAGAAGATGTAAGTTTTGTCCCACAGGAATTTGCACAGGTGCTTTAAAATATTCATAGGCAACATGGAAAAAGGTATTAAATTACTAAGTTCACTCACAATGTTAGGTATTCTAGATTGACTGTGGAGAATAGCAGAAGGGCCATATGGGTATATTCATACTACTAAATAAAGCAGAATCAAGCACTGTTTTGCAGCCCTGACCCAAGTGGTACAGGCTGATAGCATCCACGTTATACCGTACTTTGCATTGGATCTCGTAATATCTTCATATACTTACTTTAAAAATATAGACCTTTTTTTTCTTTTTTTTTTAATTTATGTTCAAAGTGAATACAAAAATGTGAGGGGCAGAGTTAGTGTCTGTCAGAGTGGTATTGCTCTAGCAAGAAACTGAATACTTATTGTACACCTTGCATATGCCTTGAAGGTAGATATGGATGTTGCAGAGTAAAAAGTCTGCATTGTATACTGCAGGAAACATATGTGGAATGGAGAAAGCCAAAACTAGAGCATTCTCACCCAGGACATGCTGTCTCCAAACCACGAATGGGCATTAGTTTGGAGAGTGCTAGTTGTACTAATTTGTAGGGACCAAAAGCATATCAGAAGCCATGCAAGCAGTTAAGCAATGGCTTAACTCAGGGTTCTCATGGCCTCAGGCTCTGGCACATGATTGCTCATTTTGCCATTTGTCAGCATGGTGCTCCTTGACACTCTCCCGAACAGTACAGTTTTGGAGGGAAAGCAGTAGTCAAGAGATGCTTTCTAGTATAAACCAGCAAACACATGCTCTGAAGACACTCTCTGAGTGAGGCCACACTCTTTTCTCTTTTGGGGGTTTTTTGGGTTTGGGTTTGCTTTGTTTTGTTTTGTTTTGTTTTGCCTAGAAAAAGAGCTTAGTCCTATTGTCACAAGCAATGTCACTTGCCTTCAAGGACGAGTGATCATATTTGATCTATTATGTTTTCTAGCATTGATGCTAGTCCCAGTGGTAAAGTGCTTGGAAGCATTTTGGGGCCCTGATTCATTTACTAGGATAGATCCAAAAGGACTAAGTGATTAAGCAAGGAAATACTGAAATCCAATATAGGCAAACTTAAAGGGAGGATTGCAGGAAGGGGAAAAGATCCTAACTTTATGTACTTCAGAATGACATCTGAGCTGATTAATAATTACAGAGGTATTAGGTACTGGTCTTACAGACTCAGGACAAACTCAGTTTACTGTTCAGTAGTAGCTTGGGATAAGAAAAATATAATGAAAATTAGGAAATATTAGAAAGGCTCATAGCAGCACGAAATGCACATTCAGAGGTATGGATGTATAGGACTAGAAAAGAGAGTATGATATGGCATAAGCCTGCAAAACCACAAGTGGTACAGGATGATGTATAAGATAGGCACAGATAGCTCTTCTAGTACCAACTCTACAGGTCATCAAATGAAACTAGCAGTTGGTAACTTCAAAACAGATGAAACAAAACGATCCTGCACACACTGTGGTTTTAAACTGCCAAAACCCTTGCTCTACAGCCCTCACCATAGATGGATTCAGGGAGCAGCTGGGTGACTTCACAGAAGAGAAAGCTCTAGAGTAAATCTTGGCTCTGAGCCACAAATTACTGTTCGGTAGGAGAGCACACAGAGGAGTGTCAAATACACTTGTTCTGTTCTTAATCTCTTCTGCACGTCTCCAGTTTTGGCCACCATCAGAGACTGTGGCAGATGGACCTCTGGTTTGGCTTGAAACAACAATCACTATGTTGTTGTGTTCTGACTGTTTTTTTCATACTGTGTTCAAAGGTACAGGATTTTCCTCAGACTCTTTTTGAATAAATAAGATTGTGTTTGTATAAACACTAAAGACTGATGTTTACAATTGATTTCAGAGCATCCTGACAAAGCTTAAAATATTGACCAATTCTTTGGACCCAAGCAATTGTACACACTTAACTTACACACACACACAGGTATACATATGCATACACAAATGAACACACTGTAAACTGTGTATCTTTGCTACTATTTGGGTCAACAAACAAAAAATCCAAATACTTGCATAGACTTTCCATCCCATGAACCTTTTTACAAATATCAGAGCAGGGGTGTTTAGCTAAAAGGTCCTGAAAACCAGAGCGTCTGCCAGTGTGGCAATCTGATGGTTCAACAGTTTTTGTCAACTGAATGTGTGTGACATGAATTTGAAATGTGCAGATAAGAGTTTGAAGTTGTGTATCTGTCATCACTTCCATTAAAACCTGAGCTGCTCGTGTTTGGGTGCCAGACCCTGCTACCAGACAACCAGCTACCTGAGACACTTTTCCAGGCAAAAGCCAGACGAGAGATTTCTAAAACAACAGGATTATTCCTGAGTCACAGTCATGTCAAGGCAAAAATCATGGCACACAACATCTATCACATGAGAACTAAAGCGGTTCCGGGTAACAAGCATGGCAAAAGAAATTAATACCTTGCATTAGGTTCAGCTATTAGGTGTGTTGTAATGATGTCTGTCTTGGGGCAGAATTGTTTACTTAGGATACCTTTCTGTCCAAAGCTTGCTTTCTAGCAATGTTTTTACTGCTTCTCATGCATTGTAGGTATGAGAAAAACTCACTGAGAAAAAAGGGAGTTCAGACATTGCCAGTAACAGCCAGTAGCTGGTCGGTATCACAGCTTGGCGTTATAAGTGCATCATCAGAAGACCTCCACACTTAAGTAGGTGGAAGAAAGAATTTCAGGAATAGTGAATACTTCACATTTTACCTCAATATCATGATGACAAAAAGACCTGTGACAAATAACTCTGTGCTCTTCTAATGTAGAGTCACTGGGATTAATAGCCTTTAAAACCTTCCATTTCTCCTACGTTTGATAGGGGTGCCCTAAGGGGTTGGTATTAGGTTAAACCATAGAGTGACACTGACTCATTCGAGGTCTCTTAATGCCTGTCTAGGAACTGCTAGGTCTGGAGCACCTGCTGCTAATGCTTAATGTGCTTTGCATTAGCACATCATGTCAGGAGAACCTGACACTTGCAGATAAATGGATGTTTTACAGTGCAATGTTCCCTTCTGCTTCTTAACTAATCAGCAATAGCAGGAAAGGCAATAGAGAGGATTTGATGAGGTTTAACCACAATTCTATTTTGAAACAAATAAGTCTGACTTGAAACTTCACCGGCATCTTTTTTCACAATAACTTCTAAGCCTCCTAGCCTATGAAAAACAAAACAAGGCAATTCATAAAAAATAAACTGTAATGATGATAGAGCAGCTGGCATGTGAAGATTACAGAACACTTCACAACTTCACAAACATTGCTGACAGTATTTTGTTGAAGTGAAAGTCATCTCTGGTTTAGACATAAGGAAACTGAGGCATAGTGAAACTGGAATCGTTTTGAAAGCAGCCTTTCAGTGCTAAAGTGCATACAATCACATACAATTGTGGTGGTTAAATTGCTTACTAAAGGTAAAATCGACACTTGTCCACTTTCCCTGTTCTCAACTGAGTAAAAAATATAAGGTTTGCCTCCAGCTTTTCTTTCCTCTACAGGCTATACGTGTAGATGACAGTCTAGAGAGGCTGATGTCCTAAAAACATATAAAGGGAAAGGATACAAAACAGTGCAAGCATCACATGCAGGGCACTATAGCATCATTGCCAAGCTGGGCAGCCTGGGCATTGCCTGGCAGTACCAAACTACAATTTATTCAGTCAGCTATTTATGGGTTGGATAGGGTTTTTAGGTTGCACTTGAGAAGTTGCAATTTTAAAAATACAGCACTGAGACTTGCATGAGGTAATACAGAGCTTCTGGGGAGAGAGCAGCTCCAGAGAACTGTGTTATAGAATCATAGAATTGTCCAGACAAGAAGGGACCTCCTAAGGTCATCTAGCTTACCTCCCCGCAGTCAGCAGGGACATGCCCAACTAGACCAGGTTGCCCAGGGCCTCATCGAGCCTCACCTTGAATATTTCCAGGGAAGGGGCCTCAACCACCTCCACGGGCAACCTGTTCCAGTGTACCACCACCCTCAGAGTAAAGAACTTATTCCTAATATCCAATCTAAATCTGCTCTTCTCCAACTTAAAGCCATTACCCCTTGTCCTATCACTGCAGGTCTTTGTAAACAGACTCTCCCCAACCTTCTTGTAGGCCCCCTTCAGGTACTGGAAGGCTGCTACTAGGTCCCACTGGAACCTCCTCTTCTCCGGGCTGAACAAGCCCAGCTCCCTCAGCCTGTCCTTGTAGCAGAGGTGTTCCAACCCTCTGGTCATTTTTGTGGCCCTGTACCCCAGAAAGGTGAATAACAGACGGCTCGTACACTGAATGAAAGCACTAGTCGTGAGGAAGAAGTCAGTCAAGCTCTTTCTCTGTCGTTTTGTATTTCACAAACCTGGGGAGCTTGGCTATTATGGGAACAGTGTGCTTTACCTTTAGTCAGCAACAGAAGTACTCTTCTAAGTTGATGTTCTTGGACCAAAGGGTCCCTGCAAGGAGTAAAAACTGAAAGGAACTTCTTGCAATGGACAAAAGACATTTCTATTGCCCTAAAGCATTCCTCCTGCAAAATATCAAAAAGCTTGCTACAAACAAGGGAAACTTCTCAAGGAATTTTTCAATAATCTTATATAATAGAAAGTATTGAACAAGCTAATTACAGTTAAAACTACCAGTTTTCCCTATAGGATAAGACTTTTAGGATATTCCTTCCTATACAGTCTCATTTCTTTTTCAGTGATGGAATAAAAGATCTTAACCCAACTGAGTAGGGGAGATTTAATCTCACAGTGGTATTTTTTGGTACTAGCATTTTTTTATGTGTCTCCTCACAGGATACAAATTATTTCAGAAGGTTTAGAAAGCTGATGAAGTATGAAAATACTCAAATGAGCTTTTTGGAGACTGCTTCTGTCCCATAAACGAACACATGAAACAGGAGTTTTTAAGAATAAACTGCCATTTTGAGACATGTAAGAGGAAGAGGGGGTTTTAGTTTGGTGGACTATACAGCCATTTTCTAACTGAGGAGTTATGTGGTTTGCACTACCTCCAGCTCGTTAAAGGGGAAATCAATTTTACAGGGGACAAGCTGACTAGACTAGTCATAATGGTGTTAAACTTACAACAAAAGGGGAGATAAAAAAAGGGTTAGCAAATAAACACTAATTTAGTACAGCCGAGTTGTCAAGAACAAAATTAATTAAGACACAGAATGACACAAAGAAAAATAAAATCTTTAATTGCCTATTCATGAATGGCAGGAGCTTATGTGGTAAACAAGAAGAGTAGCAACTGCTCGTACTAAGAGAATGAATTTGACCTGCTTGATATTACTGGAACTTGAAGGAAGATTTCTGTGATAGGAATGTTAAACTCGCTCACTATAAGCAATTTAGGAAAAACACAGTGGCAAGTGAAGAGGAGAAGAGACAGTATGTGGCAATACCCAATTCAAACCCACTGACAACTAAGCAGTAAATGCTTTCAGTGTTTACAGACCAATCTCCCAACACGGAGAGTGTGACAAGGGCAATTATTCGCAGGCAACTACATGCTATCAAACTATGCTACAAAATGTGTTGACCAGTCCCTTCAACCCCTACTTACAATGTCTATGGAGAGGAAGAAGAAAAAAGAGTTTCTGTACTGTATCAGCTTTAAAAAACGGGGTTTTTTACTGGTGAATATCAGGGTGAGAGACATAGCTCTACAGGTCTGACATTTCCAGTAATAAAATACCTTTGAAATTCTGAACAATGATTGATAAAAATTTCCTAAATCAAAAAGTTTTATGTGTCTCCTTAGAGAATTTTGAGCTAGATGTCATCCTGACAGCTAAATCAAAATTGATTCCAGGACTAAAGCTTAGTGGTTCCTTAAGTGAAAGTGAGAACTTGATTACATTTGTTACATGCAAATAGAACGTAAGACAACTAGTAATTCTTACATCCACTACTTTAAATTGGCCACTTTTCAAATACACAAATACAAGTTTGTGCCTAATCAAGAAAAGAAAGAATTTGAAAGGGGGAAAATATGAAAACAATAATAATATTTAAAAGCATATTTTGAGATGATCTAAGAACTGCAATTAAGACAAAATCTCTTCTAGACCGGTTTAGCATAAAAGAGAAATAAAGCAATGTAAAACTTCAGATATAAACAAATTGGGTAGGGAGAAAAGGGAAAAACAGAGTAGATTGGATCACTTTAACAGGATTAAAATGGAAATAACAAAAATTTCTAATGAAGACAGAAGGATATAGGAGGAATTCTATAGCTATCATAGTTTAGTACAATGAAAGTAACATTAAGGAGCAAAAGCAACCTTACAGTAGTGTTTGTCCATTGTTAAACAGAAAGTAATTTTCAAAAATAATTCAGAAGAGACTGAAATGTTGAGTAAGTATTTTAGCTCTGGCACCGGGAAAAAGCCAGATGTAGTCATGTCATACAAAGATGGTGATGAAATGTTGCACTTAAAACAACAAAGAGACTATATGCCAAATAGTAACTATTAAAGTTAGGTGTCTTTTGTTTAAAAATACACCTAGGAATGTCAGAAGAAAAGCCTAATAAGCTTTATTAGACCATTTATTATTATTTCTAATAAATCTTGTATTGGTGAGGTAGATCCTGAACATTGGATGGAAGCAAGAGTTATGTCAGTACTTTGCTTTCAAAGTAAATGGGGTAGTCTAGGCAAATATAAGCCTGTCCGCCTGCTTGGGGAAAATAATGGAACATCAGATACAGAAATTGATTAATAAAGAATAGAGGGTAGCATATTTAATGTCATCTAACATGGTTTATGGACAAAATAATTTGTCAAATTAATGAGGTATCCATTTTTTATAACAGAGGTACAAGGTTAGTCATAAATTGTTAGATTTCAGTAGAGAATATGATTTGATTCCACATAGTGTTGGGATTAAGAAGTTACACAACACAAAATTAGGATGTCATACATAAGTGAATTGAAGATTAGTCAACAACCAAGTCTCAAATACATTTTTAAACTGGGAATCATCAAAAGTACATGTATTTTATTTGATGTTTTTTCCAAGATTAAGTATCAGATTCTGTACTTGCTAGTTTCTCTTGATAACAACCAAGAAAAAAAATTAAATCAAAACTGATCAATTGTGCACATGAAAAATGCTGAGGAACTGATAAATAATAAAGTGAAAGATCACTTTAGCAAATCAGTTCTGAACTGCTTGATAAATTTGGCAAGGATATTTTTTCTGGCAATGAACAAAGCTGGCTCTACTGAAGGCATATGAGGCTATTCCTGAAAGCAGTTGCTATGCATGAGACTGGGTTTGTAGTCAGCTGACTTTAAAATACCTATGGAGTAATAGTTAAAAGTGTATTTACTTTCTGTATGAAAAGGAATTTGTTGGAGGTGGACTGTATTTAAGATTAAAAAAAAAGCAGAAATTCCAGTTCACAAAACAGCTATATTGAAATTCTTGTTCTTCTACTGCTGTACTTGTAGCCCAAATCTCCCAATACAAATACTAGGAGGGGGAGAAAGGTAGCATCTAAAATTGAATAGTCAATTTATCTCATTTGTCTCTTATTCTTGTCCCACCATCATTCAAACTCAGCACAAGTTAGAACACACACTGATTTCCGACTGGTGGGTTTTTTTCATATACATGTCCTCCTTATGGAAACTCAGCAAAAGTTGGGGAGAAGAAGGACACAGGATGAAGGAGAGAGATGGGGGAAAGAGAGGTTGATGTTCAGCTGAACAACAGCACAACATTTCAAGTACAGCCAGTGATACAGAGGTTAAGAACTTCATCTGTAGTGAAGTGAATCTGTCCCAAACCCCTAATTCATTACAAGTTTGTGTAATTGGATTATTTATTTATTCATTGCATAATTTATTACAAATATTTAAATCTTTATATTTCTATACCTTCATTGATTCTGTATATGTATTGCTTTGTTGCTCTTTATCTTTACATTTTGGTTGGCTCAAGAATGAGTGTTTTACGAGGAAGAACTGACCCAAAGAAACGGACAACAGAATATTACACTGTCAGGTGGATTAACAAAAGGTGAATTTATCATCTAGAATTCTGGAGTTCTCGAGCATGTGTAAAATTGGAAGTTCAGCATGTCAGAATGCTAGGGCTGTCATCAACTTGATTATTCAATGTGGGTGGAGGTGTATTTACGTTTCTTAATCATCCCAAAAGACGTATTTCCGTAATAGAATTATGTTACCATGCAAAAGAAATGCAGATAGTTTGTGGATCATTAGTGGAACAGTTCTCAGAACCATATCAATGCATAGTGCTACATATCCTTTTATTATTATCATTAACCATTCATTTGTGATACAGTCAATCATACTGAATTACAGAGAAATCAGTTAACTATTTTCAACAGTATGTTTTTCTCAAAAAAAAAAAAAAATCAGTGTATTACTTATCTTCATGTTTCTCTGTATGTTCTCATCTACCTTCCTTTCTCCTCTGCAATAAAAAGCTCTTTATAAGTCTTCTGATCTTGGACAGAGATAACCACCACCTTGCACACACATAGGCCTGAGAGGGACATGCTGGGTCTGTAATGCCCAATTTTCTGCTGTTGAAAACATGACATTACATCTTGTATTTATAATATCATTACATTTCAAGTTAAAATGCTTCTACTTTCTTTGTTTTGTTCCTATAACTGTTATTGAAAACCTGGTTTGGAACTTCATGTGTTAATTTTCTTTAACTTTTCTCTATCTGCCAGGCTAAATGTATTCATGCTTAGTTTATATCCATCTGCTCTTCTGCTGTCTCCTTGGTTAAATAATGCTCGTAGTCTGGAGTTTTACCTTGTGATATATTTATGAACAGCAACATGTCCTTTTCTTCAATTTCAGTTCAGTAAAGTCAGCAGGCTAAACAAACCTAGCTCTCTTCATCTATCTCCTCCCTTAAAACAAAACCTCCACTTCTTTTAATATGTTTTTAGGACTTCTATGCCCTCATGACACTCTAAATGCACCTTTCTTGTAGGCAGATGGCCAGAACTGAACATTGTTTTCCAAAGGATGTCCCTTTTGCATCATGCCATTAAGTGTCTCTGGTCTCTGTTTCCTGTACATATCCCAGAACTGATTTAACTTTTTTTTAACAAATACACCAAACCAGGAGTTCATATTTATGCTGCTCAGCTAGTACACAAAGATTTTTCTCTGCTTCTACTTCTAACTTATGACCGTCCCCACATTATTATTATTATTCCTAAACTCAGAAGTTCACATTTTGTTCTATTAAATTTAATCTCAATTCTATTATTCCTGTTCTCAAGACATTGCAATTTTTCATTGCATAATATCCGAGTCCTTTGCTGTACTGAAAATGCCTCCCTTCTTTGAGTTATCATTAAATTTTGTTAGCAAACTGTAACTTCATGTGACACCCACTCTTCCACAATAATTAAAGTGTTCTACTTTCTTTACAGCTACTGTTGTCGTGTACTGAACTACAGCATATATGCCTTTCTGTAAGAAAAAGCACACTAATCAAAAAATATCCAGGCACTTAATGATTCACATTTGGGTGAAATTCCAAGTTCCAGTGGGCGAACACAACTTAACCTTGCACTAACATATTACTGCAAGTGTAAAACACACAATATTGCCTTGTTTCATTTCAGTTTCAGCACCAAAAAATAGGTTTAAAATGCTATAAAAGTTGAACCTTGGAATGTTTTTATCCTACCCATGCATTGAAGCAAAAAATAGCCTTTTCAATAGTTCTCCTCACTAAAGAATACTGACTGCTCCGGGGAATTAACCCACCTAATGCATTCAGAAACTGTACTTGCAAATTTTGTATAATACAGTTTGCTTATAGTTTGGACAATGCAAGTAAAGGAAAGATGAGGGGAAAAGGAGAAAATATTTCCACCTGGGTGTCACATGTAAGTTGCCTCTTTCTTTTCTCACTGTGAGTTCAAATATCTCCCTCTTGAGGGTTTATACAAAATATGAAATTTGTTGTGAATTTCCAAATGCGTGTGACATTTGGTTTAAGTTTGTTCTTTCTGCTGATAAAGAAAGCACTTACCCTTGAAGTTAAGGATGAATAGGATTTGAAGTCCTTGTGCTACAGAACAAAACCTAAATAAAGGGATAGTTGTGGTGTAGCTTGACAGTGTGATACTGGGATCTAATTCTTATTCATCATAAGACAAAACATCTTTTAGTTATTCTTGTCTTTGACTCTACCTCTTGGACTTCCTTATAAAAGATGAAACATATCCTCCTCTTTATACACAGCTGTACAATAGGTGTCCTAGTTTAAAAGAGAACACACAATGAACCAAGAGAACTAGGAGGCTGACAGCATGAAAGTCCATCACCCTGAAGGCAAAACACACTGCTTTTTTTATTAAAGTATGTCATGGACATGCTAAAAGGTATTTACAGCCCTTGGTCACAGTGTTTTAAAAACACCTGCTGTGTCAAAACGTTTCTGAAGAGAGATGGACTATACTAACACGTGGAAAATCGATCTTCTGTTCCTCTTCCCTTTGTCTGTTTCTGTCAGCTATACCTTTCAAAAAGCAATTATGCTCATGATAGTAGCATTTAGCATTGGGTCTTTGTGGGCATATGTTGTGACTGACAGTCAGTGATATGGGACTCCATATGCATATATGCATATGCATAAATATCTGAGTCACATAATACAATTTTTGGCTGCCATTGCCATGCTTTTAGATCATCTTAGCATAACAAGTAAAAAGTCATGGCTTCTTGAGAAAATGCTCATTTTCTGGAAAGGATCTATTCAATGACTTCATCCCTGAAAACTATGAGGACACCGTACCACAGACTAAATATGTCCTAAGCTCAAACTATCACACTTGTGGTGTATCACAGAAAGCTTTCAAACTAGCAACATTGCCTATGAATGAGCTACTGTCAAGGTATTCTCTAGGAATCCCCTGAAATTAAAGAATTAGGTTTCCCCTAAATTACCGAGAACTAGTTTTCAAATATATATGTGTGTGTGTGTGTAAATTTTGGCATTCCATTTTTCCTTTTGTTTTTCACTTATTATGTGCTCTAACAATTATTTATACTTTTAAATTGCTGTTAGAGTAACCATAGCATGGAGCAACCATTTATAAGTAGGGGCAAGCTGATAAATAACATATTGGGTCAAAGTAACTACAAATACATTTCACTGTTAAAAATACTTTTTTTTTTTTTTTTTTTGATGTTGATGGCAGGGCTTTCTTGGCTGACTGGTGAACTATGAAGAGGACACTGCATGGCTGAGACACAACTGCCAAGTTATCTGTACTTATTCAGCAGTTATACAAACAACAACAAAAAACTTTTCCACAAAGATGAACAGCATCAGATGTGTGAAGAGGAGGACACTGGCCATATTCGATATAATGCTTTTGTGATCATTGGTTTATTGCAGACTAAGAGGATCACTACAGGGAACAAAGAACAAGCCCTCCTGGAATACTCAGGCGTTTTGAAATAGAGCATCAAAAAGCTGATTATTCCTTTCCTGCATGAGAACCTCTCCAACAGACCCTTTTGTGCTCCAGTATGGACATCTACATGTTATTTTTCCTATTTCCAAGGATCACAAGTGCTTTTCACTGATACAAATGTGAATAGAATATTTTGGTTGGTGTGTCTTGACATGCTGTACTAATCCACAAACAAAGAATCAGTCCCAACAAATTTTCTCCTGCGTCATATCAGCATTTGATGTGGCACAAATATAGCAATATGCCTGAAGAAATTTCATGCTTAAAGAGAATATATATTTCAAATAAAAAGTGTAATCTCATTTATATTTTAGTGGAAAATTATATAAGCACAGGTAAAATAAACAATTAAAAAGTAGAGATGAACAAATTCACAGACAGAACAGAAACAGAAATATAGATTTTTTCACCACCACAATTTTAATCTGTAAGGTATTTAGCAGTTTAGCTATTCCATTGTTTCCTAATAAACTTCTCATTAAATAGCTTGGACTTCATAGAGCTGCCTAAACCAAGGTGCCCAGTGCCATCTTAAGGTAACCCCCTTCACTTCTGTCTTCCCTTCTAGAAAATCATGGATGTCCTGTAACTCTTGCGCCAAATCTTACTGCCCCAAGTGGACATGTCAGGTACTCAAGTTTATACATAGTGACCTTAAGTGCCCACATTAGGCAACAAAATGACTGACTAACTTAGTGGCCCTCTATGATAGAGTGGCTGTGTCAGTAGATAAGGGACAACCTATGGATGTGATCTATCTGGACTTCTGTAAGGTCTTTGACGCGGTCCCCCACAACATCCTGCTTGCCAAATTGGAGGGGTATTGATTTGATGGGTGGACTGTTCACTGGATAAGGAACTGGCTGGATGGTCGCGTCTAGAGGGTGGTACTCAATGGATTGAGGTCCAGATGGAGAGCAGTGACAAGTGGTGTCCCTCAAGGGTCCATGCTGGGACTGGGACTGTTTAACATTTTTATCAGTGATACAGACAGAGGGATTGAGTGTACCATCAGCAAATTTGCAGATGATACCAAGCTGTGTGGTGTTGTCGACACACCAGAGCATCGGGCTGTCATCCAGAGGGACCTGGATGGGCTGGAGAGGTGGGCCCAGATGAGCCTCGTGAATTTCAACAGGAGCAAGCGCAGGGTTCTGCAACCTGGGCTGGAACAATCCTCACTATCAATACAGACTAGAGGTTGAGGTATTAGAAAGCAGCACTGAGGAAAGGGACTTGGGGGAGCTGACGGATGAGAGGCTAGAAATAAGCAGGTAGTGTTCACTTGTAGCCCACTTGTTTACTTGTAGCCCAGAAGGCCAACCACGTCCTGCACCACATCAAAAGATGTGTTGCTAGCAAATCCAGAGAGGTGATTCTGCCACTTTACTCTGCTCTGGTGAGACCCCACCTGGAGTACTGTGTGCAGGTCTGGAGCCCTCAATATAGGAAGGACATGAACATGATGCAGTGGGTGNGGGCAACCTGGTCTAGTTGGGCATGTCCCTGCTGACTGCGGGGAGGTCAGACTAGATGACCTTTGGAGGTCCCTTCTGGCCCGGACCGTCCTATGATTCTATGAAAATCCCATTCTGCACTTTTGTCCCACAGCTGGACATCTAACTGTAGCTACCCACAATGTCAACATGCACCCTACCTGTAGGAGTTCAATTCAGTCGCACACACACGCCATTATGTGCCATTTAGGGTGTGTTAGCATGCTGGAGGTGTAGTACTGGCTAACATAACACAGGACTTGAGAGAGCTCTGTGCCTTCCTGGAACAGGCCCTAAGTGTCCTCTGGGACAACAAGGCATCTCAAATAGCACTCAACACCTTTTTGCTGACAAGCCAATCAAGCCCATTACTGTCTCCAGGCTTTTCCAATGTATCTAAGTGGCTTTCAGCAGGACTGTACTTTGCAGATACTTATAAACAACAGCAAATGAGTAAAGCCTGCAATAATACAGAAAGGGGATCATATTAGTTTGACAGCAGGCTGGTCCTTTCTAGCTTATGTTATTTACAGAAGATTTAGCTGTTTTTGTCATTTTCTGCTGTGCTACAGACCATACAAACAAAGCCTTTAAAGTTCAAATGCAGAAATTTGGCCAGAGCTACAAATAACAAATCGACTAGTCTTAGCAATGAAATGTTAATTGGTGTTTGAGAGATTCAGTTCACAATGAAAGGGCCCACAACACTTAATCCTTGCCAAATTAAGAATTTTTGGCAGATATGAGTATCAAAAGAGTGAGTATATGGGGTCATTTCATATGTGACATGTAATCAAAGAGCCAGCAACAGCCTTGCTTAGAGACGCATCTGTGTATCCAGGGTTGCCATACCTAATTGTTGTTCTCTTGTTTTTTGTTTTTTTTTTTTTCTCCAAGGCAAGGACCTAACAGCTGTATTTGGTAAAAACATAATCCTTTCTCTTCAGCTTCAGTTCTCCGTATCATTTATTCATTTCTCAAATGCCCAATCTAGAAGTGTTTACCATTACACACTACCATGAGCAGCAGCCTGGTAAGAACCGCTCTCTTGCAATTTATATTTGATTTTCCATAGTGATTCAATATAAAAAGCAAACTGCTGAGATTAAAATGTCAAGCTGACCTGAAGTATCCACTCCTTCCTGTGAGCTGAAGTTATCTAGAGAAAAAAAGTAGTAGCTAGCCTGGAGTTTCTCAGCCTTTGTAAGGAGAGGAGGGAAGCAGGATGCAGGGAAAGGAAAGCAGGTGCAGCCCGTGTTTCTTGCGAACTCTGCCTTAAGCTGGATTCAAGTTCTGCAGATAGCACTTGACTTTGAGGGGACCAAATTGCAACTATTTCAAATAAGTTAGAAAATGTGAATGAGAAGCACAACACTGTACCACTCCTGCTGTTGTTCATCTGAGGCCTTATACCAACTGCCCATCTCAGTCACCTAATTCAAGTCATCTAAAGTTTAAAAGAAGGTCTCTATCCCACAGGCATGTGAGTGTCTTGGACATAGATGTTGCAAGTGGGCACAATGCCAGATTTTGTGTGAGACCAAACTCTCTGCACATCCAACATAAAGTCTCTGTGCCCACCAGCAGTAAGGGCAGACACATTTTGCCCTTGATACCCAGAGACTCTCATGTTCAGAATCTGGCAATGCAGGGAAGAGACCAGCAGCCCTGGACATGGAGAACCTGCACAGCTGGGACTGAACTCCTGGGAAATGGTGCTATAGAACTGAGCAATCTGGGGAGTTAACGTATGCTTCTGTGCTCTTTCATAGGTAATGATGATTTATTACTCCCCACTGTGCTTGTATGTCTCTGCAGATTTACTCCCCATTACCAAGTTCGGGACTAGCCATGCTGGATGGGGCTTTGAGCAATGTGATCCAGTGGGAGGTGTCCATGCCCACGGCAGGGGGGTTGGAACTTGATGATCTTTAGGGTGTCTTCCAATTCTAACCATTCTATGATTCTATGATTGCTGCCGACTCTGATATTACAAGCAAATAATTTTATTAAATTATGGATGACTTTTAGTTTTGCTAGCATGCCAGCAAGATTTGGGGTTGGCCATAAGAAAAATGGTTTAACTCTGAGGGATAAGCAGATGCTTCAGATAATTGGCAATTAAGTAATTCATAATGTTGACATGTTGCCATCAGGCTTCCAAAATACAAGGCATATTTTCTTCTTACTAAAGCAATACTAGCCACCCTGACAACTCCTGTTTTGGAACTTTTAATACAAAAGGATGTACTCTTTAGCACTTCACTCCTGAAAAAAATAAGTAAAGAAACACCCCTTGTCCCAGATGACCGTGATTACAAGAGACGTGCATAAATATGTTTCCTCTTGCTACGTCTATACTGCTCACCACACTGGCCTTCACAAGGTGTCTGTTCCAGTGAATGCAATGTGTTGCGAAAGGGCAAACAAACTAGTAAATGATTGCCCAGTAGCTGTTTACTACCAGTGAAAATGCAAGGTATCCCAAACATATAATTTATGGTCTATATTTTGTGAATGCATCAGAAAACAGTGAAACTCAAAGGTACTCACATTGCCTACATAACAGCTTATTAAGATTCTTTTCCACCTCAGTAGCAGAGCTGTGACACTTGCACCAGAGTTCTATCAGATCCTCCAGACTGATACAATTTCAATCAGAATGTGAATTTCATGACTGCAGAAGGTCATCAAGTCAAATACTGTGTCTGATTTTTAAAAGGGTTGGATAATTTTATGACCATTAATAACATTTGCAGTTCTGCATGCTAAGACAAGGTAATCAAATGTCATGCTTCAGAGTGTAGGCTGATTGCCATATAGGTCAGGAAGAATATTTTCACCAATGTACATCATTGCATAAAATAAACTCGCAAATAAAGTTCAACAAGTGAAAGCCTCAGTATCAGAAAACTTGGCTTCTCTATTTAAGTGTTGGTTATATTTGGTACTACGTAAAATAAAGGAGACGTGCGAGACCAAGCAGCTTCAAAAAGGCATTAAAGTGGATCCGGTATCTCTAAACATAATCAGATGTGAATCTACTTCACAGTGGGTTTAGGTGTTTTGCAAGTTCGAAGACTAAATTTCTAGTATCCTTCTGAAATGTTTCTTAGCACAGAATCAGAGAAAATTAATGTTGAATGAGATCTCAGGAGGTCATCCAGTTCATCTCTGTTACCCAAGGCTGGATCAATTAAGTTTGTATCAGGCAGATATTTATCTAGTCTATCTTTAGGCTACCAGCAATGGACCTTCTATTGGCAATATTTTTTTTCAGAATTACAATTTAGAAGTTGTTCTTAACACCTAACTTGAATCTTCTTTACTTTTCTTTGAAACAAGCCTAACTAATTGAGAGGCAGTGATTATTACAATAGGGGAAATCTTTTAGGAAGAAAAAAATAAATATGATAAATTACATGGTAAATATAACATATATATGATATAATGTAAGTACAGAATGTTGCTAAAACTAAATGTCATATCTGGGATTTTCTAAACACTACAGTTTTTACCGTTTCTGGTCCTGGCAAGGTCACCAAGGTCCTTAAGACACCTGAGGTATCACACACTACCTAAAACTAGTACTTTGTGGCTAAAAGAGGTCATTCACAGAAACTCCATTTGCTAAGGTAAATCTCCAGATATTATCATAATAACAATAATTTATTTTATTTAGACAGTCTCCACACAGTCTCTATTTCTCAACTTTATCACAAATCATCTCTTCAAATATGCAAACTTTATCTTTAAAATCTATGAATCTGCCCAAAAAAGGTGTGTTTTTATGACATATCATACAGGAACCATGTAAATATTTCTTTTTTAACTAATAATAATAATATATAAAATACTCAGCATTAAGCTAATAGGTATGGAAATTTGATTTCCACACCAAGGAATTCTGGGTGTGTTTGCAGAGCAACATGAGGGAAATATGTTTTGTGCATGATGAGAAAATCATATTACAGTATAATCTTTTCAGAAATGAAGGTAGGTAGAAAAGGGTATCATAGAAGATGGTTTAGATCTAGACAGGAAAGTTATGTGTACCTTTCTAAAAGCCCTGTATCTGGCAGTGATTTATAATCTGATACCTTGTCTATCCAAAATACAGCTCATTGATATATATTTTTGTTCACTTTTTAGATTTACTCCACAGGTTCCTGAAGGTCACTTTAACAAAAGCAATGAAAATTAATTAATAGTATTTTTAGAATTTCAAAACCACAAGAAGCTGCTGTCTTTATTTCTGGTTTTTTCCCTTAAATTTATCAGAAAAAAAAATGATAATTAAAAATTTGTTGATTAATTACTTTGCTCTACATGTCTTGTAGTGACTTTAAATTAGGTGTAACATATATGCTTTATTTTTATAAATGGAACAGTTCTTCTTTTAAAGCATTAATTTTATTTATATTTTTTTACACAAGTAGATGAATTGAATAAAAAACAAGGCAAAATTGTTGGACAGACACTTCCTAAGGTATATATTTGGTCTTTTTGCAGTGTCAAAAATGGGTAAATAAGATTTTGAAAGTTTTTTTAAAAGGTTTTAAAGCTTACTCCAATAAATGCATGAAACTATAAAATACAGACTGCTGTTTTAAAATGAGGAATAGGCAGGCAAGGCACTCAAGCATCAATAATTCTAATGTGCAATGACTAGCCTCCAATTCTTTGTTTTACTTAGCTCTTTACAATTAATCTATTGCCCCCAGTTTAGGCAGAAAGGAGAGGGCCTGTTATCCTACTGTAAACCTGCCTGAGCCTGACAAAACTAGAAAGTCTTGAGTAAATATTGAAGTGTCTCTCAAAATAGCACAGCACATCACAACATGGTGAGAGCAGCCTGATGTAGTCCTACACCAAGGAGCAGTAGCCACAATAACATGAATGCAGGGGTTTTAACTTGGGTCTAGCAACGTGTCAACATGTTTGCACGGGTTACAATGCTCAGCCACTCCAGCTTGCTTGATGTAGCAGACGGGTATCTCTACTGCCCATTGTTTTTTAATAAGGTAATCTGCAGATGCACAGAACCAGTTTCTTCATTACTCTCTGAGAACAAGAGACTGGCAAAGAGTTTGTTCTCAGTCATTTCAAAGTTAAATAAAGAATGCTCTTTTATGTTTTCTTCTAAATTGGAGATGTTACATTTACATAAAAGGTTTGAAACCTGCCTAGAAAGTACCTTAATCTTTATCGTTTGATTACCTTTATTTTATCCCTTCACATCTTAAGTTAAGATTACTTGGGAATTATTTAATTTGAAAGTATATGTGAAGTTCACAATATATAGAATGGAACATACTGACTGTGAAATGTTCCTGGATATCAAACTGAGGATGTTCAGAAATACTTTTTGTGTGTGACTGTTTGCTGTAGTACTAGAAGATCAGACAGCTAAATTAGACAAACTGGTTGATGTTCTTGTGAAGACTGATGAATATAACAGAATGACAGATGACATCATTAGTATCAAATGCAAAGGGAGAAATGACATCAAGAAAGGTGTACAAGCTATGAATGCATAGCAAAAAGATTACTTCTGAGGCACAACACAAAAGTAAGAGAGGGAGCAGAAAAGGTAATGACTAAGTAAATGACTAGAGAAGAAGCAAGGCTTAAGAGAAAACTGAGGTACTGAATATCAGTAGGCCTGAAAAAGGCTGGGTGCAGTGGGGCGGTGAGGTTGACTTGTGAGGAAGTTATCAAACATAAAAGTAGAGATGCATTGTTGATAGAAGGGTCAATAGAGCAGATAGCAGTTTCTGACAGATGAAGGTGAGAAGAATCAGTCTACAAAAGCTGAAGATATTACCAAAAAAATTTAATAGGTTAGAACATTGGGAATTACCTGGTGTGTCTATTTTGCATGTTCTCCTGGTGATAAAAGGAAAAAGAGTACCATGATCAAGACAGATTAGAAATGTTTTCTAGAGACAGAAAAATTACTGGTGTGGTTTTTCACTTGAAGGGATACCATCAAAGAACACCATGATGATTGCGACTGTGGTTAGAGCATTGAAAAGATTTGGTGGCTGGAATCCAGATGTCATTTGTTATTCACTGTGGTTGCCAGGATGCAGAGAGGGATTTAGATGAGCAAGTAGATGAAAAGAGTAACACTGGGACTGTAAAGACATTTCTTTGACAGTATGTCATCTAGATGATTCTGAGACGCTGCAGAGAGTCCACGGGTGGGATCCATCTCAAATGGTTGAGTACTGTCAATGTCAACATTTCCAGAGGATGAATTGTCTGACCCTCCTACATGCTGTTATGAGGGTAAGGTCAGTATCTTTCTGTAAGTTGGTATCTCCCTGCGTTGACTAGAAAAGGACCTTTCAGGTAGTTGACTCACCTTTTGTGTCTAAATTCTAGATTCCCAGGCTAAATCAGATGAGATCCATGCAGGGCTTCAACCCAAGTATGCAGCTTGGTAAAGTTATCAAAACAAAGCTAGGACCATTCAGTTTCTATAGTGGCTGAAAGGTTACACTTTATCTCCTGGCAGAACTCACAGCATGCAAAAAGCCGAATGCTTACTGGTAGGAACAGTAAGGACGGAGGGGATGGTTAAAAACACTTGTAAAAAGTAATAGTCTCCCTGAAGAAGAATATTTGGGATAACAGGATTATCTGATAAAAACTTAAAATATTCTTGCAGTGAAAATATCATGCAGTTCATAGGAAAATGAAGTTACATAGCAATTATATGTAGCATGAAAGGGAAAACTATTCGTTTTTATCTGACAACAGAGGCAGTTTAAGTGTAACTTATAGCCAAAAAGTAGATCATAGCAACCTTTTAGAGATAAGAGACACCTCCTGAACAAGGTGGAAACATTGATCATGAGGCATTTTAATTACTCTGATATTGATTAGGATAACAGGAATGCAATTATGAAGAAGAACACATTCTTAAAAGTTACATATTCTTAGCACAGCCTTGTTTTGTCCCCATTAATTCCTTGAGCAGGTTTTATAGTCCAAGGCTATTCTATGCATGATCCTAAGAAATGACCTAAATGTAAGAAATCACATTTAAAATACAGAACATCCTGGATCTACTTATCAGCTTATCATTGAGTCTGAAATACTCATGAGAGAATGCTGTGTACTAAAAGTGTTTTGACTTTGAGAAAGAGGACAGTGAAAGAAAGCTGAATGCTCTGAGGAATGTTGATTGGAATTCTATAATGTATGAGAAATCTCCTGAAGAAGAGGAGGAAATATAATATTTAAGAAACAACTGATGAGAAGGTAATTGAAATTCATCTCAAGCAAATAGCTGTTCTGCTGAATGCAGAGCAGAATGTCAAGCAAATTAAATGAAAACACAACAGAATAATGAGTCTAACTCAAAACTGAAAATTGGAGTATGTTTCTTCTCAAACCTTCCAGTTCAATTACACCCCTAAAAGCGACTGCATTTTTCTGCCATCTACAGAGAAAGCCTAAGGTAAACAGAAGATAGAAGAACACACTGCCAACAACTAGAAGCAGATTAAATTAATCATAGCACTTGTACATCGTTTAATTGGGAAAATGTCATCAGTGAATTGTCTAATATTTCAATCCTGTTTATGTTACTGTTAAAATTCTTGATCTTCAATAAAAGCAAATCAAGCGAGCAATTCAGCCGTGAAATCCTACAAGCTTTACAATTTATGGTTGGCTCTCTGCTCTTTTCAGACTATATAACCAATCTGGGTGCAGTGGTTTACAATAGGTGACCTCCCTACCACCTAGATCAGAGACAAAATACCTTGGCCGACTATAACAAAGTTTTCTGTGTATAAGCGTATCTGGAAGAACAGCACCTCACAAAGGTATTCTGTACAGAGATCTTCCCTTCAAGGTTTAGAGAACAAAGAAGTGTTCATCTGCAATGTATGTTTTGATACTCTGAGGACAGGACAAATGCTGGTTCAGCATCTACCTTGGTGAATTTGCCTTAGTTCATCTGACAGGTCCAAGGTCAGAGAGGTAATTTTCAACCATGATATCCAGAAAAGTTTCATGGTGCTTTTCTTTGAACAAAATGATTGACATCCTGCAGACCAGATTTAACAGGAAGTCAGAGGAGATTAGGAGTCTTTTCAATTTAAAGACCTATGTTGGTGACAGAAAGAAGAGCTCTTCAACATGCTAATACTGTCTTGGTTGTGCAGAAAAAGGAGTTGCTGGAAAGAGTTTCAGAGGATTATTCTTCTTGCCAGGACCAAGACGAAACACTCAATATTGCACAATAATGCTTACTTTGACTAAAATGATTGCTGTGCTTTTACCCATCAGTATTAGCAGGACTCCTGGTGTTAAAGACATTACAGATCCCGTAAAATCTGTGTTGCCTCTGAACTCATGAAAGCTCCAACTCTGGTTGCAATCACACAATGCCATGGAACCCTTTCATCTGAGAAAGCCTGAAGCTGTCTAATTTAACTGATATAGATCATTCTAAAAGAAATGTCTAAGAAATTGAATAAATGAGAACAATTTCCTTCCCACAGCTATTGTAACCACTGAGTTTTCAATTATATGAGCCTTTGTTTTGTAATTAAAACAAAATCTCAGTCAGTTGGTGTACATACATCTTGGTCAACATCTCAGCTGGGTGTGGATCTCCATGGCAATGAAATCTCTCTGTCAGTAAAGAAGAATCCATAAAATTTTCTCAGCTGCTCCTAATAGATCTGCAACTCTATTAGAACAGATATGAAGCTCAAGTCTTCCACAGAGATAATGTTGACTGGACACACTTTTCTATCCCCCCTATCTTTACACTTTTGAAATAACTGAGTGGTGGATGGCTGTATGGTGCTAGGTAGTCGTGTCTGGTAAGACATATGGCTTCTTATCTTGCAAGTCAGATGCAGAAATTTAACTCATAATGGTATCTTCAGTTTTTTGATAAACTTCTTCATAGGATGATCCTGTTCAGAATAATCTTCCCACAATTTAAAAACATGGTTTTTGCTATTATATCATATAATTATTATTACATGCAGTTATATTATATAATTATCTAAGGAGACCTTATAGCAGCCTTCCAGTATTCAAAAGGCACCTACAGGAGAGATGGGGAGGGATTCTTTGTCAGGGAGTGTAGCAATAGGACAAAAGGGTGATGGTTTTAAACTGAAAGAGAGCAGATTTAGGTCAGATTTTAGAAATAAATTCTTTACTGTGAGGGCAGTGAGGCACTGGAACAGGTTGCCCAGAGAAGCTGTGGATGTCCCATCCCTGGAATTGTTCAAGGCCAGGCTGGATGGGGTTTTGAGCAACATGGTCTGGTGGGAGGTGTCCCTGCCCACGGCTGGGAGGTTGGAAATTTATTATCCTTAAGGTCCTTTCCAATACTAACCACTCCATGATTCTATGATTCTATAATTAGTATTTCTTTGCTTTCTCCATCATCTTTAACATTCTGCTATCATATTTACCCTTTCCACAAGTACATCTCATTCATGGCTTTGAGGCATCTTTATAGCAATAAATCCAGTAAGTTACCATTTCCAGGTGGTGATTTTGCACCTGATAATATCTATGTGCATGACCTTGCATGATATACATTACATTTCATCCCACTTTATAATTCTGTCATCAAAGACATCTAGTTCTTCCTGTGTTGACAGACCCACCTTTTGAATTATAGTGGCTCATAACTTTGTGTCTTCACATTCCTCAACACATTTTTTAAGAAAAGTAAAATTTGCGTCAGTTCTCAAATCCCTTTTTGGATCTCTGCTGAAAATTTCCTTTTAGGCCAGGAGTTTCACTTCCTAGGATAATCCCATGTTGTTTAACTTCTGAGCAATTTTTAATTTTCATATAATTACAGCCATCCCTTCCATATTAAATAATGGTTTCCCGTGTGACATATCTGTTTCGTTTAGATGATCAAAGAGATTCTTTTGGGTTTTTTCCCCTACTGGGAACATATACTACCTTATCAAAAACTATTTTAATTTTACTTGGCATTCTCATTTCCTCAATTTCTCTTATCCTTCACTTGTTTTGGCATATTATGGAGAACAGTACCATCCTTCACTGAATAGACTGATTATCTGAATCCTAATTATCCAATTTTTTGTGCTAGTTTTTGCAGTTTACCTGTTACTAAGATCATCCAATTTACTGTATTAATTTATTTGAATTAAGTATTGCCATTTCTATTTCCATACCTAATTGTCACAGGCCATCCTGGGTTAACCCTAATGTTTTATCATATATGTTAATATTCAGGCAAATAAGACCACGGGTGATTTGAATATTAGTTATATGGTGTCCACCCAATATAAATATCACACTTTTTGCTCCTCCCACCTTTTTTAAAACTAGTCAATATTTCTTTTAATTTCCTTCACAGGTATTAAATAAAATTGCATTTTGGTAAATCCTACATCTCAGGATTACTAAGATGTAGCTTTCTTTACTGATTATATTTCTTTTCTGATCTTTCTTAACTCTTAGCTAATCACCAAAATACTGTCTGTAGTGCTTGTTTATCTATTTATGTCTGGAAGTCATGTCCAAAATCTATAGTAAAAAAATAGATGGAAGAGCCATTAAAATTACAAATCATTTTTGTACCATTGGCATTTTGAAAAAAGTCAAGCTTTTTCTAAGGTCAGGTGTGTTTCAGTCTAGCTGACTTCACTAAACTTTCTCCTCAATTTGCCGAAGTCAGTTCTTTGGAACAAAACCAGCCAACTGTTGCTGAGTTTCCATTTGATGTGAACTGAGCCTGTTCCAGATCCAAATTTTTTCTCTCTCTAAATGTGTTTATGATTTGAAACTTGAGTATATATCATTATATGAATTTTAGTCTACTTGTCTACTTGTTCTATCTTAACATAGCCATCCATATTTTATTTCTAGCACTACCTTAATAGGACCTATTTTGATATTCATCCAGGTCACATGTTAACACAGTTGGTATTTTCTCAACTCGTTCCACTTACCTGTCTTTGCACATCATCAGTACAAAATACTATTGTATAAATTCCCTCCTTACATGTGTTTTCCTCCTAAAACACATGCCTTCATTTTACTCAGGATAACTATTGCACTGTATTTCTAACAACTGTTATTGCTTATTATCCACCCAGCACGCCAGTAATTCTGTCTGCTCAGTTTTGTTGCCTTGGCTCTTTGCATTATATTTCAGACATTTGAATTGTTTCCTGTTTCCACCTTCACTTTCACTCCTTTGGA
>VXBW01008045.1:135691-150514 GCA_013400375.1 Thinocorus orbignyianus | reverse complement strand
AAAAAAAAAAAGTGAGTAAATACTTTGAAGCTGCTAATGGAGAGGTAACATTTGAGGAAATCTTGGAGCCCTCCAGGCACCAGAACTGTTCCCAAGTTCTAATTGGAAAAAGATTAATGTGGGGCTGTGCCACCCTCTTGCAATACCACATCCTCTTGGAACACTTTGCTCCTGTGAGTAATTTTCTTCAGAAAAAAAATCACATTAAACAGTGGGTGTCCAAACTAATGGCAATATTTCAGTTCAGATTTTGTGTTAGGTTTTGCATCATGTTCCATCACACAGCACACGTAGTAAGACTCATCATATTCCATCAACTAATTTTGCTAAATGTCAGGCATTTAATAAAGGGAAAGGGCAAAAAGTTGTAAAGGGTTTGCATTGCCTTGTTAATCAGCACTTGAAAAAGTTTTGAAGAACTCAGTGACTTGTTAATTTAAGAGCTAGTTTCTGAAAGCTATAACATATGCCACCTGAAATCCAAATTTTCTTTTAACAATCAAAAGACCTCATCTGCTAGATTTCAGATATTTAAATGTATACTTATATGTGCTGCAAATCTGGTTTGCCTAGCAAATATATGCGGGAAGCAAAGTCATTCGTCAGTACTGAGTAGAAGTTCTCACAAAAACAGACTCAAAGGTGTTGGTACCTCTCATAAAATCATCTCTCCACCTGCTCTACAGGACAGGCAAGCTATTCACTAGCAGCTATTACTAGCTATTAAAAAGCACCTCATTACTATTAAACAGATAAGCTGGACTGACAGTTCAGCATCAGCAGGCAAGTACAGTTGCTGCTTGCCAACCATTACATGGCAGACATAAGAAGCCTAAGAAAACTAACAGATTAAAGCTTTTACTGCTGTTCTTTGAAATTAAAAATAATCTTTTTTATCAATTCTGTTTACTGTAGTTCATAATTCTTTGCGAGTTCTCTCCCAGCATCTAGCATACAGAATCGAACCCTCCAATGCCTGTACACAGTGGGTAACATTTTTTCATCTGAATAGTTCAATTATCTATCCTCTGTGAGGGTACTCACTTCAGTAAGAGTTATTCAATGAAGTATGGGTGGCAGAATCAGACCCTTAGCTGATGTGGAGTTCAGCATCCCTTTACTGTTTACTTTGATTAACTATATCACTAACACATTTTCAAGAGGAAATGCAATTTTCGCTAGCAATAACTCAGCAACTTACAGTAAAGGGGTAAAAGCTTTGAGCAGACAATTCTAGGTGCTGGAGATAGTGCAAGTGATAAAATGATGTATAAAATGACACGATAACAAACACTGACCATATCTCTGATTTTTCTTTAGTAGCAGACAATATCATCATTCACACAGCTGTGAGCCATTCAAGAAAGTATTACCCCGTGAGTTCTGACATCAAAAAACTTATCGCTTCCAGCCTTACAGTAAAGTAGTTTAGTAGGTAATAAAACTGAGCAGGAAATTTCCAGAGCGGTCTGAGTTGACAGCACAGACCAAATTTCCACAAAGTGGTACAGTTATATATAATTTATATCTCTCTGCACCATCTAATCTTCCTGAGAAGATTAATTCTGGCAGAAAGCAAGCCATGGAAAGACCAAATACCTTGCCTCAGAGTTTCCAGTAGACATAGACAGGTTTTTTTTCCTTCCAGAGGTTCCTCAGGAATCCTGCTGACAAAGACCAATGAAAAGATTTTTTGGGGGGTCATTTTGCAGATTTCTGGAAGCCTGTCTCTGCTCCTAATTAAGATGAAGCCTTTGGCATTGCTCTCTCCTTATTTTCCGGTAAACTTTAGGCCAGAGAACCCGATTGAGGTTTTAAGAACAGGTTATTAGCTCTTAAGCTAATATAGAGAAATAGCTCAAGAGTAGTGAGTAGTATAGTGAAAAGCATAGCCCATGTGCTATGAACAGGGTTCAATTTTGCCTGTTCACACTGCTGTTATCTTAAAATTGCAAGAAGTCAATTAATTAAAAGCTAGCTATGAGCAGAAAAATCAATACTCAATACTCAAATAAACAATATTCTTGAGTGCTGTGTAAATAGCATCCTTGTGCAAACTGCTGTGCCAGAAGTATCTTTTGTGAACTCGGGCCCAAAATTTCCATCTTTTAAAAGGCTCTCTTTTAATTTCACATTGACGAAGGAAATAAATCATGGAAGAAATAGACTGCTTGGGAAGCAAAGCCAAAAAAACAACCCAAAACACAAAGGTAGGATTCAGCTCCGGGTTGTAGACAACTACATGTAGATGTTGACACATCTGTTAGGTTTCTAAGTTCCTATTTTAGTCAGAAAAGCTCCAGGTATCTATTAGGTCACTTAAGCATAAACATCTACTGTCATTTGAAGCACTTGTGTCAATCAAGTCTGATCTCCAGCCCCCCTCCCCTTTCCTGTAAGGTGCTGTTTTTTATGTGAATATTCCGGACATTGTATGGCATCTGAATGTGCCACAGGACACCTGTATTCAGAAAACTGAACTGAAATCTTAGTTGACAGGGTTACTGGCATCTGCCCATTTTAAAAGAAAAACCTACATGTGGTCAACCAAGTCTTTAAGGCTCCACTCAGCTTATTGACTGAATCTTCCTTATCTATAACGAAGTAAGCAACACTTCCATAAATACACCTCTGTATTTCAGATGCTCTATAGCATCTAAGACATGTAAATAGGGCTTTTCTGAAGTGACAGAAGACCTGGGACAATTCCATGCATCTGGGATGGCAGATGGAGGACGTGACACAGCAAGAGATGCTTATGTTTATCCACTTGCTTCAAGCTTCCTTACCACGTAGGTATCTGCATATGGATGTCTTAATGTAAGGGTCAAGTCCTACCCAGGTAGGGTAGCATCCTGAGCCACTTCATCCGCATACCTAAGGTAATAAATTACTGAAGTTATAAAAACCTTTTTTTTCAAGGGTCCTTTTCAATCACTTTGGAGGGAAGAGGTTTTCTTGAAAATCTGTTCTTCCATTACAAAATAGTTTCAGCATTAAGTTCATCATTCCTTTATATTTCTCACTGTAGAGTGGGTATATTTTTATAGTCTTTTGTGCTACCACAGCCTTATCTATCATTAAAATCCTGAGCTCTTTCAAGAGATCAGTATGTCACTTGGCTCTCAATTTGAGCCAAACAAATAATGGAAAAAAATTTGGAATAACATATTGTTTGTTCATGGAAAAAAATTGTTGAAAAAATTAACTTTGCAAATACTAGATGATTGATTCGCTTTGTCATCCCTTCTTTTTTTGTACATTTAAATCTTTCTTTTTCTCTTACATATACAGGCCCACATTAGAGCACAGTACAGCACACAAAAAATCATCTCTAAAACGGCCACACAGAAAATGGAAATACAGCTTTCAATATGGCCCTTGTTCAACTATACAGTTCTCGGCTACCACTTCTTTTAAAATCTGTCTGGTCTGGCTTGCAATTGCTGAAATATGATCTCTGTCACTAGCACATAGCTAGCCCTCTTCGCTCAGTTATCTTAACCCTCACTCCAAAAACGCAGAAAAGGCTGAGATACTTAATGCCTTCTTTGCCTCTGTCTTCAATGCTCAGCCCAGCTGCTCCCAGAGTGTTCAGCCATCTGAGCTGGAAGATCAGGACGGAGAACTGAACAACCACCCCATAATCCAGGAGGAAGTAGTTAATGATCTCCTCATGCACCCAGGGACACATAAGTCTATGGGGCCAGACAGGATTCACCGAAGGGTACTCAGGGAGCTGGCAGGAGTGCTCACCAAGCCTCTCTCCATCATCTGTCAACAAGCCTGCTAAACAGGGGTGGTGGGAGATGAATGGAGGGTGCCCAATGTGACACCCATCTACAAGAAGGGCCAGAAGGATGATCCGGGGAACTACAGGCCTGTCAGCCTGACCTCAGTACCAAGAAAGGTCATGGAGAGGATCATCTTGAGTAAGCTCTCATAGCAAGTGCAAGACAACCAAGGGATCAGGACCGTCCAGTGTGGATTTATAGAAGGGAGGTCTTGCTTAACCAACTTGACCTCTTTCTATGACCATGTGACCTGCCTCCCTGATGTGGGGAAGGTTATGGACTTTGTCTACCTAGACTTTGGTAAGATCTTTGACTCCATCCACCACAGTATTCTCCTGGAGAAGCTGGCGAATCATGGCATAAAAAAAATGTACTCTTCACTGGGTAAAAATCTGGCTGGACAGCAGTGCCTGGAGAGTTGTGATTAATGGGATGAAATCTTCTTGGCAGTCAGTCACTAGTGATGTCCCTCAGGGCCTCAGGTCAGTCTTCTTTAATATCTTTATTGATGATCTGGATAAGGGGGTTGAGTGCACCCTCAGTAAGTTTTCAGATGACACCACACTAGATGGGATTGTTGATCTGCCTGAGGGTAGGAAAGCTCTACAGAGGTACATGGACAGGTTGGACCAGTGGGCCAAGGGCAATGGAATGAGTGAGGTTCAATAAGGTCAAGTGCCAGGTCATGTCTTTCAGTCACAACAAACCCAGGCAATACTACAGGCTTGGGGAAGAGTAGATGAAGAGCTGCCTAGAAGAAAAGGACCTGGGGATATTAGTGGACAGACAGCTTAGAATGAGCCGGCAGTGTGCTCAGGTATCCAAGAAGGCCAACAACATCCTGGTCTGTATCAGGAATAGCATGACCAGCAGGAGCAGGGAAGTAATGGTGCCTCTGTACTTAGCACTGGGTGAGGCCTCACCTCAAGCACTGTATTCAGTTCTGGTCACCTCACTAGAAGAAAGACATTGTAGTGCTGGAACATATCCAGTGGAGAGCTACCAAGCTGGTGAGGGGTCTAGAGAACAAGTTGTATGAAGAGAGGCTGAGGGAACTGGGATGTTTAGTTTGGAGAAGAGGAGGCTGAGGGGAGACTTCCTTGCCCTCTACAGCTACCTGAAAGGAGGTTGTAGAGAGGTGGGTGTTGACCTCTTCTCCCAGGTGAATAACAACAGGACCAGAGGAAAAGGTCTGAAGTTGTGTCAGTGGAGGTTTAGATTAGATATCAGGAAGAATTACTTTACTGAGAGGGTGGTCAGGCACTGGAACGGCCTGCCCGGGGAGGTGGTGGAGTCCCCATCCCTGGAGATACTTAAGAAATATGTAGGTGTGGCACTTCAGAGCATGCTCTAGTGGCTGAGATTGTTGGTTTGGGTGATTTGTTTTGTGGGCTGGTGTTCTGGGGTGAGGGGTCTCTTTTTTTTTTTTCTCTGATGTGCATATGGTTAGACTCAATGACTTCAGAGGTCCTTTCCAACCATGAAGATTCTGTGTTTCTGTGATTATTTAATGCCATGGTTCCCTATAAGGAAAATGTACACAATGTATTCAGATCTCAGGTCAGGGTAGGGGTTTTTTCATGACACAGGCTGTATTTCCCAACTTTCACAAAAAGATGGAAACAATCTTTATGGCAGAATGTCTTTTCAAACAAATATGAAAGGAGGGCAAACTGTAGAAAATTTCCTGTGTTAGTTTATTTCTGATACATATGGATGTTTTGACTCTCCTTGCTATTGATTTTTTCTGTACTTTGAAACTGTTTACAACTGTGAGTGCTAGCAGACATTTCTGGCTTTTCATTACTTTGAAAACAAAATTCAATCTCATCCACCACCTGCCCAACAACTCTTTAACAGGCACATCATAGTCCCATCCTTTGGATGACTTCAGCAAGTACCAGTGTCACACTAACCACCTAGAGTGCTTTCCTACCATCATCTTTTCCTGCCTTTCCTGAGAAATAAGTCTGATATAAACCAGTTTCAGGTTTCCTCACAGTATTTTATTTTATTTTTTTTTATTTTATAGACATCAGTTCTACCGGGAGCTGGGAGGTGATGGGTTTCTCACAGAGACATGGTGGGTGGGACTGGAAAGTGAAGTGCTTTAATTGTAACACTACACCTGCTTTTCTGTAAATGACACTGCCAACCTATTTCACTGTGAGTAATTTAGGACCTGAGTCACACTCACCCACAGAGATATCTTTATTCTTGCTGAATTTGGCATTTTAAATGTTCCGGCAAGTTCATCTTTTTCAAGAGGAAGTCACTTAGAGACAGATTTTCTACTTCAGCTGTTACCCAAAGTAAAAGCTGGTCAGGATCAATCTGTACAATTTTTATGTGCAGAAATTTTCAGCAGCCACAGGAACAGTCACATACATAAGGGTGACTCAGGGGAACAAGAGTTTACCAGTCTAGACCCGAAGTACCTCACTACTTGGCAGTTCCTACCCACCAGCTGACCCAGTGGTATACAAACAGCCACACACAAGAAACTCTGGAAAACGTTTGGATTGCTTAGCACCCCTGGAATCACCATGGATGGGGAAAATTGCATTTCAAATGTCACCATCCCTATATATATAACACGTTTGCCCTTATAATGGAGGAACTCTGATCTTTTGGGTGGTTTTTTTTTTAATAGCTTTAAGTAATCCTTCTGGTCTGCATGAATAGGAAGGAAGGCTGTAATTTTGTTTAAAACATATGTAATAGCATATCCTTGAGAAATCTGATAAGGCCTGTCTATGCCACCATAAACATACTAAGTAAAGCCTTTGAAGTAACTTCATTTGAAAGAGCTTCCTAAGAGGTAAGGCACATAACGGGATGGAATTGAATTACACTGGCCTAATAAATTATCAGCCATTAGCTGAATTTCCTTAATTGCCTGTGGGCATGCTTTTAGTCCACCCCAATTGTGAGGTAATAAACGTCAGTGAAAGAGATTTCAGAAGAGCACTGAAAGCCTAAATAACAGTAAGGAGTCTAAATACTTTGTTGGACCAGTGCCCACGTCCTTGAATGATATTAGATAGATCAACAAGTGATTTTTCAATTCATGCTTATAATGCTGTTTGTGATATGTTACTTGAACCACAGGCAATGAAGCAAAGGTAAAAAAGCTGATGCACATGAGGGATGAGGAAGAGATACTGATGGGTCTCAAATCTAGCAGCCCTGAAAATCCTTCTCAAAACAGATTTGAAATTGCCAAAGCATATTAAAATAATGGAAGAGGAAACAAACAAACAAAAAAAAGCTCAAAACAAACAAGGAAAACAAAACAACAACAAAAAAATAACCACCCAAAAGCAAAAAAAAACCTCCTGAACTTGCCAAGAAAGCAGGGGGTTTTCAAAACTACAAAATTTAGGGATCTAGAGTAAACATCTTTATTGAAGAACTTCTCTAGTGTTTAAGTCCCACTTTGTGTTTACTTGCTGGTATTATTCAATCAGCTAGCAATGGGATTGTGTTTATTTGAATAAGTTTGTCTATTTTAAAATCTATATGGATATTTTTATTGGTCCAGCACATCTTAAAATTGCAAAGTTAAGATAAAATAAAAATTCTGTTGTGAACATTTAATTAGCAATTAAGTCTCCAGAGTATTTGTGACTAGATAAAATTCTGATTGAATTAATTCATATGGATCTGTAAAGATAACTTGATTATCATTCAGATTTTCATTTACAACTTTTAAACACTGAACATTTCTAATCACTCATGTTCTATCATGTCATGCCTAAAAATGCATTTAACAGTACCTAGTAACAACACAACATCTTTGATCTTTACAAGCATTGTTACGATAAAGTGTGACTTTGCAGTATTTTTTTAATATGAAAATAAAGGAGTTTGATTTAACCTTATTTTTAACAGGTCTGTTTAACACATCTGAAGAAATAATTACTTTATAGGAATCAAAGTGGGGTCTGATTAAATGTTGTTTCTAGATCTGGACAAATATTGTTGTTATGGTTTGAGGAAACTAACAACAATTTATTGTCATTCAGATAATTATTTTATCACCCGATGACCCCTCCCCACCCAAGAAAGGGGAATCAGGGAACACAAAGAAACGTGAGAGTTGAAATGTAAATAGATTTAATAGAATAAGACTAAATAATTAAAAATAATACTAAAGAACCGGTGTTAATCCCAATACTGATATAAGATATACAAGAATTATACTGAGCCAATTCTATCAGCAGGAAGCTGTGCACTCCCAGCAGTGGACAGAAATGTCGGACAGTAGGCTTTCAGAGGAAAGGAAGGCCACTGGGGCGAGGATTTGTCTGGAATGCTACCATCAAGGGAGAGAGAGCTATGCAGCAAATATCTAATTTATACTCAATGTGACTCTCATGGTATGAAATAATCCCATTGGCCAGCTTGGGTCAAATGTCCAGGCCTTGCTTCCCCTGTCCCTGCACCTGGCAAGGCTCAAAAACACTGAGACCTTGAATCTCACAGAGCCTGACTGGCCATAAATTAAATATTTTCATGAATTCAGACACTAGAACTACAAGTGCAGTTTTGTCCAGCATTAGAAGAAAAGTTAGTCCTGTGTCTCTCAACCCAGGAAAATTGTAAAATTAAAAATTAACTTCTTATGGTCTTACTCCCAATTTGGATTCTTCCAGTCTTTCCGATTCCAACATCTGCTTTCTGTAAGCAACTGTACAGGAAGATTATTAGTTCACATGCTTGGATACTCATGGAAATGTGAATGATAAACATGGACATGCAAATATTCACATAAGAATATGGCATTTAAATATGAAGGGGAATACCATTTGACACAGATAAAAGAGCTGGTTCATAGAAGCTCTTTAATGAGCCGTAAAAGAATTTCAATCATACTCTTTGCAGCTAGAGTGAACCATACACTTATCACTGAGTCCCAATCACAGCATCACTGCATACGCTACATCAAATATACCTTTATAAGGAATAAATACTCTTTGGCATAACAGGAAAAGACCTTGAGCTCCTCATCCAGGGCTTTGTTAAATGAAAATTTGGCTAGATAGTAACTAACTGACACTCCATTTCTGCCCCTTCATTCACATGTCTTTTCAATTTCTTTTTCACATCCATTTCATTTTTCTTTGTTAACTGAAGCCCTAGAAAACAAAGATATGGAACTTTCTAAATAACTATTCCTTAGCACATCTATGTATATGCATGCACTTATAAACACACAAGTTATACATTCATTTGTACATAGGACCTGTATTATATACAGGTATCACTATTACCATAGCATATGTGAAACAGAAATTTATACTCAGTAGACATAGAAATAAATCACAAATAAGTTATTAGAAATATTCTGTTAGACACGTGAAAGGAAAGAACAGTGTTAAAATGTTTCCGTCTAGAAATTTATTGCAGGTTTAAATTTACTACAAGGAAAAGAGACCTTTCTATTAGTGAATTTCATTTTTGTTTGATCTCCCAACCTCTCCACAAAACTATAGTCTCCTTCCATCTGTTACTTCAATGTGACAAACCAACAGGGTGCTATTAAAAAATACCTGTACTGTTTCCTGTTCTGTTCCTCAGACCATTTCTCTTCAAAATAAAGGTATTTCAAAAATGAAATTCATTATTTAAATGTCATATCTTGAAATTTAAGATTTCCAGCTGAAGAAGTGTTGAGACTAAAAATTTAGTACTTACATGTAATTTAAATTCTGAGGAATAACGTCCTACAAAGTGTGAACGAATTATCCTTCCTGCATACGAATATCTGTAATCACTATTTGCAAAATTTTAAATGCAAAAATCCATGAAACAGCTGTTCAACACTAAGATTCTCCCCACCTGAATTCCCTTTGCACAGATTTTTAACTGTAAGGTTACTTTTTTACTGCTATTTTCATACGAATGTTGATGTTAGCTGTGGACAGGAAAATGCAGGCCTAACAAATGGGAACAAGGAGGGAAGGACAGAAAGAAGGAAGGGATAGCAAGGAGGGAGAGAAGGGGAAGTTGGGGAAGGATGGAGGGAGAGGAGAAGGGAGAGAGAGTCAAAGCAGCCACTAAGAGATGGATAAAGTCTAACAATATAAAAGAAATATGCTATATATTCTGGGACCAACAGTACAAATTTCTATATTGCAATGAAACCGAATACTTAGAAATTACCTAAAAGAAAGTATGCGATATAATATTCACTACGCAATGTCCAATATGTCTTTAATTTAATGAAAATGTGAAAAGGCAACAGCGATGCAAACGTATCAGCTCAAACACCTTCACTGTTGATGGGAGAGTAGCCATGTGTTTGAATGGGCTCACCCCCACTGAGCTTTGCTCTGCCATCTTCTACACAGGTAGGCGTAAGAGGTGCAAAGAACTGCTAGAATACTGAGCAGAAATCAGACACTGCCTCAACAGGGAAGAATATCAGAGCTTTGCTCTTTTAGTATAGTAAAAGGAGACTGAGGGGGGAAATAAAAAAATACTTAGAGGGGATAGGACCATAAGCATATCATGAAGAGATGGATGTCAATGGGTAAAAGAACTGCAGAAGCTCTAAATGATGTCAGTATTAAAAAGGGAAAAAAAAAGCCCACCAAGTGTGATACATACTTCAGCTGTAAATTACAAGGTTGTGTAATGTGGAGATTGCAATAGCAAGACAGTGGATGCATGGCCCCAGGGGGTCTGGACTGGATGCTAGGTTCCTAACTGGCTTTTATTTTTAGGAATTTGCCCACAGCTACTGGAAGTTTTACTCCTGGGACAGGCAGTCACTACATCGCAGTTAAATGAACCTGTCATGGTGAGTTACAGAGAAAAAGGTAGCGTGTCAATTAAGCATAATGATGTGGCAATTAGCTTCTGATTTCAACCTTCTAAATATGTGCCACGGAATAACTAAAAGGATGCAAGAAATTTAATCTCTTCATCCTTTATTAAAAAATGGGGTACATGAAGAAATGAAAAATATTTGACTACTCAGAAAATCTATTTATCTTCTTTGTTTAGCATCTCCTTCTATTGATCACTATCAGTGCTGACAAATAACTTGAAGCTGTGATCCTGAATTGATATTTAATTAAAATGAAGATCTATTCTAATTGTATGGTAAACACGTCAGAGTTCTGTATGTAAATAGTGTCAACAGATGAAGGATAAAAGAAGAATTTAAAATAAGTGTTAGAAAGTTTGCAAAGGGGCTATGGAGCAAATCATGCAGAGAAAAGCAATAATTAAATTCTGTCTCCAATTTATTTTTACACTGGATTCCACTCTTATTACACTGCAGTTTGAAGACTGTTTTCTTATTTGCCTTGCCAGAATGAATAAATTACATGAACGACATGGGGTTTAGGGGGGGTTTAAATCACAAAAGTAATGTTTTCTTTGTCAAAGTGTGAAACCTATTTGTAGTATGAGTAAAGCATGTGTCTTAATGACATTTAAACTCACAAAATGAAATTACTAAATTTTCTTACAGAGAACAGCCTTTTTTCAGAGAGCATTTCTTCTCTCACCCCTGGTCAGCAACTTTCTGTCACTGTGCCCTTTCTCCAAATTCATATACATCATTATGAGGAGCACTGAAACTGTTCCGCTGACTACCCAGAGGACTTAATCAGATTTACTTCATCAGGTCCTCTACAGACAATAGGAACAGCCTCACATTTACAGGCTGTGGTCCTCAGGGACTCAACCACTCTGATATCTGCTGGAACTGGACATAAGCAATCCAGGAGTGCATTGGTGATAACTTCCTCCTTCAAGTGATAGAGGAGTCAATGAGAAAAAGTGCTCTGCTAGACTTCATGCTCTCAAACAATGAAAGGCTCTTTGGGGATGCGAAGGTCAAAAGCAACCATGGGTGAAGCGACCCTGAGGTGGTGGAGTCAAGGGTCCTGAGGGTGGGGAGGAGGGTGAAAAATAAGCTTAAAACTCTAGACTTCAGGAGAGCAAACTTTGGCCTGATCAAAAGCAAAAGGAAGCATACAGAGGGTGGAAGCAAGGATGGATAATCTGAGAGGAATAAAGAAACACTGTCTGAGCATCCAGGGACAAAGTTAGGAAAGCTAAAGTCCAAGTAGAACTGAATCTGGCCAGGCATGACACAAGCAACAAGAAGGGCTTGTGTAAACACGTAGGTGACCAGAGAAAGACTAGGGAAAGCGTGAGTCCTTTGTTCAACAAGATGGGGGACCTGGTTACACAGGACATAGAAAAATCTGAGGTACCGAATGTCACCTTTGCTTCAAGACTTTACTAGTAAGACTAGTAAGACTTTACTAGCTGCCAGGAATCCCAGAGAACAGGGTGAAAAGCTGGAATGAGGAAGAGGTACCCTTGGTTGATTAGGGTCAGGTCAGGGACTACTTTAGCAAACTGAACATATTCAAGTCTGTGGGCCGCAATGGGATGCACCCACAAGTGCTGAGGGAGCTGGCTGATATAATTGCAAAGTCATTCTCAATAATCTTTGATAGACCAATGGAGACTCGGAGAAGTCCCTAAAGACTGGAGGAAAGGAAATGTCACCTTCAGCTTCAAGAAGGGGAAGAAGGAGGACTCAGGGAACTACAGGTCAATTAGCCTCATCTGTATTCCAGGGAAGGTGACAGAGGAGCTAATCCTGGAAACCATTTACAGACACATTAAAGACAAGAAGATAGTTGGGAGTAGTCAGCATGAAAGGAAAGTCATGCTTGACCAAACCGATAAACTTTTATGATGAAATGACTGGCCTTGTAGGTAAGGGGACAGTAGTGGATATTGTCTACCTGGACTTAAATAAGGCTTTCAACAGAGTCTCCTGTAAGATCCTCATAAAGAAGCTGGTGAAGTTTGGGCTGGATGAGACAGTGAGGTGGATTGAAAACAGGCTGAATGGCCAGGCCTAAAGTGTGATCACAAAGATTAGTTGGAGGCCAGTGACTGGCAATGTACCCCAGAGGTCAGCACTGGGTCTGATCCTGTTCAGTACCATCATTAACGATCTGGATGGTGGGGCAGAGTGTATCCTGAGTAAGAGTACAAACTGAGAGGAGTGGCTGATATACAAGAGGTTCATACTGCCATTCAGAGGATCCTGAACAGGCTCGAGAAATGGTTTGACAGGAAACCAGTTCAGTTTAATACGGAGATATGTCAAGTCCTGCATCTGGGGAGGAAAAAGCCCAGGCATCAGTACATGTTGGGAGCCATTCAGCTGGAAAGAAAGAAGTATTACATAAAAGAATGTGGAGGGGCTGGCGGACACCAGGTTGAACATGAGCCATCAACATTCCATCTCCACAAAGAAGGCAACAGTATCCTAAGCAGCATTAAGGCAAAGTATTGCCATGAAGTTGATCCTACTCCTCTACTCAGCATTGGTGAGGCCACACCTGGAGTACTGTATTCAGCGCTGGGCTCCTTAGCACAGGGACATACTAGAGAGAAGAGTCCAACAAAGGGCCACAAAGATGACGAATGGACTGGAACATCTCTCTTACGAGGGGAAGTTGAGAGAGCTGGGACTGTTTAGGCAGGAGGTGAGAAGGTTCAGGGGGATCTTATCCATGTGTAGAAATACCTGATGGGAGGGAACGGTGAAAACAGAGCCAGACTTTTTTCAGTTGTGCTCAGTTGCAGGACTAGAAGCAATGGGCACAAATTGAAACAAAGAACGTTTTTCCTGAACATCAGGAAACACTTTTTGACTGTGAGGGTGACTGAGCACTGGTACAGGTTGTTTGGAGAGATTGTGGGGTTTTCATGCTTGGAAATATTCAGAAACCTCCTGGAAGTGGTCCTGGGCAACTGGCTTTAGATGGTCCGGCTTGAACAGGCAGGTTGGCCCAGATAGCTACTGTTCTATTTTTTCCCTACTGATACAAACAATACCTAGAATATCTTCAAAGAATTTGGCTTTGGTGGTACCTGTTTGAACAAAGAGTTTATGAACAGTCCCCATATATGAGTGAAGAAAAAAATGCTCTGGAGTAGAGTGTACGGACACACTCACTACAGCTTTTACCTATTATGTCATTGTTTAGCGAGGAGGTCAAGGAGAAAAAAAGAACCAGTTTGAAGAATACGATCTCTATAATTATACAGTTTGTGTGTCAGAAAGAAGATTTTTCTCCTGTCAGTTGCAGTTCAAGGATTCAAATTCTATTCAGTAGGATGCCTTCACTGTTCTCACTGGCACCAAAAAATATCTGAGAAAAATATGTGTTCATGAAATCCCAGTTCTTAAATTTTATACTTTCTCCTAAGTGATTTTAAGTGATTTTTTAATTTTTTTTAATATTAAGACTTTACATTTACATACTACCTTCTGATGTAAGTTTTACTTTAAAATGACAACTCTTTAAAATGCAATCATCCTTAAATAGAATATTCTTTTCTTTTTCTTCATTATCATAATTGGGCTTAACCATATTGTAATTGCATAAACTGCTCTGATGTGTTTATCTTTGCAAGGACAAAGCTATCAAGGGTAACCATGTCCGTAGTAGAATGCAATGTCAATATGTTACTAACCTGTAAATAATTTCTCCTACTGTGGGATATTCAAATATATGTGACTTCTTGTTCAAGGTAAACCAAATCAATTTTCTGTTTTACAATTTTACTTTTTTAGCTGGACCACTTCTAACTAACTAAACTCTGAAATTAACAGCCCATTATTCAGAAAACTGTTCGCTCTAACAGTGATAAGACCTGATTATACCAAGGGATGGTGTGCAGAAAGGCACTTGCTTATACTTATTACTATAACAACCAAGGTCAGGGAATCTCATTATTTGCCCAGTCAGAGAGTCAGAAGCAGAAAAGTGTAGAGGGGTCACACCTGTAGGGAGGAACAGACAGGAAAGGTGACCCAAAACTGACTGGCAGGGGTATTCCATCCCATCCACATTATGCTCAGTATAAAAGCTGAGGGATCAAAGGGTCAACTCTCTTTCTCTAATGGTCAATGTCCAAGGAGGACCCTGCCTGTTCACCTACCTTTGAACCCGATCTGAGTGTTCCTGACTCCAGA
>VXBW01008045.1:125350-135682 GCA_013400375.1 Thinocorus orbignyianus | reverse complement strand
TTCCTGACTCCAGACCTGGACTCCAGCTCCTGTTGATTACCAAGTCCAGTCTCGAACTTTTCCCGATGCCTGCTGATGTGAACATCATCCTAGGAGCATGATATGGTTTTGTATGTACTGTATCTATTTTATTATATTCTTTTTACTTTAGTATTAGTACTTCATTAAAATAGTTTAGTTCATTCTAAACTCATAAATCTCCTTATCCCTTCCTCTCCTTCCTTTTTTGGGGGGAGGAAGGGTCACCAGTCAGCCTGGTTTTGGTGAATTTGGCTGAAACCATGACACCCAGTAACCTCAGTTTATGTCTCTAGGAGTTACTTTTCCACTCTGTGTCTGGAAGCAGACAAATGAGATTGCATGGGCTAAAGAGTAAGGTGTGAAAGTTCCACTGACTTCGACTGTAGTTTAAACAAGAGGAAAGTATCAGTCTAAATTCCAGGATGAAAATGTTTTAGCACCAAAAGCCTTGTTAAGGTAGCACATGATTAATTTACCACAGTGAACTAAATCATGCGAAGTAAAGAGATGCTCTAGTGAAAGAAGTTTATTTTTCTGTGTTTTTCTCCAGTCAGAGACCTGCAGAGAGTAAGAAAAGAGTCAGGTTATGTGCCTTAGGTGAAACACATTCAGCTGAATAGCTGGCTTATATGGCAGCCTTAGGATGTGGTTCCTGCATATAAAAATTAGATTTGGGGTGCATGTTCTAGAATGTGCATGTGTGTGCATGCATATGTGTTCACCCACATCCCTGCATGGTCAGATTGTCTCCCATTAGCAATCTACTTGATGATTTAGTAGTCAATAATATAACAACACCAGGAGAAGTTAAGATTTTTTTTTCTTTCCTTTTTTTTTTTTTAAATGTCAAACTAGGCTTGTCCTCAGCTGTGTAGTAAAAACATGGCTGGGTTCCTACTTTCATATGCGTTCATCTACCTTCCTTCCTAATGACAAATATACAGCAGAGCCAATTTGTCTCATCTGCTTTTCTACCTTCCTTTCTTTACCCAAAATATATTTTGTCTCCCCTATTGAAGAGTTTAATTATATTTCACTCACTTATAGGAAAGTCCTTGGTAATTCATCGTTGCCTCGGGCTCTCTAAGTTATGCCTCTTTCACTTCCATGACAAAAACATAATAACAGTGCTTCAGGGGTAATATTTTCAGTGGCAGGGTGTAACTGGAAAAATATACAGTGCTAAAAATAAATAGAAGGATCCTCTTGTAGCTTGGCTTTCCTTCTTGAAATTTGATCCCATGGTATTCCACAATGTTGTTTTTCCAGGTTAAATGTTGTTTGGTTGTGAAACACAGCCCTGTACAGCTGCAGTTTAACTTTTAAATTTGAAGGAATAGAAATGCAATAGCTAATACCATCTTATTTTCGATTCAGTAGGAATAAGATGAAAGTTTATCTGAGGATTTGTGCTCCTTCTCCTGCTCCTTAAACCTCTACACAGTTGAAGGCTGCAGGAAAAGATTTCTGGCAAGATACTGGTATGATTATTTATAATCAGAAAATGCCTGTTGTAAAAAATCAAAAATCTTCTTGAAATCACATAAATTTTGGTTACATTTCCTTATAAATTGACAGATGGAAAGCCTCCAAATAAGAGCAAAATGGAAATTCATTAATTTCAAACATAGTACTTAGTTCTCTTTCAAAAGTGGTTCTCATACAATATTGTTTAGATGCTATGCAAAACTTCAAAACTAAACTGGACTGCAAAGCAAAATACATTTGAATTTGTATAATACATATATGTATGTGTGTGCGTATGTGTGACTTAAAAGTTAAAATTCTGACATATCCTGAAAAATGTTAATTTCACTTCCTCTGCAGTTTTTGTGGGTGTTTAGGTGGGGAGAAATGCAGAGATTTCTACCAGTTTGTGCTTTTTATAAGTGAAAATGAATAATTGGTTTCTTCTATAATATTAGTCATACTATAGCTGCTTTTCATTCTCTGATGTTATACAGTATTTTGTAAAAGTCAAAAGTATCATGAGATGTCAGGCATTATCTGGAAAGAATAAAGACAGTCCCTGATTCAAGGAATTTGCAATCTATGTGAAATACTGTAACAGCCATGTTAATAATTATTTTCCCTGTGTTCCGTTTCGTTAATTATCTGTTCTGTAGTCTATCAAGACCAGTATGTTGTGTACTGCAAAATATAATGAAACACTGCAAAGTGTCATTATAAATTTAATTCTGTTCCTTCTTCTTTGCTTTCTCAGTATGTTGTAGTATCTCTTAATAATTCTTAAGTTCTTAGTTTTGTGTAATAAGAAATATTGCAACAGTATAGCATAGCTGCTGACTGTTCTTCAGCTGCAGCAGAAGCACTGTAGAGGCAGAATAAAAGATACTACATGATGTGGAAAGGGGTAAGCAAATGAGGCTGGTAGAGTTAGATAAATAAGTAGTAGTTAATTCTAGTAGTGATATATTTTGATTTCTGAACCAAACAAATGTATTAAAAAATCCAACATGTTTTGAAGGATATAAGGGTAAACACATATATAGGCCCAGACACTAGGATCTATTACTTATATTTGAGGAGCGATATAGAGCCATTATCCAAATCAATGGAGGTTCTGTAAAAATGAAGAGACTGAAGATCTTAGGTCCAATTATCGCGACCAAATCCATGAAGACACTATAAGCTGTCAATATATACCCAACCATTGCATGGCAGACATAATATACACACATACATAAAAGAGAGCTTTAAAAAAAAATGGGCTATAAATAGTATTATAGAGCAAATTATTTTTTCCTAATAAATTTAGTTTTTAATTACTCTTCCTTTTGTAGTTGTTTTCTGCATAACTTCAACTAGTAGTTAATGTATAAATATGAAAAAAAAAAATAGAGTATACAGGGAAAAAAAGGGAGGAAAAAATGCCATAACTTTTTAAAACATTATTTTCAAACAGAAAGAAAGCCAAAGATTTCCAAGAATGATATTAATCATAAGTTGTTTTTCAGTTGCAGGAATACCAATAATAATAAGCTTGTCTTTCAACTTCAGAGGATCATTTCCCAAAGTATGAAGGACAGGTATAAGTACCTTTTCCCTCATCTTATGTTATCTTAGTATGAGCAGCACAAGTTCTAATATACCAGTTTAATAATACCAGTTTAATGGTGTAAACAAATAAATAGCTCTGAAAGTCTCATTTGAAATTATCATTGCAGATAAACAAAAAGCTAGAGATCAGAAATATTTTGTTTTGAAAGAAAGTACACAAGGAAAAAAAAAAAAAAAAAATTCAGCCCAGCCCACCTGTGGACTATCTAGTCCCTGACACTCACCAACAGATGCTGATACTATTCTCTCTTTTTGCCTTTCTCTTCACACCTGTTAATAACCAGATATAAATTCCTCCTTCACCATTCTGCTTTGCATGTTGATTTTAACGTCCTGGGGCGATAGGCATTACGCTAGCAAATGTGAAGCCCATGTATAAGAAGGGCTGGTAGAAGGGTCCAGGGAACTACAGGCCTGCCAGTCTGATCTTGGTGCCAGGGAAGGTTATGGAGCAGATCACCTTTAGTGCCATCACATGGCACTTACAGGACAACCAGGAGATCAGGCCCAGTCAGCACAGGTTTATGAAAGACAGGTCCTGCTTCACTAACCTGATCTCCTTCTATGACAATGTGACCTGCTCAGTGGAGGAGGGAAAGGCTGTGGGTGTTGTCTACCTAGACTGTAGTAAAACCTTTAACAGCATTTTCCACAGCATTCTCCTGGAGAAACTGGCTGCTCATGACTTGGACAGGTATACGTTTTTCTGGGTGGGTGGTCAGGCCCAAACAGTGGTGGTGAATGGAGTTAAATGCAGTTGATGGCCGGTCGCAAGTGATGTTACCCAGGGCACTGTATTGGAGTCAGTTCTGTTTAATATCTTTGTCAATGATCTGGACAAGGGGGTTGAGTGCAATCTCAGTAAGTTTGTAGATGACACCAGGTTGGGCAGGAGTGTTGATCTGCTGGAGGGCAGAAAGGTTCTACAGAGGGATCTGGACAGGCTGGATTGAAGGGCTGAGGCCAGTGGTATGTAGTTCAAAAGTGCCAAGTGCCAGGTCCTGTTCTTGGGTCTCAACAACCCCATGCAGTGTTACAGGCTTTGGGAAGAGTAGCTGGAAAGGAACAGGACCTGGGAGTACTGGTTAACAACCAGCGGTCTGCCCAGGCAGCAAAGACGACAAACAGCACCCTGGCTTGTATCAGAAATGGTATGGCCAGAGGAATTAGGGATGTGATCATTCCCGTTTTGGGCCCCTCACCACAAGAAAGCTATTGTGGTGATGGAGGTGGTCCAGAGAAGGGTAACAAGGCTAGCGAAGGGTCTGGAGAAAATATCTTATGATGAGCAGCTGAGGAAACTGGAGTTGTTTAGCCTGGAGTAACGGGAACTCTCTCCAAGTACCTGAAAGTAGTTCACTTCTCCCAAGTGAAAAGTTGTAGAACAAGAGTAAACAGTTTCAGTCTGCACCAAGGGATGTCTGGTATGGATATGAGGAAAAAATTCTTCCCCAAAAGTGTTGTCAAAAGCTGCAAGAGGCTGCCCAGGGAAGTGATTGAATCGCCATCCCTGGAGGTATGGTAAAATCTGTAGGTACAGTGCTTAGGAACATGATTCAGTGGTGGACTTGGCATTTCTAGGTGGGAGTTGATGATCTTAAAGGACCTTTCCAACCTAAATGACTCTATGATGCTACGATTCTATGGTATTTCCTGCCCACTGTGCTGCCAGTGCCCTGTAAGAGGCTGAAATCCTAACACAAGCTCTAATACTGGTAGGCAGTTAACGGATGGAGGATATATTTTCTCAGGGCACTCGAGCTCACTGTGGAGCAGCAGGAGGACAACTCAACAGCAGGAAAAGAGCAACACCTTCTACTTATTTAAGCTCTGCAATAGGAATGAGGGATAAATCTGAGACCACTAGGCAGTTGCACCTTCTGCTGCCCTGTAAATTATATTCTTGCCAGGCCATTGTGTAAACTCTTTCAGTTTCCTGAGAGATTTCCTGATGGGTCACAGTACTGGATGTGACAGCTACAGCTATTGGAAATAATGGTCCATAGCTGCAGCAAAAGAGAATTAATGACAGCACTTTTTATCCAGGATAACAGCCTGGTAATCCGTATCATCACTTCAGAGTTCATACAACAAAACCAAACAAGCAGATAGACAGTTTGGGCTGTGAATANTTCCATTTTCATCATTATCTTCCTTTTTTTTTCTCTCCTTTTCAGAAAGCAAAATGGTACAGATAAAGCTAAGTGGATCTGAATAAGAATCACCGTGTTGTACTACTGTAGGCATAGCTCAAAGAAAACCCCTTTCCATTGCCACTGAATCATTGTGAGGCACTGCTGAAGATCTGAGCTTTTTTCTACAGAAGAAGTAATATCAAGATGTGCTTCTTACAGAGTCTTAGCAGTGATTTCAGTCTTGATCTAAAAGTAGGAAAATAATTCTCCATGACACTTTTTCAATATTGCTTTTGATCTCCCTTGGTATCTCTCCTGCGGGACCTATCAGCTAACGCAGCAACATGTTATCATTTGTGTAATGTGCTGATACTGATGCACCTAACTAAACTGTGTTCCTGCAAACACTTCAGGTGAAGGAGAAGTCTGGTTTAAATGCACACAAGACAAGTCAGAATCTTGTCTCTATCAGGAAATTGCAAGGGTGTAAATCATATCTCCCTTGTTGTCTTGTGTCATGACCGTGAAACTATGGAATATGTAGCATGAGTGGGATTTGACTTGAAATTAAGGTGTCTTTAGCTGGGTGTCATCTGTCACACATATTTTTAAGTTCCCATTGTGCTGAGCAGAAATCAAGGGCTCCCATCAGTGTTGCAGTTTTTACAGGTATCCAATGCCTTTTAAAATGGTTTAGGTTATTTGTGATTGATAGCTTCAAAGACTTGGCAAATATGTCAGAATATATACACAGGAGAGAAATGTTTTGCTAGACCAACAGCTGGAGAGAGAGACACCAGAAGGCTTCCCAGACAGCTTTAACGGGCCATGTTCAAGAAGTTAGATTGCAGCCTAGGTTGACAGTCAGCGGAACCATTTTCTAGGCTCCACTATCTGTGTGGATTAAATTTCTATTGACTGCAACATGAGCTAAGACACGAAGCTCACATTCGGTGGTTCAAATCTCCAAGCGAATCCTTCTTGGTCCCTCTCTAGCTAGTGAAGAAGAGTCCTGTGAAGAGAGCAGAACTAGCTCTCTGTGTAGAAAACAGTTTTGATAGGAAAAGATCAAGCTCAGGGACTGGGTCTAGTCAACTTGTGGGGCTGCCCTGCAGTACGACCATCCTGCTTCCCCCCCAGGGGCTCCATCCATGGATCTCTGCAGAGAGCTACAAGGAGCAGGGCAGCCTCTCCAGGCATTGGAAGTGTTTTGCTAACGTGCTTACCCAACGCTACCAATTTTTTCTCCCTCATTCCCGGCCAAACGCATCTCATTATTCTTTGATATTATTGTTGCTATCTGAATTTCGAAAGTTTTTGTTTCATGGGTAGTTTGCAACATTTAACTTAAATAACTTGGAAGCCATAACAACTAGCAAGTAAAGAAACAAATATCTTCATAACTTGTCTGTTTCTCATTAAACAGACAAATCCTTAAGGATTTATTATTATTAAAGCTAAAAAGATGCAAGTACACCAACTGCATTTGAGGCTTTAAATTCTTTGTCAAATTTCATTCAAATAATAATGGAAATGTCCCAGACTAGAAATCAGATAAAAGAAAGTTAATAAAGGAATTTCTTAGAGACCCTTTACAAAATGGAGACCTAATGAAGGAAGCAAATGATTCAAAATAGATGTAAAAATTAATGATAACTATCTGATCCTATTTAAACAGACAATAGCCATCAATAAAAAGGAAGTTTTAAGAAACATGTTTCATTGCAAAAAATATATTAACCACTTTTCACAGTCTGGAACATTCATCAATCAGTAATAGATAATATTTACTTTCTCCTGCTGGGGAGCCTTTTTTATATTTTTAATGGAATACGTTGAATGCAGGTTACCATAGTTACAGCAGAATTTCAGAATGAGTTTTGTTTTATCATAATTGCTGCATATTAGTATATAAACAGCTGAACTCCATCTTCCACTGGTAGCACTAATTTGTGCCTAGAGACAATTCTCTCCCCTCAGAAAATCGAAACACATCTCAAAATATGCTGTAAGTTTGTGGTCCTCCCTAGAGGGAGTGGAAAGTTTCTGCAAGTCAAGCTGGTTTTTGTTTAGATCCTGGGACTGCTGGGATCAGTAGCAGAGAAAGGTGAAGCTGCAAAAATCCATCACCAGCAGCAAAGGGAAATTAAAAGTGTTCCCTACCTCACCCCAGACATGCTGAATTATAACCATATTACTTCCCATCACTACCGTTTCTGAGCAGACCTGAACACTAATGAATTTGGCTGGGATTTTTGCAGAATCCTAAGAGAGTTTGGAAACTAACAAGGAATGCAACATAGGCTCTATAAAGATCCCAGCTTTTATCGTCATGGTGTTTTCTCACATAGGAAGCTATTGTTCCCAGGTTACATAAGCTAGGAAAGAAGAGCTGCTTCATCACGAATCCCTTATTCATCCCCATAAAGACTAATACTCACCAGATAACTGCACTATTCTTTAGAGAGATGAGTTGTGAAAGTAATTTTTTCCAGTGTGAATTATAGGATTTTTAATCTCTCCCAGAAATATTGAAAGGCAGGAGATGATAGCATCAGAGAAAATATGTGTAAAAGGTAGAAACAGAACCCAGAAATTAAAAAGCCTAACTTAGATCTTAACTACTAGCTTAGCTGGTCCCTGCAAGGAATTATACATTTGGGATTTCCATTGCACTTCCATATTGCTCCATGTTGGGAAGTCAAACAAAATTTCTTATTACATTTATGCTGAAGTACTTGAAAATCCAGTATGCCTGAAGTGATGGCAGTTATGATTCCCTGAACAGAAGTCTTCCAAGACTGGCCCAACAAGACTTTTTCTGTTTCTTTAAAATGCTGTGATCCTGCAAGTAAAATGCAAAGGGAAAGGCAGTATGTCATATACAATACGGAAGGACAAGAAACTAATGACAAGTCAAAGATTACCTTCTCCTGTGTGACAGAAATTGCACGGATCAGTGGATTCCAGGAGATAGCAGTCTTAAACATGCCACAGTTTAATGACTACAGTTTTTGTAACTGAAGATGACTCAAGTGGCACATTGCATAACTGAAGCACTGATAAAAAGCACAGTAATTTAGGAATACCTGTTGTTTCCCTCATAGTCACAAAGGGAAATCTTTTCATTAACATTACAAATGACAAAATACTTTATAAAATCAAAGTAAATCTGTCTTCTAGCTTTTCATAGAAACTTAGAGAAACCATCTTCCTTTCATATTATGTTCTTTACTGATTATGTTTTGGGCATCATTGCTATCAGGACAATGAATTAAGGATTCACACTTCTTGGTTTTATGCGTGCTTCAGACTAAGGGGGATATATATTTATAAGCTCCACCCTTGAGGTTTTATGGACAGGAATGTCCAAGAAAATATCTATTTCCCTCTTGATCATGAACTTCATAGGTGTTTACACATCAGTGTTCTCATGTGTTATTCTTCCTCCTCCTTAAATGAACAAGGCAAGGTGATTTACCAAACCCTTTACACCCTTGTAGGCTCAAAGTGTATCACATACAAAAAAAAACCCCAAAACTTTCCTCATTAAAATTAGAAATGCTGAATACTTTTATTTATATCCAGACGTGTCCACAGATCATCTGGGAAGAGAAAAAAAGGGTGACATCTGTCAGATAAACTGCTATTTTTACCTCATCCAGCTCCAGTTTGGGGCCCACTTACTTTATGTTTAGAGTTACAGCTGGCAGAATAAGTTATTTTTGTCATGCCCTGGAGAAGAAGCAGGTGCTTGTGCCCACCAAGGGTGCCTGTTCATTGCTTTTAATGCATCTTTTGATGTTCGGTTCATTTTTCTCCCATTATCCATTCTCATGTCTTTCATCTAGTAATATAAGATACTAACTGCAAAAGTGCGTCATGAGACCAAGTAAGATTTATATGTGATAGGGTGCAAACACATAGAAAAAGTCAGCCTTTATCCCCAAATCCTGTAGCACAAACAGACGAGCTCAAAACAAAGGATGGGAAGAAAAGAAAGCAGAGTGTATCATCCAAGATAACACAAGAACAGTCTCCTTCATCCCCTATACTCTTTATATACAGCTTTATGGTGACTTTTTACCCAGTGCCTTAGATGAACGTATTTGTTACCAGTTTCCCTTTTTACCCCAAGAAAAGAAAAAAAAATAAAAAATTACAAGGTGAAACCTTAATGTAATGCTCCAGACATGAGCCAAAGTCCTTCAGGGCAGGAGATGATTTTGCAACACATGAGAAAGAGAGAGTGAAACTTTCAGTATCATTCAGCAATTAACATTCTGCTCTCTAGAAGTTGGCCCTTTGTTTTGAAACCCAAATGATATATGGAAAACCACAGAATATATCTAGAACCCAGAGTTTAAACTTGGCCATGAATGTGCAGGGAATTGGTGACTCTCACTGATTCCATACAAAATCGGGGCTCTCGCCCATATCGTGGGTCTTCTCCAAGGTTGTCAGGGCTGAGGTCCTGTTTCATAGTACTTTTTTTTTTTCTCAGTTATCTTTGTACATTTATTCTCTCCTTAAATTCTCCTTCCTTCTTTATAGTGCCTGTGTACTTTAATGTAGACTAACTAATTTGCTAGTTATTTCCCTTCTTCCTCAGCTCTGTACAACAAAAATTAAGAGATGAAGAAATAGACACTTGCAAGCAAAGAATTGCAAGCATGTCGAGAAGGCACTATTTGTACGAAATGTGGGGGAATGAGGGTGGGGTGTCCTTTAAGAGATACTGAACCATCGACCTTAAGAGTTTTCTATTACGGTCCAGAGAGAAGTTACTAAAGTACCTCACCATGGGAAAGAAATGAGACATTTTGAGGGCTATTGAGCACTGAATTCTCGTGGTGGCTCAGCAAAATGTTAGTTAGAACAGGTGTTTCTGTAATTGCGATACATTCAGGAAGTTTCCAGTGTTCAATAGCCCCCCAAGACATACTAATACCTCTCTAATGTCTCTAGAAATAGTATGCTGGGCTGTCAAAGAGAACAAAATAAAACATCTCTCAAGCCTGGTTGAAGATATTTGCAATTTAGCATATATTTCTTTTATACTTGGTTTGTTGGTTTTTTGTAGGGTTTTTTTTTT
>VXBW01008045.1:68676-125334 GCA_013400375.1 Thinocorus orbignyianus | reverse complement strand
TTTTTTTTTTTTCCCCAGAATTGAGGAGATTTTGGATCAGGTCCTGAAAGATCCAATCATACTGCAAGAAACTTTTATTATTTCAAAATGTTTGAGGCTACTGTCCCAGAACCTTAACCTTTCTCTTCTCCAACAGAAAGAGAGAGGTTTTATTTTTCAAGCAAAACCTTGGCTATTTCAGAGATCAACCCGAAGGGCAGGAAATCCCCCATAGGACAGGTGTAATTTTAAGGCTCTAGGCCCATACATAGTGAGAACAGTTGGGAAGCAATCTTTCCCACAGTTTTAAATCCAGATGCTATTATTATAGCATAAACATAATATGGCCAATTTGCAATTTCAATTAACAATAAACTATAACTATTTAATAAAAATGGAAAACAGATGGTAAAAATAAAATAAAATGCCCATGGCTATCAAATTTGCTCAGATTAAATGGAGGAGCAGGAAAGAAAAGTACATTCAATAAAAAAAAGAGAAGAGTTACCAACCCTGAGGAGATTTGGGAGGACTAGAAGAGAGAAATGACCAGAATGCATTCTCCCAAAGTAACTTAAGCATTCTTATATGCTTAGGTTCAGTACTTCTGTGCTGGAACTTTGACAAATTCTGCAAATAGGAACAAATATAAAGAAAATGGGAAAAGTTTGGTGAAACAATGTGGCAAGCGACACAGTTAGGTATTGTTAAGAGCTCAGCACCGTAGGAGGTGCATGAATCATTGAATGGGCTAGGATCTTTTCAAATGTTAAAAAGCCAATTTGACTAAATGAGGAGGAAAAGGAGATGGCTGGTTTTTTCACAGTGTCAAAAATGGAGGCTTCTTTTTTTGTACTTCAAGTGAAGCAGGTATCTGAAGCTCTAATAACCTGCAGTGGGAGTGGGAACTCTAAATGGGCATGTAACACAACAAGGTCACAGCTTTTGACTTCTATGATTATCCAGGGATATTTTACTAACTGCAAACCATTTTCTTTCAAAGGAATGATTCAGCATGGAATTGAATTCAGCATGCTGTTTCACGCTAGACCTGGGCAAACTATTCTTGGGAAACATTTTAGCTAATAGATTAGACCCCTTCTTTTGGTTGGCAGACTATTAGTAAAAATATTGTGATCCCTATAAAAGTGTTAATTTTCTTTAAATCATAGAAGCACTTTGTACACACATTTTAATCAACTTGCCTGTTACAAAATTTTCATGTAATTACATCTTTGACTATTCAGCACGTGTTCTTTGTTATTCAAAGGTTGTGACTGGCCATCCCAGTTTCATGGCAGTTTCCCTCATTGTTTGCCTGAAGCTCTAAATGTCCATAAATGAAGTGGGAGAATAGCTGAGGCAAATAGTAAACAACTGCATTAATAAGCAGGTGGTTTGGGGTTTGTAAGTGAATGAAGAAGAGCCATTCCCAAATTACCCTGCAAACAGAAACACTCACCAAATGTTCAGTGCGGGTTTACATGTGTCCTTTTAGCAGGTTTAACACAGAACTGTCTAGGTTGGAAGTGACCTTTAAGATCATCTAGTCCAACCATCAACCTAACTCTGATTCAAAAAATAAATAAATATTTTTTCCTGATATCCAATCTCAACCTCCTCTGGCGGAACTTGAGGCCACTTCCTCTTGTCCTATCACTTGTTCCTTGGGAGAAGAGACTGACTCCCCCTTTGCTACACCCTTCTTTCAGGGAGTTGTAGAACGTGAGAAGGTCTCCCCTCAGCCTCCTTTTTTCTAGGCTTGAACAACTTACTCTCCAGTTCCCTCAGCAAGTTCATTGGCCTTCTCTGGACCCACTCCAGCACCTCGATGTCTTTTTCATGGTAAGGTACCTGAAACTGGACGGGTCATGTGTCCCTTTAGCCCAGTGAGGCACCTGTATCCCACATTATTGTGGGCCTACATCTCTTCTTTCTATTTAAGACAAGCCAGGACATTTTGCTGCTAATCATATCTCTCCCCAGGGACTACTCTCTTTGGCAGTGAACACAGCTGAACTGAAAAGCAATTCAGGACTTGCCAGAATGCCTGTCAGTTTCTTCCATATTTTCCAAGCTCAATTTCAGACAAACAGTACCATGATGATATAGCAAGTACTCAATACCAACACTTCAAGCCTCAGCAGAGAGAAACAGAGCCGATGGTAAAACCCTTAATCAGGATGCATGAACAAGCAACAATTCAGTTTACTCTTGTAGAGCTGTGCTGAGACAAATAAATCTTTCCATAAAGCTACAGAAGCTGAACTAAAAAAAAAAAAAAAAAGCTGACCCATTTTGAGCCCATAAGTTCAGATAAACCAAACCTGAAAGCTTTCCTGTACAACTCAAAATCTCACATTCTCACATTTTCCAAGCAATATATTGCTCCTTCAGAATCTTATTTTTTTTCATTCTGGTGGTTATGACTTTAGTTGCTGTTTCAGATAATCCTTAAAGATCATACCTAAACTAGTGACAAAAAGACAGACACAATTCTAGCCAGTCCCATCACAAGGGATTACATGAGAAGCCGTGATTTTACCCTTCTGTTCCATACAAATATTACAGAACACAAAGAGGAGCTCCGCTCTCCTAGACACCTGAAAACCACAGATCCTTCAAAATTTTTCACAGATCAGTGCCCCAAACTTCCTTATGTAGACCCTGTCCTGAAATGTCCTCTCACCTGACTGGGTCACCTGTCAGGAGAACAGATACAACCTCAGCCTGTAGATGGGGAGTGACATGCCTGGACCTCAATACAAGGCATGACCATTGTGTGAGCTGGGTAGCTGTGTCTTGTAAAAGAGTCTGCAAGCCAAAGAGACACTTTGACCAGCGGACACATGACTAATGTTCAAAATATGAGTCTTAAGAGTTTGACAGATGTGTTACGTCACTCCCCACGGGCTTCATTTTAAACCCCTATTGGAATAGGTACCAGAAATTAATTTAGGAATCCCAGTTTTCTAAGTTTTCGCTGACTCCATCCATCAATTTCAACCTCAGCTACAGCCAGTGGGCAAAGCCAGATGTTGTCCAGGGCAACAGGGTGACAAATACTGCAAAATCCTATCACCAAGCACGCTCACAGAATTGTCCATTGCCTTATTCTTAGGTGAGACTTTTAAAAAGAAAAAGAACTGAATCTGGTTGTCTGAACTAACAGAGTTTCTCCTCCTGTTCTGCACTCTCTGTGCAGGATACTTGACTAGATGGAGCAAGGCAAACACTTACACTTCAATGATGGTAATTTAAACTGAGAAAAGTTGAATTATAAAGTAATGTTATAATACCATAATTACCCTAGAACTGTGCTCCATGTTTAACAATAGCTGTCTGCAGTGCCATTAAAATAATGACTTTCAGATTTGCCAAGTCTTTTATTATGAGAAATTCTGGCCACAAAAATCTTTAGTACCGGTTTTAAATTGGTGTAAATTGGTGTACTTCCACTAAAGTCACTGCATGAAGATATGACCTTTATGCTCAAAGGACCCAAAATGTTCAGCAATTAGGTAAGCAGACAGTGCTCCAGTAACATCTGATGTTATGACACATGGCTCAAATTTGTTCAGAGAAGCTGAAATTAAGTTGATGTAAGTACAAAAGAAAAGTGTGAAGTAAATTTATATCATGCATGGGATACCTTTCCTACCTATTTAGACCTGTCAACAATGTGTTGAATACATGTAATGCAAAAAAAATGTTGGTCCAGAGGAAAAATCTAGTATTCTTTTCTACAACCACCCCAAGCAGTCTCCTATATAACAACAGCCTGATGATGATAGCATGTTGTTACACTTCTCTTCTTTTGAAAATATGCTTAAATGAGTCACAAGAAATACTAATTTGATCGACTGAATTTGTCATGTTTTATAGATAGAGTATCAGCAATATTTATATCTCTGTTTTTATCAGTTTGCTATCAAATTGCAAAAGCTACTAATCCACAACTCACTCTCCTAGAGGCTGTCCTAATCTTCATATATTCCCATATCCAGTATTAGAAACAGAGCAGTAATGCAGTGGTGAATGCTGACTTCTCACTGTCTTCTACCATAGCTCAAATTCTACCTTTTTATTTCCATGGCTTTCTCCTAAGGCCAAAAGAGAACTACCTGGTCCAGCCTCCTGACTACTGTGCTGTGTTTGAACTGCTGCCATAGCTCTAGCTGACTTTTTAAATTAATTGCATTATGGGTGCAGCCTGACTTCACCCACAAATAGGCATCAGATTATCCACAAGAACAGCTGGGAGAAGGGAAACGAAAGAAAAGGAAAGAGAGAGAGAGAAGGAGATAAAGAGAAGCTGAGAAACTTATGAATGTCATGGGAAAATCTTCACTTTTAGGTTGCACAGTAACAGCTACAAACAATTTGCACCAGAAAAATACCTCTGCTAAGGCATACTGGTATCCAGCTAAACTCCCCGTTAGTTCACAAAACCTTTCATTTCATCAGTATCGCTTTCCTGCTTTCTCAGTGGTGGAAGGCTATAAGGACTTCCATAATGCATCCTTTCCTTCTGCAAAAGTAGCTTTAGGAGTTTTCTTCTGTGGTCAGTCCTCTGTTACCATAAAACCAGTTGGTGCCTCTTGTGATGAAGTCATGGATCTGCCTTGTTCCTCTTAGAACTCCTCACCTCTTGCTTGAAAGTAGATAATGGATTTAACAGATATTGAAGAGAGTCTGGCAAACTAGTGCAAGTACAAACCCCTCATTTTCTTCAAATGTTAGACTGAAAATCACCTCCTTGCTTCTACCCTTTTTTCCTCTAATTACTCATCAGAGGCATTCATCTCAATGTATTGGGTGTTTACTCCACTGTTGGGTTCTCGGTGCAAGAATTTTAGACTTCCATAAACTTAGACGTTAGATTCCGTATTTCCATTCTAAATATTCTTACTTGGGCAAAACTTTGTCTGCACCTAATTTCAATATAAGAATGACCCTACCGAGTGATAGCCAAAGTCTATCTCGCCAAACATCTTCAATGCAAGCTGCAAAACTTTGCATCTCTCTCATTAATTCAGTTTTCCATTTGTAAATAGAGACCATTTGTTATACCAGCATACATTTTTGTAAAGTTTAAACATTACACCAGCAATGTAGTTCACAGTTGGTTTGTCTGTACCATCTGGGCTTTGTATATAAAAAGAGGTACCTAGTCTTAATTTTGGAAGCATTTGCGGGAGGATCTATTATATGCTGTGCTGGTTTAGTCTGCTTCATGTTTGGAAGGTAATAATTCAGTAGTATTTCTAGGACTTGGCAGTTGGTGTGCCATCTGGGGTGGTAAAGACTCCACATATGGGAGATGGTATGGTCCCAAATATTTCATCTCTCTGCCACCCTTCCCACTAAAGGAAATTTTCACTTAAAAAGCAAAATTCATTACAAGTGTGTTCTGCTGCCATGAAAGTGAAAGGTAAAGAAAGATACGTAGTGCATATCTACTCATGCAGTATTGCTCCCTCACAATGCACCTCTAGTACCGCAAGTAAATGTTGCTTGTAACCAGCCTAATAATGTTTTTCTCCACTTCCTCCCATTGTTCTTGTTTATATTTTTCTGCATCACACAAAACTCCTGTGCATTCTTGAGATTTGTACTTCTTTGATGTCTGGAGGCTACCAGGTACCCTTCTATTTGTTAGGTAAGCATGCACAGACAACTATGTTATCAAGTAGTCTAAGCTTCTTCATCTTGATTGGCAGAAAGGGATTTCAATACACGTACAAATTCAGTGTTTTTAACCTAGACCATTATAGTTTATCCATTTTAATCTTTCTTCACTACATCTAACCATTTGGCTATCACTTCAGTTTCTTACAGTTCCTTTCATTAATCATTCCAAGAACCCAATTTTATGCTTTGAGTGCCAGAGCTTCGTAGACTAGGTCTGTTTCTGCGCTCAAAATTAAAGTACTCTTCTGAGATACTACTCTATCACCTTATTCCATGAAGCAATAATACATATGCACCAATAACTTCACTTGCCCTTTTTGTTGCCCTTTGAAGTTGTGCCCATTATCTGCTACAATTATATTTTATTCTTTCATATTTTCCAGATTGTTAAATACTTGTTCAATATTTGCTTCAAATTATAGCAGCGGCAGTGCCTTGTACTTTTATCATTTATTTATTACTTTGCCACATCAATCTCTGACACATTATGTTATTCTTTAACCATAAAGGCAATCAAAGCTCCTCCCAATTTATGTCATGGGTTAATGAGCTGACTCATTCTCCTTTCCAAATCAGGAATGAAGATGTTAAACAAGTCTTGATTTAATACAAGCATTGCAGAAAATGACTACGTATCTCCCTTCAACTTAATCCATCAATATTCTTTGTTTATGGCCTTTAAGCTAATCTTCAATCTATGCGACAGTCTGCATATTTGTCAATTTGAATTAATTGTATGAGATTTCATGGATGCTATGTCAAATGTTTTACTGAAGTCAAACTACATTAGGTCTGCCATTTTCCTTTCATTTTCTTATTTGGTAATGCTATCAGAAGAAACAATCAAATCTGTCTGATAAGATTTATTCTCATAAATCATGTTGTTTATTACTCATGTTTCTCTTATCCTTTGGGGGCCATGTTGTGCCTGGAAGGGACAGTTCTTCCATATACTGACTCTGATTTGACTACTTGCCCCCCCAAAAAGAGAACACAATAATTGGGTCCAGCACTAGGTTTGGGGTCTGTTTCAGCACTAATCAGCAAGAGTTTTTTCTATTTATTTCAATGAACTTTAGATTAAATCATTCTTCCAAACGTTGTTTTTTTTCTCCTATGTATTTTCTATCACACTGTGTTTTTTATTGTGGATTAAAGAAAACCAGGAAAAATAGAAGAATCAAGAGGTAAAGCATGATGTGTCCCTTTTACGAATTACAGAAAAACATCAGTCTTTTCCAACAGACTACTAGAATTTTGAAAGGCCCATTGCACAAGAAATAAAATCATAACCATTGCATATGCTGCATGTTTTTCATGGCCACTGCTGTTGCACTTGTCTGTCTTTTACCTGATATAGCAGAGATTAAACAAGATACCTCCAATGTGGAAATAGATTAAACAAGATACTTTATAAAGCCAAACTGCATACCTAGAACTGTTAACAAGACCACAACTTTCTGCATTTTGATTTTGAATAGCAAATGTCTTCAAAGGGAGATGACTTCATTGCCTGTTACTCTCCGATTTCTATGATGACAGAGCAACAGCAAATCACAACTAATCTCCCAGTAAAATTTAAAATACTCCGTAAAAAAGTGGCATGGCCAATGGTCTGACTAAATGAAGCACGTGGGTGGTTTGGGTTAGCTTTGCTAAATTTCACACTCCTGTTTGGGTCAGAACGACAGTCATTCAACAGGTCCCTCCAGCTGCCTGTCAGCTCCACAGTTTCTTAAATTTTATTTCTCCCAGCTTCACACTACTGCCCCCACAATACACCTTCCAGCCATTGCCCTTCACAGATGCAAATTTATTTCTACAATGAGTTTCCAGTTCTCACTGTTCTTCAATTCTCCTGTTAGGTGAGGCAGACAAAAAGAGAGGCAGATGTTCTGGGAATCCAACTTTAGACATCTAAAGGGTAGGTGATGAAGCCCAAATTTCCGCTCTAGGCTCCCCTTATTTCTGGAACCGCTTCTAACTTCTAGCTGACACTCTGATCTGTCCCAGAGGGCTATTTTACAATAAAATAATCTCTGTCTAGAGTTCAACATCTCCAAAAGATTATTTCCACCTATTCCACTACAGTGATCCAAAGGAACTTAGAACGATCAACTATATTTTAGATGCCAAAGTTACGGTACATGAATCCCACATAGTGTCTCATAAAGGCACATAAAAATAATGTCATAAGACAAACTGATAAAGGTCTTTGTGTCCCAGAAGAGCAGCTCCTAGTAAATGATCTCAGCTGAGTGTAAGTCTCAAATGACAACATTTGCCAGCTGCACAAATTCTGTGGATATGTCATTAAGGGATGATGTTATCAGGCCATCTACCTCATGGTATAAATAGTCATACCTCTATCAATTCCACTAGGGCCCTATTGATTAATAGTAGCTGAGAAGCAATTTAAATGTTTCAAATGTTGTAATGGTCTTTTATTAATAACCTTACTTCTGGTGTAGGAATATGGCGGTTCCTCTCCTCTTTTTGTTGATACAGCAGTAGACACAATAACAATTTTGTTATTTCCTCTAAACATCCCATTAAATGGACACTTGCTTACAGATTATTTAAAATAATTTATAAATTTGTGGGTTTCTTCCTCTCTACAGCTTAAACCTACACACTGGAATATATTGTTTGTCCACAGTTTTTTCTGAAAAGGGGTAGGTGGAAGTACAAAATTTCTCCTCCTCCCTTTCTCTGTTGCTTTCCTTGGGATTTTTTTCCATCAAAAAAGACTTGTTGTACTTGTCTAGCTTTAGCTCTGAAAATGTATGGGCCAATCTAAAATATATTGCCCTTTCCCCCGAAACAACAATTGACACAATGTAGTCCAGTTCTACTTACATAAAACTGAGAGGTTCGTAGTGATCCATGACCTTGTAAGGCTCATTATTAGATAGATACCAATTTGTCATGCTGTGCCTAGCTATCAGCTTTCCTAGTCACTCACTTCATGCTTCTAGTGGCAAATTATATTTGACTTTCAATTTAAAATCCAGGGTACTTTAATGTAAAACCTCAGTATAATAATGGTGATGAAGCAGCAGGGCATGCAATTTGACAGAATGGATTTTTCTAGTTTATTGTGGCAGATTCCCCTCCTCCAACCTCCGAAAGAAAGAGGGAAGGAAGGAAGGAAGGAAGGAAGGAAGGAAGGAAGGAAGGAAGGAAGGAAGGAAGGAGAGAGAGAGAGAGAGAAAGAAAGAGAAAAAGAGAGAAAGAAAGAGAGAAACAACATCACAGTCTTGAAATCCTGATGGAAGCTGGGAAGACAGCAGGTGCAGCACTGTGTTGTCATTTAAAAATGGAGGTTCTACTGACCTAATCCAAAGCTGTTAGAAACCTTTCCAAGTTGCACACTAAGCACAAGTTAAGACACATTAAATGCATCGTGACAAGCTATAATTCATGAATGAAGATTTAATTCCTTTTTAATGAAAAAGAAAAAACTGTTCATATTTCTTTTGCTGAGGTGCTGAACTTACTATATGTTACACAGTTCCTGTCAGACCTAGGTAATGCTGATCTCCTTTGTCTTGATGCCAACCACCTACTATTAACAGTGCCACAGATGTAAATCCTGATACAATGGATATATTTTTCAGTATTTTTCAATAAGGATTTGGTTTTGAACAATGCTCTGTACAGGATACAGGGTTGGGAAAATTTTCAACTTCAAGAAAAATGTACATTGATTGTAATATTATGATTTGGGATCTATTTTTTTATTATAGAAACATGTCATGACATGAATTCCAATTGGTCAGTATCAAACACTACACAAAGTTCTTAATTTTCTTCTTTCTTTCCTTTCTTTTTCTACATGTAGCAAAGGTGATCTGTGCATTTAAAATCTGAGCTTCATTTCAAATGTGATTCAGCTCACCTAGATCTGATTACTTAAAAATCAAGTATCTGTGTAAAGTTAATTGCATAAACACCTTGTAGAGCCAAACGGAAAAAAAATACCTCTAAGGATAACTCAGCCGATGTATTTTAGAATGGGATTCATCCCAATCAACTTCAGGCTTCTAGCAATTAGATATTAAAGTTCTAGTAGTAGCTTTAATCTTCCTTTTTAACCAACAAACAGAAATAAGCATTTTTAGAAAGTGATTCATCTGATTTATCTTATACATTATTTTATAAGGGTTATTTATTTCTCCCCTAAGGAAGCTGTTGAAAGTCATCTTATCAGACTTGTATGTCCAGCTTCAAGACATATAGGTTAGCACAGGTGTTTCCTTGCACAGGGGTTGGATCATCTCCCTACTGAGGAAAGGCTGAGAGAGCTGGGACTCTTTAGCATGGATAAGAGGAGGCTGAGGGGAGACCTTATTAATGCTTGTAAGTATCTAAAGGGTAGGTTGAAGGAGAGTGGAGACAGACTCTTCTTGGTGGTTCTCAGTGACAGGACAAGGGGCAATGGGCACAGGCTGGAACATAGGAAGTTCCATTCAAATATGAGGAAACACTTCTTCACGGTGAGGGTGACAGAGCCCTGGAACAGGCTGCCCAGGGAAGTTGTGGAATCCCCTTTTCTGGAGATTTTCAAGACCTTCCTGGATGCAGTCCTGAGTAATGTGCTCTAGGCGATCCTGCTTTAGCAGGGGAGTTGGACTCTAGATGATCTCTAGAGGTCCCTTCCAACTCTGACAATTCCTTGATTCCATGATTCAACTCACAAAATCCTGATAAGCTGAATGATTTTGCAGAGAAGCCTATGTCTCTCCTTTGAAAATCAAACATTTACTCTAAATGCTTTATTTTTAGATAAACAAAATAACAGACAATAAGATCTGCTTCTGAAAACTCACATGTGTAATTCCTGGGAGTACCACTGCATAACTAAAGCTTTTTGCCAGACCCAGGTCTTCAACTGCTAGACTTAAACATCCTCACATTGAAGTAGTAACTCTTTGTTTTGCAAACAAGGTTTTGCATCTGAGCTACTGTGTAGTACACCAGACTGAGCTGTGCATAGCAGTTACATCTTTTAGTAGGAAAAAAAAAAAAAAAAATAAAAAAAACCCCAACTTTTAAGATCATCGAGTCTATCATGACACTAATAGATGCACCTCGGTTGGGCTATTGATCCCACCACCTCTCTGAGGGAAGAAGCCCTAATTCCTACATGACCAAGCACTTCTGTGGTTTCTAACATATCAATAACCTAAATGAAACAAAAAAGTTGGATTCTAGGTAGGAAAAGCAGTTCTTTCTTAAAAGGTGGTAGCACTGACACTCCAAAAGAACAGACACAATGCCTTTCTTTCTGTTCTGTTTTGTGGGGGGGGTTGTGTGTGTTTTTTGTTTGTTTGTTTGTTTGTTATTTTTTTTTCCAGACGGTCGCTGCTAAGGAAAGGAGAGAGTAAAAGCAAAATTCAGGAGGAGAACACTAAGGGTAGAATTTCATCATCTGAACAGAGCCATTTTATGTTACTTTAAGTTCAGAGAAGTATCCTGGTTGTCCTTCAGCTTCCATCAAAAAGATATGGATCTTCCATCTGTGACAAATTTACAGCCCATGTGGATTTTCTGGGTAAAAAAACTGTCAGTGGTACAAGGAGTCTACATAAAAGCAACAGCATCCCATCCTGTATGTCTACATCTCAGCTAGTCATCTTGTGTTTCCTACACAGTTATGAGGCACTCATAGAGGATAATTCATCTGCGCAGTTTCAGGTGTCTAGTGTAGACTAAGATGAGTTGCTCCATGCAGTGTGCAACTTGAGTTGAGAGTTTTCTTCACTGACTATAAAATAAGTCTAGGGTTTCTCTTTTAGATGTCTTCACTGTAGAAATAGTCTTTTAGTCAGACAACTCTCATGCCCAATCTAACATTTAAAGCTCTTCTGACTTGTCAGAAGGAAAAACCAGGATGGCAAATAACACAGGTTCATTCTGTTTTCATAGCATAGTCCAAAAAACACCCCAGAAGCACCACAGCTAGGGGCTTTGAGTACAAGGGATCTAAAGTGTTAAAGCTAGAGTGTGTTACAGGGAGAAAGAATGAACGCTATACGTTGCCATTAATACCATAGGGCCTTCCTGTGACAAACAATGACAATACTCAGATGATGCTAGGATGTGGGCCACAGTCCACTCTATAGAGAAGAGCAAAAACCTCCTAAGTTCTGCCTGGAACTAGGATAAATTTTCTTCTTGACTTCAAATTTGGCAAAATATTTGATGTGAAGCTTGTAATCAAAACTCATAAACAAGGAAGCAAGCAACCAGGGCTTAAAAAATGCCTCTTCCTTGACTGAAACAGGAATGACTATGGTGTCTCTGCAGAAATGCCCAGTTTCTGATGTTTCTGAGAGAGTGAGAGAAAAGTTATTCATCACAAGAAGATAACGAAATCTTCCTGTCCCTTGCAGACAGACAGCTGAAGCCCTGATATGCTTGGGTTATTCTACTACCATACAAATCAGGTACAACATCTTAATAGTATTGAAACTCATTTTTCCTCTGTGTGGGTATGCAGTTCCATTTGCACAAGGATGCTAGTTCTTCTTTATTTTCAATCTGTCCCTTGTCGCTCTGACACAGATTTGGATGGCTGTAGATCTCATAAGTACCTATACACATCAACAGACATCATCTACCTGGACTTATGCAAAGCATTTGACACTATCCCACATGACATCCTGGTCTCTAAATTGGAGAGACATGGATTGGACCACTGGACAACTCAGTGGACAAGGAATTTGCTGGATGGCCACACTCAGAGTTTCAGTTAACGATTCAATGTTCAAGTGGAGACCAGTGACAAATATTGTCCCTCGGGGGGTCAGTACTGGGACTAGTCCTGTTTTCCATCTTCGTCAGCAACATGAACATGGATTGAGTGCAACCCTATGCAAGTTTGCCAATGACACCAGGCCAAGGGGAGCATCCGACACACTGGAGGGAAGGGATGTCATCCAGGGGGACCTGTACAGTCTTGAGAGATCGGTCCATATCAAGCTCATGAGGTTGAAACAGCCCAAGTACATCATCCTGTACATGGGTCACAGCAATCTCAAGCACAAATACAGGTTGGGCAGAGAATGGATGGAGAGCAGCCCTGAGAAGAAGGACTTGGGTGTGTTGGTGGATCAGAAGCTAAACATGATCTGGCAATGTGTGCCAGCAGCCCAGAAAGCAAGCCACATCCTCGGCCTGCGTCAAAGGGAGCGTGGCCAGCAGGTCAAGGGAGGTGATTCTGTCCCTCTACTCTTGTGAGACTCCACCTGGAGTACTTCATCCAGCTCTGGAATCCCCAGCTTATGAAGGACATGGGCCAGTTGGAGCAAGTCCAGAGGAAGGACACAAAAATGATCAGAGGGTTGGATCGCCGCTCCTATGAAAATATGCTGAGAGTTGATTTTGTTAAGCCTGGAGATGAGAAGGCTCCAGGGAGACCTTATTGTCCCCTTCCAGTATCTGAAGGGGACCTAGAAGAAAGCTGGAGAGAGACTTTTTACAAGGGTGTGTAGTGATAGGACAAGGGGTGATGGTTTCAAAATGGATGAGGGTAGATTTAGATTAGATATTAGGATGAATTTTATTTTTCACTATGAGGGTTGTAAGGCGCTAGAACAGGTTGCCCAGAGAAGTTGTAGATGCCCCATCCCTGGAGGTGTCCAAGGCCAGGCTGGATGGGGCTTTGAGCAATTTGGTCTAGTGGGAGGTGTCTCTGCCCCTGGCAAAGGGTATTGGGAAGTTATGAGGTAATATTGCTAAAGATTACAGACCTAAATATGAATTGACTTTTCTTTCTTGTTTATTTTTAGATTAATATGTAATACATTTTCTGTGTTACTTCCACTCTCCTGGTAGCTCAAAATATTTCACAATACCACCTGGTGAGTTGCATGGTTACATTTTGTCCCTGTTGTTTTTTTTTCCTAAGCATTAGCTGAGCAATTAATGAACAAATCAAATAAATTAGAGCTGTTGTATTTTCCTCTAGATGCAAATATGAAGGATAATTTTTTAAAACACTTTTATATTTCTCCCTCATCCTCTGGGGAGGAAGTACAGGCTTCAAGTTCTAAATTACTCATTCCTGCTGGCATCAGATGTATGCCCCAAGGAGTTCATTTTCAGCTCAACAGACAAGGCTTTAACTACGTAAATTCATCTCTAAATAGAAAATAATATAATATAGCACATTTCAGACAATCTTACACAGGTGCTTTAGTATCCATAAGGGGAAGAGCTAAAAAGGATCTAAGAACTCATACCTTTGTTTCCATACAGAGTATCTCTGGTGCTGAAATCTCACCCACTGGCTTAAGCTTTCTATTAGGGAATGATGCTTAAGACTAAATTAGATCAAAAAAATTTTGGCATGAATCAAGACATTCATATAAAATCCGTCTCAAGCTTACTTCAAGTCTTCCCAATATCAGAGTTGCAGAATTGCTTCAAATTTTCGTTATTCTCTTAACAACATCAGACTTCCTCATAAGATCTGGGGATCGCAGCTTCTGGAACTGAATAGTATTTCAGAATTTTTAAATATATTGCTACCGTATTCATATACCATAATCTGGAAATATAAGCCAACAATGTTATAAAAGCAAGTCAATAAAAAGATCTCATATGCATTTTCATGAATATTGTCCCTGCCCACTGACTGTGGTCATGCTTTTAAGACCAGATTTCCTTTTTAACTAGAAGCTAACTTGTAAGAGCAGCCTCAGGAGAACAGCTAGCCTGGGTGGTCTCAGGATTTCTGGTTATTTCCTGTGCTGTTAGTACCAAATCGGATGACTACATTGTGATTCACATCAGAGAAGTAAAAGAAAACAAAAAATGCCTGTGAGCTTATGCAGGGCTTTCATAAAGATGTAATGGAGGAGAAAAGGGAAAAGAGAGGGAAAAGTGATATACACTCTGTATTCCAAACTGCTCCTGGGACTGCTTCTAAAGCAATCGATAGATGCAGCCAATGAGATTAACTCTCTTGCTTTACATAAAGCAGATGTTTAACTATTTTCTTGGTGTTAGAACATGTGCACCCATCTGACAGCTACAACGATAAGATTTAGCCTGAGTTACTGTGTCGTAGGAGACTATGACTGTTTTCTTGCTCCTTTTAGTGCAGCGAGAGGCTTGGAAAAACGTGTGCTAGAGCCCAGTCTTGTAATAACTCAACCATGAAGATAACTGGCTGTGGGTAACCAAGAGTGTTAGCTAAGTGTGAATTCACTCCATGTCTATATGATTTCCCTCAGCATGGTTCAATTGCAAGCAGGGAAATGTTGATGCTACAGTTAGGATTACAGAATGATTAGAGTTGGAAGGGAGCTTCAAGATCACTTAGTTCCAGCCCCTCTGCCAGAGGAATAGGTACCTCCCATTAGACCAGGTTGCTCAAAGCCCCATCCACCCTGGCCTTGAACACTCCCAGGGATGGGACACCCACAACTTCTCTGGGCAGCCTGTATCAGTGCCTCACCACCCTCACAGGAAAGAATTTCTTCCTAATATCTAATCTAAATCTACCCTCCTTCAATTTAAAACCATTACCCCTTGTCCTGTCACTACACTCCCTGACAAAGAGTCCCTCTCCAGCTCTCCTGTAGGTTCCCTTCAGATACTGGAAGGCTGCTATTCAGGTCTCCCCAGAACCTTCTCTTCTCCAGTCTGAATTAATTGTGCAAACTATAAAATATTATTTGTTTGGGTTTTGTCACAGGAACCCTCAACAATGCTAACACCAACATTTTTTAAAATTCTTTTAATAAATAATTTGTTCTGCACATTACTTTGTCATTTCTTCCACAGGGGGTTGAATTCAATCTTCCTGAACTGGGCTACCTCAGAAAAATAAAGCAAAACCAAAATCTTTTGACAGAGGTAAACAAAACTCAATATTTCAAAAACTTTGGCATGCTCTGGTTGTAGACCCAGCAATGTTTTTCATCTATAACTCCCAGTAAGGAAAAGAAAGATCACTGACAAAACTGAGCATGAGACTGAGAAGAATTTTGGTCTTGGGAGAAACTGAGAATTTATACTATATCATAGAGTGGTTAGAGTTGGAAGGGACCTTAAAGATCATTGAGTTCCAAGCCTTCTGCCATAGGCAGGGACACCTCCCACTAGACCAGATTGTTCAAAGCCCCATCCAGCCTAGCCTTGAACACTCCCAAGGATGGGGCTTCCACAACTTCTTTAGTCAACCTGTTCCAGTGTCTCATCAGTACGATTGATGCTGAGTGGAGTGGGAGTTTAAATATCTCACTGGCATAGAGATACAAAATGGGCAACTTAATATAGGTGCCCTGCTCTGAAGTGAATCACATACTGAAAGGCAGACAAGATGATTCCCGTTTTAAATATTAAGTACAATTTATTTTCTCTCTCTTTTTTTTTTCTTCATTTAAAGCCAAGCTAGTTAATACAAGACTAGTTAACACAAAACAACTGATGTGACAATCTGATCAGAAATTTCCCAGCATTTGGGACTTTTTACTGCATCTTATTCAAATTGCAGACTAGCCCATCTTCTTTAGTCTATCTTTACCGGAATAGGAGCTGCACTTCCAGCACGCCCCCCCCAGATTCTCCTACTGACAACTCTTACAGTCAGATGTCCCTCTGCCTGACTGCAGCAGCAGTTCTAAACTAGGGTCCCACAGAGCAAGAATTTGACATTGACCGTCTCTACTCATTTCAAATAGTCTATTGAGTGGCCACATGAAAACAACAGGTTTTATCATTACTACTACCATTACAGTGGGAATTGACTCAAAGGGCTAGTAAGATGTTCTTTACTTGTAGCATTAACTTTGTCCCAAAGACAGGTCCTGTGTCCAGAGGACTTTTATGAACACTGACATTAAGTGTCATTCAAAACCACCATTAGATCCTCAACAAAAACCTTGCTCCTGGCATTGCTTTTCTGCATGTGGGACCTTGCTACCATGTTTTAATTCAGATCACTGGAACAAACAAGTGCCCAGAATGACCAGTGTTCAGTTGTCTCTCAGAGACACCTGATGACACAAAAAATCTACTAAAATCAAAAGAAAGTATTAAAGGGAGTGTGTGTTCTGGTAGCAGGAAAGAAGAACAACTAAAAGTTGCAGCCAAACCTGACATTCCTAAAACTTTTATTTTCTTATTCCCAAATAAGATATGCAGGCTGGTTTAGTTCTAGCTAACTTTTATCAAAAGCTTTGCCTCATGGCTCTTTATATGGATTCACAGACTGTTAAATGATTCAGTGCAAAGCAAACGAAAAGATTAATTTTGTGATGTGGCACCAAAAGAAACAATTTAGAGCAAGGATTAGGGATTGGACCAGCTCAGTGAAACTTCTGGAACAAGTCCATTATAACTACAGAACGTTTCACAATAACCATATCAGTGATTGCAGGAGAGACAGCCTTTTTTAGCGAAATAGAGAAAATTCATATAAACAGACTTTCTCTCCCTCCCTTTATTTTTCCAAAAGAAGAGCGAAGGGGAAAGGCTTTACAGAAATGAAAAAAGGATTGTTGGAAATAGAATAACAGGAAATTCTGAGTCAGATATCACTAATGAGACATCAGACTGGTAGATTGGTATTTATCTTTATATGTGAGATACAGAGTACAACTAACTACCCACTGCTCACAAAATAGCAACTGAGGCAGGATATTTTGGCTGCTTTCTTATTATTCTATGTACTTTTAAATCTGGTTCATTTTCCTTGTTCTTAGAAGCCATTGTATCAATAAGAAATCCCTGTATCTCCTTTCTTCCAGTTTGACATTGTAAAGGATATTGTTATTTAAGCAGAAGGGAGCTGAAAAAATAAACCAGCTGAAAACAGTAATGATAATTCCTAGCTGAATTCTTTCTATCTCACATATACATTCACAGAGAGACTTATTCAACTAATGGCTATTTATGTTCTGTACCCTCCTGTACAAGCAGCTGTTAAAAAAACGTATTATCAATTGCTTAACTCCATTGCAGCTTTTTGACTTCTTGCCTCAACTTGTTCCCTTCCTTTCTGCCCTCCCATACCAATCTGCTGAGATTTGCTCATTCAAATTCAGAGGTGTGGTGCAAGCCAGGAAATCTCTGAGCAAACAACCATGGTACAACCAGGTTATGAACCTGGACTCACATTGCTGGTTACCTTTTCTTTCTGATGTGTAAGCACTGTGTAAAACAGCCCTGGCTTAACAGTAAAAAAATCCATGCAAATAATTTCAGTATCACATTAGCTCGAGGATGAATTGGTCTCAGTTTTCCTTGACATTCACTATATATTGTCTACTCATCATTATTTTAGCGCACCTTAGGATAACATCACCCAAAAACATGGTTTGTCCTGCTCTGTGCATGAAGTCAGAGACATCCCACCTACCCCAACAAAAGTGCCTAAGTTGGGGAAAAAAATGTTTTAAGCTCCGTGTACTGAGAAGACATTAGTACTTCTAAAATATTTTTGCAATATAGAGCCAAGAAACTAAGATCATCCTCAACTTCCTTAAGAGAAAATGTGAAAGTGTCCAAATGTTAGTCTATATTAGCAGCTGTAGTAGGGAAATGCTTGAAAGCGGTTGATTCATATTCAATTATTTTTTCTATTATTAAAATAAAACAAAAGAATAATAATTAAAAAAAACCCCTCTTTGTAAATTAATGCTATGAATTAAAAGTCTCCCTGGTTTTTCACAGCATGCCTTCATATTTTTTTGATGACTAAATTTCCGTGTCTTCATGCTGATTGCTCCTGAAACACCTGGTAAACAGGATGTAACACATTCTGTTCCTTTTTACAAGGACTTAAAGTCTGAGTAATTCATTCTTAGAGCAGAAGAATCACCCCAGTACTGCTCATTGCTGTTGAAGATTAATTTTTACTAGCCACTTAGAGGGCTAAGGAGTGCGTTACAGCGAACGCTATTATTCAAGTTCAGCAGAATAAAATCCATCATTTCTGAGCAGGGGGAAAATGGTTTTTATTAGAGCCCTTCACGCAGTTCTATAATTCAGTGACATACACCATCTCTACTTACTCATTTCCCGTTGTAAATTTAATCTTGTGCAAAAAGCAAGTTCATTAGTTTGCTCAAAACACCTCTTAATGAGTGTGCTAATTGAGAGCGTATTAATGCATTTCACTAGGCTCCCATGCTTATTTCTTGAGAAGAGACACAAATTTGTCTTTCTTGTATGTGTTTAATGCTAGCTAGACTTTGTCTAAAGGAGAGCAATGGTGGTACCCATTGTGCTCAGAAAAGTTTAAATGGTAAGAAACACGTCACATAAACACTTTGTGAAGAGTGTTGGAAAATTAGACTATAGCATAGCAACGTTTCCTCTGTTTTAATGGGTGAATGAGGGGAAGAGGAGGAGTCGATCTTATTAGAAACATTCTCAGTGGTGCCATAGACTCTGCAGACACTTAATGCAACATGTGGCAACCCACTTTTTAATTTCTCACCCTGATTCAGCAAGTTCCTCAAATACAAGTCTCATTCTAAATGTCTGGGTAGTGCCTCAGAACATATAGTAAATTATTATAAGACATACTAAATTATCTTCTTAAAGTGGGAGCCTCCATATGGGTGTAAAATAACCAAACAATTTTGACTAAGAGTGAATTTTTAAAAGGCTGTTGGTTTCTAAAGCCTCCGTATTGTTATTCTATTGGTTAAATCAATCTTTATGGACTTATGCTGCAGTTTGTTCATTATTGAAAATGAAGAACTTTGCTTTTCAGTCAGGAAGAACATACCCTTGCCTTATTAGCAAGTCTTTTTAACAAAGCAGGTTTTGAAATACCAACTTGTTTCGGAAAATTTTATTTGAAAATAGAGTCAAAGATGCACAATGGAATGTGCTTTCTTTTCAGAGAGCCTGCTTGGGAAAACAACGTTTCTTAGATTTCCACTAGGAATGGAAGGAGCTTGAGCCCATATGTGAATTAAAATCTCACAAAAAAAAAAAAAAAAAAAAAAAAAGAAAGAAAAAGAGGAGAGGAAAGGGATTCACCTCACATAATGGGGGTTGTTTTAGTAAGCACAGAAACAGTGTCTTATGCCACCTTGACTCTGTAACAGATTTCTCCCTGACCCCAGTAAAAGTAACCAATAACAAATTAGTTCCGACCTCAGAGGCATCAGACTGATTCATTAGTAACATCTCAGTTTTAAACAGAACTCTCTGAGCACCAAAAAATGTGAAAAATTTATATCTCTGGATATAAATACAACAGCAGAAAGCAAGCCCCTAATTTCTTTCCACTCAGAATGGCCGCTGTGTCCACCAGGTGAAAGGGAAGATGTTTTACAGTTGCCTCCACAAGGAACTTCTCAGAGAATTGTCACTGTTCAGCATCCAGTTTCAGTCACTGCAGCTGATAGGGAAAGCCCCTGAGGACAAGCCTTGGAATAATGGAAGAGCTGCTGAGACAAAATGGCCCGGGGCTGTAGATTTTGAAGTTGTACCCATTTATTTTTTTAAATCACTTTGGTTAACCTGCACTCTGTCATGCTGTTTTGAAGTCAATTTCCACTTACACATCAGGCTCTAAATGTAAAGAATATATATATATACCTATCCAGTGCAAGCTCTGAAGTAAAGTAGGAACCAAGGAAACATAACTGCTTTCTAGGACAGATTCATCTAAATAACTGCATGCAGAAAATACAGAAGAAAAAGGAGTATGAACAAACACTTTCCCACCCACTGACACTATATCAACATTAGTGATTAACAGGCAATTTTCAGTTTCAATCAAACGCTGAGTGCTAGAGGCTCATCTCTATCTTGTGAATGAATCATGTCTCTTAAGTTTTGCAAATTTGTATTGTGAAGACTTTCTGACTCTGCTTAGAAGTAGTTGCAATAGACCAAATTCTGATAATTTTGTTCACTAACAATGCGCAGCAACTAACTTGCTAAGCAATTTGAACTTGCATTCAAACAGAAGGAAAATAAAGGTAGCAAAATGCAGCCTATGTTCTTTGGCCGTTCTAATTTTTCTTACAGCCAGCACTAGAAATACAAAAAAAATGCAGTTATTTAAGTTTTATACAAAATGTAATAGTTTTCACCCATGACAGATATTTAATTTTTTAATGGACAAGTGTCCATTCCTCTCTAAACTAATCTGTGAAATAGATTCCTAAATATTTTCTATTCCCTCCTGCACTCTACCACATCACGCTTTCTTTCTATATTTAGAAGTGCTTAGATTTATTTACCTTGCACAACAACTCAACTCAAATGAGCACAGAGCTGAACCCACTCTTGCAAATATCTGTTTACGTACCCTGATTTCCATTTAAGTTGTGGCCAATTAAACCTTTGTAAGTAGAAGTAAGCACCCGTAGCCTTTGAAATCTGCCGGCAGACATGCAACATATATGAGCATTTCAGGTTATTGCTCTCCAATTAGAACTCAGAGCACAACGTCATTGTCCTTTTGACAATGAAACCTGCCTGTCACATTTTCAAGCAAATGCATGAATTAAACATAACACCTAAGCATAATGTTCTTGCATCTTGGAGCTGTGTCCTAGAGCAGTTCAATCTAATGCATTATAATGATGAAAAGGAAAGCTAACACATTGCCTCGGCTCCTGGCTGTGCTGCAATCATCATTGCAGAAGAATCACCCAAGCTGATGGGGATCTTCCAGTGGCATACAACTGGGAGAGAAGTTCTTGTTGGGCAGCATCCAAGGTCTCCTCATGCACTGGCAATGTCCAGCTGCCCTTGCTGCTACTGGCATCTGCTGTAAGTTAGTTAAGGCTCTTTGCCTGCAGCCCGCTCTCATGTACCCAAGGGTACCGGCCAGGCTCTCAAACAAACACAGATCAAGGGAGTGCGACTCGCTTGATTCTGCCTTTTCAGTCCAAATCCTCAGATGCACTTTGTGCTTTTCAAACATGGCAGAAGCTCTGAGCCAGAAGCTGAAACTCTAGGGCAATGTGTGCACTGTTGTAAACCTGTGCATGGGTCTAAGCAACTACAGGTCAGTGGGAGATAAAGGCAGGGGACAAAAATACAGAAAGGGAACAGAAACAGTACTGAAAGGACAGGGCGTGATGCAATGTTTTGGGACAAAGACATGATGCTCCCTCTCCAAAGGTGTGGAAGAAGCAGCTGCAGCTTTGCTGCCAGAGACAGAGGGGCACATACCATCCTCAGAGCCCCACGTCAGGCTGCTCGCTGGAGTTCAACAGCATCTGTGCTGGTTTGAATGACAGCACATTGCCTGCAGGAGCTCCTGCTGGGCTGCACACCTCAGCACTACTTCTAAGCCAAAGCAGTGACGTTATGCACTATCTAGCCCGGAGATGTTTTTAATTTGGTTTGATTTCTCTCAGAGGCAGGATTAGAAAGCTGGAGTTCAAGGCCCCCTGCCTCACACCGACACCACTGTACCTCACCTGCCTCCTACTGCTGTGTCACAGAGGTTGAAGGAGACCTCTTTAGCGATGGGACAAAGGGACAGCAAGGAGAAAGCACAGATACTTTTCTTTCAAAGCTATCTCTTGCAGAAAATATGATTCAGTCTTGGCCTGCTGAGTTCCAAAGACAGGAAACTCAGTTCACATTTGCAAGTTGTTCAGCCTGGCTGTATAAAATGTTCCCCCAGCAGAATGAACACACTTAAAATCAACTCCTCTTTTGAAAATCTAATGCTTTTCATCTGGGATGAAATGAGTGTAGGCTACTCACAGTCAAAAAACTGATCTAATGCAACACATAGAGCGTACGCTGCCATACTCTGCAAAGTTTTATTTCTGAACAATTACAAAGCAGAAGTGTAAAACCAAATGTGGAAACCTATCCAACAGCTGTATGGATTGAATATTTCCCTCGTTCTTTGGCTTAGCCTCTTGCTGCTATTATTAGGATGCCCGCTGGGTGTAGGGTACCTCCATGGAAAATGGCTTCTGTGGAATTAATCAGCAATGCTTTAGGTGCGCTCTGCTTCCTCCTCAAAAAAGCCCCCCAGGAATCAACATTGCTGCCTATTTCTGAACATCTCCCATGGCCTTATTAAATGTGGCTGTGGCAGCAGAAAGAATGTCTCATTTTAACAGCCTATTGCAGCACTTAAAAGAGGACAGGTGTGCTGAGATTGTCAGTCATGCAATTCAGCTTGAACAAAGCAACTCATCAGAAGGAGGAGCAAGGGAATGATCAGGTGCATTACTGGCAGATTTGTTACGACAGGGAAAGAAGATTTACAGAAACAATCTCTAAATAAGAGGAAACATGTTTACGAATAATTTTGCAAAATCTACCTTTGTGAAACTCATTCAAAAAATAGTGTCTCAAGAACAGGATAAATAAAATCCTAAAGGAGGTATCCTTTAGCAGCACTAGGGCAAGCAAGGAGTTAAGATCTTGCATTTAGACAACAGGAGCACAAAGCATTCTTCACCACCTGAGATAATCAATCATTTTGATTAAAATTTTGCCCATGAAACAGGTAGGATGTTGCCAACCCGGTTTCCTCAGGTCCAAAGGTTATTTTTTGCATATTTATAGAACTTTCAAAAACAAAAGCTGTGTGAAAGCTGATGCCTGTAGCAGAGGTTGCTACAGCGTCCTATGGCAGTAGTTATCTTTCCTGGAGGGGAAGGAACAATTTTTGCAGCAAGATGTAAGCCACTCTGAGCAGAGGTACTACTGACAGTGGTCTACCAGCTCCTTTCATAGGTCAGCTGAGCCCCAGAATGCCTGCTGCATGGCTAGGCAGCTCAGAGCCTCCTCCTTGAACCCCATAACCAGTCCTGGCTTGATATGTGTGTAAGACTCACCCCTGCATGGCATGTCCCCAGTAGGGCTATGCATTACCAATGCCATGTGTGAGCAAAACCATCTTCTAGCAGCATTCAGACAATATATCAGGGCACCCTCTCCTCCAGCACTCTCACAGCTTCTGACATTCTCAGTTAAGCCCCTTTCTTTTTCTACTAAAATCTCTGCATGTGTCTGCTGCTGTCCTCCCACTTCAGGCTGTGCTCTGCACTAAGAACACACCCCAGCATCCAGGACTGAGCAGCAGAACACCCTCCCATGGGGTTCACAGCCACTCTACCAAGTCTGTCCTTTCTCCCTCCCCCCAGAGGAAAGCTAGGCATGCACCCTGGGTGGGGATGCCATGTACACCAAAAGCTCGCTGGAGGATCGAAAGACCAAGACCGTAGGGCTAATGAAAACCATATTGAGAGGAAGGAGGAGTTGAAACCACCAAGAATGTAGGCCAAATCCAAAGTGGTATGTAACCAGAAGTTACAAGCCTGATGCAGCCACCAGTTCAGAATCTCAGTAAAATCATTAGGGACACATTTTTCTGTCAGTGGAGGCATTGAAAGAACTTTTTAAAGAAGTCAGGTGTAAAGGAATCTAAACTGCTTTATCTTATATGCATATTTTAGCCCTCACTTTTTTTTGTATAAACATCAATTCTTAACAGCCCTGTCCCCTACAAGGCGTTCATGCAGGGCTTCCTCCATTTCTTTGCTGAAGGCATGTCTCCAAGGAGATTCCAAATATAACCTGAATCTATCTTTAATTTATGGTGTTGGACTTTATTTCCCCAAAGGTACAAGTTCAGGCATACTGTCAACCTCATCCTTACATTTCAGCTCTTGTGCAATGTATTCAGGCCTTAATACAGCACTGATAGCTGTGTATTTGGGATATGAAAATATCTCAGATGAAGCCAAATGTTTACAGAAGTTCACTTTGCTGTTGCATAAAATCACTCTAATTTCTCTCTGCCAAGTAATCTGTGAGGTGAAATTGGGGTTGTTTACTGTGGAAATGCAAAACCAAGGAGTACAAGAGGAAACAATAGTGGAAGAAAATTCAGACCTGGGCACCGGTAAAAGCCACATGGCAGTAAATAAGCAAGTTAATAAAATTTGTGATCTAAAAGAAAGAAAACTCTTTTTTAGTGACTTGTAAATGCAGAAAATAAAACAGCTTATGTTTATTCCAGAACACTTTTTTATGTATCTGTGCACTGTGGCAACAGCTCTGCCAAAGGTTTTATGAGAGACATCGGCAGATTAGTCAAACTATAGAGTGCTTTAACTCTGCAGATCCCTGGCACCATCTGAAATTATTTCCAGTTGATATACCCAATATGTCATGCTATGCTGCACATACATGGAGGGTATTGGGCATTTTCTGGGGTCTTCACTTCCTTCAATCTCCACTCTTGAGCACACCCAGCCAGGTTATGGAAAAAGTACATCCTTAGTGACCTTTTTATAGTTTGCTGAAGTGTCCTAGGGAATGTTAATTGATTCCAATTCAAATAATTCTAATTCTAAAGCAATTATAGGCAGTATTTGAGTCATTCTCTGCAGACAGATTCTGCATGTGTGGCAGATGTGAGATCATTCGTGTGCTCAAGTCCAGATCTCAGCAGGTCAAAAGTGGAGGAAAATCAAAAAATGTCACATTATTTATTATGCTTAATACAGTTTTATCCTGTTTTCAAATGCAAAACCCATTTACACCTGTAGCAGGAGCTTGAACTGTTAAGCACTTGTGAAGTGCTGCTGGTCTAATGAAGTTCCACTTTTTTTTTTTTTTCCATACAGTCCATGTTCTTCACACGTCCCTTGCCCTTCAGTAGATTTACTAAGGTCTAGAATAAGGAAGTATCCTTTGGAGAGTATCAAATGATAAAGATATTGAGTTAAGCACATGGTGGAAAGAAGAACTAATATTATATCATCATTTATGAGAATCCAGTAAAAGCATTGACGTGTCACTGTTGAACTGTCAGAAGAAAAAACTATCAGAAAACTGTTCCAACTATAGTAAATACTACACCTTGATCAGAAACAGCTTGCTTTCCTTCCTACTTTTAAGTTAAGACAAGAAATGGTTTTTATTTTAACAGCTTTAGGAATAAATAAGTAAATTATTTTGAAATGTAATAGAGAAAATACTAGGTGAGCTTCATTTTCAGGCAGGTAGAGTTCTTTGTTTACAAAATTGAATGGAGGTTTCAAATCAGATTTACAATGAAAGTCACATTTCAGTTTCAACTATGGAGTCACTATTGTTCTCCGTATTTCATTATTTCCCCTATCAATCCATAAAATGTGTCAACAATCTGCTCATAAAATGGTGTCAATTATATAAATATGTCACACAGTACGTAAGGGAAAACTTTAGTGGATCACTTTGTGACAACCATGAAGGATATCTGTACACTGATATCAGTGGTCAGTTTATGTTAAGATACTTGGTGAACTTCAATTCAAACTGAAACAAGAAGTTTCAGAAAGAAGTTTCAGAAGATAAATTGTGTAACAAGTTCTTTGCATGCACATGAACTACTAAACAGTCTATTCTTACTAGGGCTCATCACTTTTGTAATCCATCCTGTAGGGGGTCAGTGCTAAAATTAAATTATACCTGCTTACCATTCTCAATCTAATCAGGCTGTGAACTGAAAAATAAAACAATTAAAATTAGAGACAGGCCAGCCTCCCACTGTTTATGATCTCATTCTATTTGTGAAGAGTAGGTGGAAATTCACCCGTGGTGAGCATTTGGTTTATGTCAATTTTTCTTGTTATTACAGCTGGGGCTTATTTTGTGAACTGTTTGCAGCTATTTCTGCTAAAAATAGGTGGATACCAATTTAAACTTCCTACCGATATTTCAAGTCAAAGTATCATTAGTAGATAGTTATTATGCTGCATTTTATTGTAAGAGATCCTGCCATGAAGCCAATCTACACAAATATAAATAAAGACAGTTAGAATTACCTTCCAAATGACTCTATTGGAGGTTATTCACATTTGGTTTAGCAAAACAAGCTAAGCAATTTGCAAGAAAAGTTATTAGTCAGAGAAGCACTGAGTTAATGAGACTTCCTAAAACTCCTTATCAGGTTAGACTGTGACGCTTGGAGTGGGATCTGGGATCAATTTTGCCTTTTTGCCTCAGTCCTAAATAAGTGAAACTCATAGTTCTGCCTTGGTTTCCAAAGAACAAATTTCTTTTATCACCCCTCCCTCCTCTGCTGTGCAGTCTCGTAACAAAATCATCTTCCCCAAACACATTGCCTCACGAAAAAAGAAAAGGTGACAATTAGATAAAAAATTCCATATCTTCTAACGATAGAAAGAGCAGAGATGCGAGAAGACCACATAATGGTGATTTGGTCACACTGCTGCATGTCATTTCCTAGTTAACCATCATAGGGTTTACACCTTGGCTTGTGAAGATTAAGTCAGACCCAGCTGCCATTAAAGTTTTCAATAGGAACCTCAGTCACTGGGAAATTACTTACGCCATTTCCAGGTTCTCCAACTTAAATCTAAGATCTGCTAATGTGGTTGCAGTTGTTAAACAGTCAATATTTTATTCCCATCAATAATTGTCTGCTGCTGTGGTATGTGGATTTTGAAGCCAGTGCAAGAATACCAAGATCTTGTTTCCCCTGCTCCATGGGAAAGGGGTCTGTCTACTGTCAAAGACAGTAACATATTCAAGAGTGTCCAGTAGCAAAATTTTACAAGGTTACTAACAATATGTCTATCAAATATTGGGCTGTGAAGGGCTAGCTAATGCTAGCAGTGGAGTCCAAGGTATATCACTAAAGGAATCAGATCCAGCCCCATTCTCTGGTTCTGAAGGCAAGATACACCACTGCCTGTTTTCTGTTTGGAACAGACCCTCTTTGAGTGTTGCCTAGGAAGTGTTAAGTGGCCCAAGCCAAATGTCACCAGTTAAATAGTATAGAGAATCAGCTACCAGTGCTTGTGTCTTGTGCATTAGTCCAGTCTATTCTGTGAGCAGGGTCGTACCCAGAAAGTTAATATACGTATGGTACAAGACATAAAAGAGTTACCCCTAAGCTCATGGGGAAACAAAGTACATTAGCGGAGTCGGAACCATTACCATAGTAATGGAGTTATATTTCTTTTTGGTTTTGGATTAATTCCTTCAGATAATATCCTGTTGAAATAATTGTAATGCCTCAGAGTGATGTTCATCTAACTCACCTGACTTCAGCTGCCTAGAAGATAGGGGTCTAGTTTAAACTAATTGTCTCTATTGATTCTTTCTTCCTGACTTAACTACCCCATTTTAGTCTGGAAAGCATCTCTGGATGTCAGTGCCCATTTCTGCTTTTGTCAACAAGCCCAGTTTCAAACAACTAAAAGCAGCTGAAATGAGAAGAGACATGGGAAAAGAAATCATTCTGAAAAGTTGAGAGGAGGGGAACGGAGACATGGACAATGGGATAGAATGCACCGTCATCGAGTTTGCTGATGACACCAAGCTTGGTGGCATGGTCGACACGCTGGAGGGAAGGGATGCCATCCGGAGGGACCTGGACAGGCTTGAGAGGTGGGCTAGTGCAAATCACATGAAGTTCAATCAAGCTGNCCTGGAGAACAGAAGGCTTGCAGGAGACCTTATAGCAGCCTTCCAGTATCTGAAGGGAGAGTTACATGAGAGCTGGAGAGCGACTCTTTGTCAGGATGTGTAGTGATAGGACAAGGAGTACTGGTCTTAAATTGGAAGAGGGGAGATTTAGATTGGATATTAGGAAGAAATTCTTTCCTGTGAGGGTGGTGAGACACTGAAACAGGTGCCCAGAAAGGTTGTGGATGCCCCATACCTGGAAGTGTTCAAGGCCAGGCTGGATGGGGCTTTGAGCAATGTGGTCTAGTGTGAGGTGTCCTGCCTATGGCAGGGGGCTTGGAACTCAACGACCTTTAAGGTCCCTTCCAACTCAAACCAGCCTATGATTCTGTCATTCTATGAATGAAATCAGCCCAGTAGCACAATTCCCAAAGCTAGGCTGTTCAGCTGGCTTCCAATAAGGGGCTTTAAGTATCTGAATATTTATTTCTAAAGAACTAGTGTGATTAACTTAAATATTTAAGCTGAAAGGTTTACACATCTTGTTCTGGCAGTGTAACACATAATGTCAAATTAGATGCCCGGGACCGACTACATAAACGGGGAAAATTTACCTATCCATCTGGGAATTGCAAGAGCTAGAAATTTGTTGGTTTCATTAGGCTTGCTCCTTTAGCTAGCTACCTGGTTGAAAATTAACACCTCTGTAAAAATAGTATTCAAGATGTATCTTACTCTCTTAGTGCCTCCTTGCCTTCTTTCATCAGGTGCTTACACCATCCACTCTTAAGCCATGAAACCTGGGAGCTAGGATGTCAGCTATACACATAAACCTAGTACTCCTAGATCCAAGCAACATGTTTACTCATTCTCCACCATTGCCCTAAAAGCTGGGATGAGATTAGATTCAGGAAGGATAAGGAAAACAAAAGTCTTAAGCAGACAGAGAAGCAAATATGAGAGTGAGATGAGTCAGTAAGACCCAAACACAGGGAAAAAAAAAATTGTTGAGGGAAATATTGCAATTGCATGTTTTGCACCAAAAAAAATAGTATGCTTCCTAAGGAATCCAGCAAGGAAGAGATAACAAAAGCCAAAATTCTTTAAACTGTGTGAATGGAGGAGTATTTTAAATGTCTGTTCAGAAGGAGAAGGATCTTAGACATTTTATAGAAGCAATAACAGTGGCATCAATACACAGAGATGCTTTCTTGTGTGCAAAGCAAGAGAGAAGGAGCATCTAAAATGACCTCCATAGTTACAAAAGATGTCAATGAGTTTTCTTAGTGGCACCAGCAGGGAATTGGCAGCTGACAGGGTTTCAGAAGAAGGGTTAGGAATTAGCTTTTATTTCCACCACACTTCAAGGGAGGCGGAACATACAGAAATTCTTAAGGGAGACAAGGAAGGCAAGTTTGATGAAGAGAGAGATGACAATGAAGATGTTGATATGAGCGCGATTGATGTAAAAATAGGAAATTAAATTTTGTCTTCAGTTGGTCTCTTAAAGAGATATTAGTCCCTAACAAAACCCTGCTTCTAACAAAGGAAAGGAGTAGGGGTTTGTTTTTCACTAAGGTAGTGGAAGAGCATCCAGAGAAGTAACTGGAAAACTGGAAAGCCAACAGTGAACAATCAAAATCCCTGCAAAAGGAGAGAATACCGAAAATGAAAATGTGATCTGAAATGTAATTAAGCTTTAGGAAGAGTGTGAGAAATGGGGAGAAATAAGTGAGGTCAAGACAGTCATACTTAATCTTCTTTTTGAAAGAGTAATTAAGATATTGCAGGAGAAGGCAGAAGGCTAGAAATAAGAAGTGTTTTAAGAAGGTGTCAAAAGCTGTAATTAAGCTAGGGACAAAGGTAGGCATGCAACTTGATTTCATGATATTCTGGTTACAGGGATTGGCAGGATATTCGAATTTTTTTTATTACTATACTACTGACACAAATGTACTTTTTGAATTTAAGAAGTGGCTCCATTAAATTCATTCTGCTTTTTCCAGTACAGAGTACATCGTATTTACATAAATACATTCAGATGGTTTAGCCAAATCTGTCATCTATGTGATATGTTAATACTCCAGTATTTTTAAAAATTGTATCATTGTGATGCTATAGCTTACAAGCCTACAGTTGATTGATTATTTAATAGCTGATAAAATGAAGTATAACATCTACCAAACTGGAATTTTTACTTTTTACTTAGCTAAGTGACGATGTACAATTGAAAGTTACTGTACAATGTGAAAAACAGAAGGGATTCATGCCATTTTTACCAAAATGAGATTCCAGAAGACAGATGAGCTCTGTTTCTTAAGAGGATGGAAAAGGCCTGAAGAAGAATGTAAATGTATTTTCATTCTGCAGATGACTGACATAAGCCAAATAAATTTGTTCCATAAGTTAAGGATGCCTCTAGATGTGCTGTCATAAACAATTCGCAGTCAGACAACGGGTTGCAAGAGGAGCTTCATTGTTCAGTTCCATCCTGATCCTTCCAGACTTCAGTCCTTGGAGAAAGATTCCAACTGTCAGACATCAAGATGTAACAGCTTTGCCTTGGATATTGTTTACACATTACCTGTCCAAACTCTTGGAATTCTGGTATGAAGAGACCCAATTCTGCAAGGGACTAAAGCAAAACAAAACAGCACCACCTCCCGAATTAAAATACCATCCTGCTAATTTCAGACTGAAGTTACACCTTAATAACTCTCACATACTTCATGTCTTAGAGTTTCAACAGCTAGATGATCATCCCTCCAGGAATACTGTTTCCTATCACTCAGTTTTGTCAAAAAGAAGTCTCCTAGGTTAATGCCGTTTTATCCTTTTTCCTTTTCTTTCTGCAAGCGCCTGTCGTTAATGACTTTTTAACTCTTGACAAAGCTGATAAGTAAGTTATTTTTAAGGAACTGCAAATCTGCATGTAGCTATTTGGCAACAGTAAGTTCTGTTTATTTTTTAGAGAGCAAAATAATAGGCAATGAATTCCACCGCCACCGGCAGTCAAAACTTCTCTAATACGCCTCTATTTCTGCATTAGTTTAGGGTGAAACACGACCAAATCTCTTCCAGACAAAAGGCAGTTCTGTCAGTGGACTGTTTCACTGAGATAAGAATAAAGGAAAAATAAGTCTTTATGCTTTTAGCACAGATTGTTCACCTTGTGATAGATGTAGGCAAGTCTATCATTGGGGAAAGTTGCATTTCAGTTGACATGATTGAAAAGTATATTAAATCTCTCTTTTTTTTCTTTTTTTTTTTTTTTAAGCAAACTACAACTAGAATTAACTCTCTCTGTTAAATTCTGTTTTAAAGCACTGGCCTGCCTTCTTTTGTTGGTTTGCTTGTTTGTTTTTTTTTTAAAAAAAAAAAAAAACAAACAAAAACAAACAAAAAAAAAAAAACCAGAAACATTTCTGCAACCGTGAAATGCAACCTCTTTGTTACCAGCTCAGTATCAGATTTTAGCAATTACACAGTCGTTTCTCTTCACTGACAGTTAAAGTCACAGGGCATAGCTGCCATTTACTTTATTGCGACCGGGATTTGAATTACTTTGTCTGATCCAGCCTGGAAAGTCTTCTGTGTTGTCTCTGTTATACACCTTTTGCAACCAAAGTAATACCATGCTTCCATCCAAAGGAAGCCGGTGTTCCCCTAGAGAGCCTCTGTTATTCCTAAGCACAAGAACTATGTTCAGCACCATTTCTGTAGAAAGTAAGGATAATCCATGCTTGAAAGGTCATGAAGCTCTTAGACTTCCAAATTCAGAGACCTCAGACTTAAGGTTTAATGCTAAATCCTGCAAACATACTTAAAATTTTACATACATGAGTTCTGTTGGCTTCAGTGGTATTACTGTTCTTAAGCATATGAATATGGCTTTGTGCAATCAGGGTTTAAAGAGATGAAGTGGAGAAGTTGAAAATATTGGGAAGCTGAAAGGAAGCATAGGTTCTGAGAAAAATGCATAAGTACCTAGGTGTCTGTTCAGATATTTCACTGAGTGATCATGCACAGGTGTGTGAATGCTGACTGAAATATGTCATTACATTATCCAGCTCAAATGACCAGCCTGCCACTTCTAACTGCTAGGTAGAACAGTTTCAGGAAAAACCCAGCTCACTCTCTGTATATCTGGATCAATAACACTTGCAAGGTGTGGACTCTTCAGAGAATGTAGCCTTCAATTTTTACTGAGTCACCCCTGAGTTTATTTATGGATGTAGAACCAAGCAGGTGGCACGTTTCTGACATCTAGGCTAATCCTGCTGCTTAATTTCATAACTTTGCTCAAATGTAGTACTAAAATTCACCTGATAAACTCTAGAAGAATTTAAAAATAACAGGGCAGAATATTTTCCTAGCCCTTTGAAAAATTTTTACTCTTGTTTGCTGTTATTTCCTCAAAAACAGCAACCTGACATACACACTGGTCATGGAAATATTGGGGTCAAGCAGTAAGAGTTTGGTGAAATTGCAAGGAAAAAATAGCTTAATGTTTCTAAAAGTATACCGGGTAATCATGACTATAGGCACCTGCACCACATATATATAAATATTATTTTTCTCTCCAGTTTCATAGAAGAAACAAATATCAGACTGGAGCACATTTAAGGAAATTCCTGCCTTTTTTAGGATGCTTGATAAAGCTTGAATTAATGGAGTTAGGAACCAACCCAGTGATTTACAGCTACAGCTACAACACAGATAAAAAGACGACAGACAAACGTTTACATCAAAACCTCTATTATCAGACTAATAACCAGACTGGAAGTTTTAGTAGTACAAGGATTTCTCTCTTTGTCTTTAGGCAAAGTCACTATTACAACTTGAATAACACTTTGCGAAGTCAACACATAAAGTCAATTCAGCTTTCTGTTCTCAAGTTTTATCTGAAGTACATATTCAGTAAGCGAAAACTTTCACTGATTTTACAGTTTTGCAGATGCTAAGGCACTAGATATTGTGCTATGCTAATAGTTTAAAATGTAAATTATCACACATTAAGCACTAACCTGAGCTACTATGTCACTAGTTTCTTGGCTCTCTGACACTGCTATATTACAGACTGATTCATTTTCATATGGATTCGATATTGTGTCATATTTAATACAATTTAGGGCATTATATTTCACTTAAAATATGTTTATCATCATTCAAAATTAAAGAGGGGTAGTTTGACACAGAAGTTTCTTATCTGCCTGTGGACTGCAGCAGATTAAATGAACAAGACTCTTCTTCCAGTGTCTTGGAGTTGCCCATATTGTGGTGTGTATGTTCTGCAATATATATATTTCTTCAGCAGAACATGGCCCAGAGAAAATCCTGTCTCTAATAAAATATCTGTTCCCTATGCAAAATGTTTCCTAATGATGGACGAGTAAGATTCTGTGTATAGAGAAAATATTGGCTTACCAATCAACCATCTGGTGTATAGTGGGAATGGTCCGAGTAGCTTTCTCAGTTGGAACATTTGGAAAATGAATATACTGTTGCTACAGCTCAGACTGTTGGCCATGATGTTTGTGATAATGTTGTTGATTTACCAGATGTCCTGCAAATTCCTGGTGTGGTAGTGCTTCCTGCTCCTACTGAAGTCTTCATTATGTGGTGGGTTTATGATTGCAGTCATTTCTCACAGAGTAGGAGGGAGCTGGGAACTGTGTCCAAGCTCAGCATGGAATCCATCATCCACTCACCATTCAGCTTGCAAATCAAAATCTACCAACATGTTGCTTCTAGATCTCTAAAAATTACATGGGAATACATGTAAAGACTTGACTAATACCACTGGCATCATTTGCCATTTTTTTTCTAAATCACGCAATGCCCAATGCAGATGCTTACACATCTGTCTTCATGTAAGTGTGCCCAGCCCTTTTTCCAAGTTTCAAACTAGCAGGCAGGAATACAAATGGGATCACTAAAGGCTGTATTCACTCATTATGCTCAAGAAGTGTATCTGAGGTTTGAATAAGTACGCTTCACCACTCTGCTCCTTTTCTGTTACAGTAGATTAATGAAGATAATATATGATATACAGATGAGCACCCAGGCTTTGACTTAAGAAATTAACTCATCTCTTTTGCTTTCAAAATGAATAAGCACATGTACCGCTTTGTCTTTTTTTCTTCACCTTGTCAATTCATAGATGAGCTATACGAGTACCCTTAGAGCAGAAGTGTAATAGAGATCAAGGCACATCTACACGGAAGTAAGCGTTTTTCACAAGACTAGCAAATGCATCAGCCTATTTTTGTCTTGATCCTGACATACTCACCATTCTTGCCTTTATGGTGTGAACATTGTTCAGTCAGCACACTTTGGACATAACAGCACCTTGCAGGCCTGAATTAAAAATTGTTGTCACTGGTTTAGAAACAGTCAAAAAAATGCACAAAGACATAAATGTCATGTTGGCTCTGAAACAAAAAATCAAACAAGAAATACAAAAAAGTATGAAAAATACATAAACACCATTTACAAATTTAACAGACAAACAACATTTTGTTTGTTCTGCACTTGGTATAAATGCTTAGAAGTTAAATTACTAGTTTGAATTCAATGAATTTATATTGCCTTACTACTAAGATCCTGAACTACCTAAAGGATATTTAGAAGATGAACTTACTTTTGTTACAGGCATCTCAAGTTATACAATACTCATCTTGGCTAAGTATCAGAAAAAGCATTAATTTTTGGCGCCAGTATCTAAGGTCTTGGGGAGTTGCCATTGAGATATGTGGTAATCCCAGACACAAATGTAGGTTGGGCAAAGAATGGCTGGGGAGCAGCCCTGAGGATAAGGACTTGGGAGTGCTCATGGACAAGAAGCTCAACACGATCTGGCAGTGCGCGCTGGCAGCCCAGAAAGCCAACCATATCCTGGACTACATCCAAAAAAGCAGGACCAGCAGGTCTCGGGAGGTGATTCTCCCCTTTTACTCTGCACTCATGAGAATTCACCTGGAGTACTGTGTCCAGCTCTGGAGTCCTCAACATTGAAAGAACATGGAACTGTTGCAATGGGTCCAGCGGAGGGCCACAAAGACGATTAGAGGGATGGAGCACTTCTCCTATGAAGACAGGCTGAGAGAGCTGGGGCTGTTTGGCCTGGAGAACAGAAGGTTTGCAGGAGACCTTATAGCAGCCTTCCAAGTATCTGAAGGGAGAGTTACATGAGAGCTGGAGAGCGACTCTTTGTCAAGATATGTAGTGATAGGACAAGGAGTAATGGTCTTATATTGGAAGAAGGGAGATTTAGACTGGATATTAGGAAGCAATTCTTTCCTGTGAGGGTGATGAGACACTGAAACAGGTGCCCAGAGAAGCTGTGGATGCCCCACCCCTGGAAGTGTTCAAGGCCAGGCTGGATGGGGCTTTGAGCAACGTGGTCTAGTGAGAGGTGTCCCTGGCCATGACAGGGGGCTTGGAACTCAACGACCTTTAAGGTCCCTTCCAACTCTAACCATTCTATGATATGTGGTTCAGGTAGACATGTGTCATCTGCACACCTTAGAATTGCATTCTGTAACAAATGTGAGTAAGTCCAGTTTTAGTGGATATTTGTGAAAGGTCATAGAGAAAATACTAACATGTCTATGATTAGGTGGATCCAGTGTCCACGAAATCTGATATTGCTGGCTTGGTATTCCAGACTAACTATGGTACAGCATCAATAACAAATCTGCATCCCAGCACAATATTATTTTTTTTACAGCTAGGGACCAGAATTTGATGGCACCAGGCCAAAAAAAAAAAAAAAAAAAAAATCAAGAAGGAAGATTATTCATGCCTCGTGCTTCACGAAAGAGGGTGACATTTTCTGTGTGTGAAAATAGTTCCTAGGCTACATGTTGACTACGGGCTATTAATCTGAAAACAGAAAATAGCATAGTATATATTACTTGTGTCATTTCCACATTCAGAAGCAGGCAATCTTTCTGAGATATATCCAAATTTCTTATGAAGGAACATAGGTTTTCTCATGAAAGTTTCACCAGTGCTTTATTTAGATAGATTGGAAAATCTCCTTTCTTTCATATAAAGTCTATCTCCAGGCTATTCAGATTCAGCTAGAGTGAGAAACTATAAACCAAGCTCCGTCAGCAAGAGCAAATTTTACAAAGCCTCCCTTGTAAAGGAAAATGAAGACAGAAAATATTTAATTTGTACTGAAGAAATGGTGATTCCACATGGCTGATCCCACTGACTTTGCCCTGTGTGAGATTTCTCATTCCTCATCTCATCGCCAAGAGCTGTCTTTTAGCACATGTAATTTCCACCAGTATTCTGGATTCTTCCCAGGTGAGCTTCACACAAAAATACAAGAGGCATGGTGCAGCTGGTACCGCTCGGAGTCCCTCACTAGGTAACTAGAAACATCCAGGTAGGGAACCTGCAAACAATTATGTGTTTTATTAGGCCTCACTGTATGTATCACTCTTGAAAGGTGTTGTTTCAGCTCAGAGAATAGTTTGCAGTGCAATGAACTGGTCACTCGAAGACTTGTCCCAGGTGATTTGGACAAGCAACTTGCATCAGCACAGACCTCTCAAAAGTAATGTTTACAAGACTGTTATGATCAGCAATTTCCAAGCTGTTTCCAATTGTGACTACACTTCCAGTTGAGATACACTTGCAGAAACAATTTAATTTCTTTCAGATGAATGCTCCTTCTCACAACGATTATCTATGGAATTGCTGCCTCTGCTGTGTCCTACTCCATAATATTGTCAGTAGGCAACTGAGGCAAAAACAAAAACAAAAGCTCATTTTTTTATATGCTAGCTCTTATACATCTGGCTGTGTTTAAAACATTGTTGACTCAAATAACTCCAACCCCTACCTCTCTGCTGGCAGATATCACTCCAGTAATAAAGTCTGCAGGAAAAAAAAAAAGAAAAAAGAAAATAAAGGCACGGCTTAAGTATCTTAGCCTGACTGGTTTCAGCTCACACTGCTGATGAAGGTGGACTTGACTAAAGTGCCAGAATGTGAAGTAGAGCAGGTGGAGCGCTGGCAATTCCTTTATGCCAGTTTCCATGAGAGCAGTGGCATCCTCTGGCAGAGAGGTAGGACAGACGACTGAGGGCAGTAACATCTTAAGTTATCCCAGCAAGACTTGCCAGAGCTTTTATGTCACAGTTCATACACAACAGCAATTTCCACTCAACAACAATGACATCTAGAAGGTAAATATCCAGATTTCTCAGTGGGAAATCTGTTAACCCTTAACCTTTCACTAAAAAAGGAAAAGAAAAGGGAAAAACAGAACCAAAAGAAAAAAAAGAAAAAAAAAAAAAGAGAGAGAGAGAGAGAAAGAGGAAGTGTAAATTTCAATAAGCTCTGAAATTGGGTTCAATCCAATTTTATGAACCCAAGCTGTCCCCTTAATCAGCTCCTGTTTGGAGAAAATTTGCATTTCACCTTACCTCCTCCCTAGCTTGGGGTCATGTCCTTTCCTTTCTGCATTGGCATTTTGGTTCCCAATGCTTTCTTTGAAAGTAACAAATCTCATGCTTATTTCCCAAGGGAATTTCTTTTCCCCAGAAGCTGTATGTATGGCAAATGGACCATAATACATTTATGAATTGTGTCCTTAGTAGGTCTCGAATTGGTAAAGCATTTAAAAGCATTAAGTCTAATCATTCTGGGTAGTTGTAGGTTGTACATTGCCTGTTGGGACTCTGGACTTCCAGACATACCATAAATCTTTCTCTGGATATTGCAGTTGGTTGCCTTTTTCTCTTCATCATTAAGTGATGGGGCTGATGGAGATCAGCTGCTTCACTTTGTAAATGGTTAGCATTCTCTCACCTGCTCTGCATGACTACTGAACTGAGGTATGTTGTGACAGTCTGCCTGCTCTTCCCTGTTCAGATTAATGAATACAGCTTTAACTGTTAATTCAAAGGCAGTCAAGCTTATATCCAACAATTAGAGTACAACTTCCCTATTCAGATAGTGTATGTGTAATTTGGCATGGTCTTTTATACTAGTTTGGGGTTAAAATGTGTTTCTGCTCTAAAACTGACTGTAAAAAGAGCTCAAGGATTCAGGGGGCTCCGTGTTTATTTTCCCCCAGAGACATCCAAGGGATATTCACTAATTTTCCACAAAAAGATGTTTTCACTCCAACTGCCAGCCTGCAGACTCAACGTGAGCTAGGGAAATTTGTCTTCTTTCCACAATCATTTCCAGTAATAAATACACTGCAGCCCAAATTTTGCCCTTAGTTAGGTCTGAGCAACCCAACGGAAAGCAAAAAGATAATGGTATTGCCCTGTGATGGATCAGTCCCAAACTGTAGCGAGTGCTCAGCCCTGGAGCAGGTGGGGGCCTTGGCTGAATGGCATTGGCTGGAATGAATCTCTTACAAACCTCTTCTTGCCCCATCCTGAGTGCACATAGGAAACCATTCGTTTTACTGTACACCCTGATACAGATAGGCTTCCCAATGTTTGCCTAAATGTAAGCATTCACTCATTAATGACGGTGTGTGAGTCAGAGGCAGGTTCTGCAAATGTGAGAGGAAAACTCCCCCAGTTAAAATGACACTTTTTTTTTTTCTCTTTCTCTCTCCCTCTTTATTGCACATTCACTCTGAAATGTAGAATCAGACTTTGAAATACCAGTTTGCTTAAGGTTCCCAGGGAATTTACACATCTAGTAGAAACAGTCTATTTATTCATCTAAACAGGAATATTTCTGCAAAACACAACTCAGAAGATCTGGATTCAGTGCCTAGTTCTACTTTTAATTTCCATAGGCTTAGTATTTTTTCTGTAAAATTGTACCACCACTTCATTTTCAGCAAAAAAGTTTAAAACTTGTCTCTTCCAGCAGATAAGTAGATGAGCTGTCACTGCAGATCGTCATCTCAGCTGATGTCTCTAGGGGGTAATATAAATATTAAAGGTAACAAGTGAATATTTTGTTATAGACCTATCTCCGAAGCTTCATTGAATTACTCCGAAATGCACAATTTCTCTCTGTTGGAACCATGACCCTCATAAAATGTGATTAAATATTGGCAAATGAGAGACACCTTTTACATTTCAGAGACCCCATATAAACCAGCAAATGATATTTAAGAAAGAAAGAAAAGCTTATATCAGTCCAAATATCTGAAAAGCCAGAAACTTTGCTACATGACCAACATCTCCATCTCTTACTTCATGGACCTTAAACTAGGAGGAGGGCTTGTATCAGAGACTTATTAAAACATTGCTCTGATATGATAATAAATCACAGTTTTGGTGGTTGTTTGTGTGGGTTTTTTTCATACTTGTCTACTCTTTTAAATAGTATTTAGAATTATTTGATTCAGACTGTTTCAGATGGCAGGAAACTTTGTGTTTCAAAATGTATGTCCCAAATGAGCTGAGTTGACTTCAGGGTTTGGTGTGTGATTGAAGGTTGCTGTTCTGAAGTGCCACCAGGGACAGGTGCTTAAAGTCTGATGAAGTTTGCACTTGTTGGAATTAGGTGGTCCAAAACAAACCCGGTGTTCTTAGGATAGCCTTGCTTTGGCCATTAAACGCTCCTCCGTCTCCCTCCTGAGAGGCATTCAAGCCTGAATCAGTACTATGAAATGGCTTAGTATTGGAAAAGGAACCATTTGAGAAAAAAATAATTTCTTTGGGTTTTTTGTCAAACTTCAGAAGTTGTTACCTAAGTAAAATACAAAGCGACAAACAGAAAAATGCAGTCAATGACAGGCACATATTAAGAGAGTAAGCAGCCCCAGATCAAGATTCAAGCCCCAGACCATGTATGCTATACTTACATAGTCCAAGTCCTTGTAGCGCTGATGCTGCCTAATTAGCCAGATGCCATCACTCTAAACAGCCAAAAGGAAAGCGCTTGATGCCAAAATTTCAGCACTGTCACCTGGATTTATTTCAGAAGCTGTCTTTTCTCCTCTCTGCCCACTTGCTAGCTCACAGGAATAGGCTTTCGTCAGGGTAGGTGGGTTTCTGAGTGAGACAAACCCCTATAGCATTAGCATTAAAAGGTGGCCAAGGATGGAGGGCAGCTGCTGCCAGCTCCAGAGGGAAACCTGCGCTCATGACACAGTGCCCTGATCTGAGACCTCACCAGTCTGCCCATGCTCGCTTTCAATTTCTCTGGCAGTCACAGGTTTAATGCTGTGTCTCTGTAGCTTTCCAGACAGGGGAAAAAAAAAAAAAAAAAAAAAAAAAAAAAAAAAGGGGGCTGTATTAGAAGTTAATAGTCCACTTTCACAGCTACACTGCGACTAAATGTAATCTTTCTCCTCCTGTGTGACAGCCTTTTTGTGCACTAGATTGGAATAGACTGTTCCTGCCACTGTCCAACATCACGCTGTCTTCAATGACTTTGTAAACACAGCCCAAGACATTAATGGTGAGCATGCACGCTTGTGAATGGGGCCAGCACTTCGGGCGTGCTTATTGTCGATAGCGGGGCACTGTCAAGGTTTAATCGGGTCAGGTCACTCTCTATTTCATCTCTGAACTGCTGCCATAGATCTGAGTTAGGCAGCTGGGCATTCACGATGGGGATATCTCCCAAATACTTTTCATTACATGCCCTCAGAGGAGTCACTGAAAAGTCCTGTCTTTTTCACTTGAAATGGACGTAACTGTAGCCTGCCGGTCCATTTGCTCCAACTTTGTCTTTAATAAGCTCTTAAAAGCTCAGTTCTTTGAGGCTCTATGCAAAGAATAAGCTTAGCAGAGAACACAGCTAAACAGAGCAAAAGCCCCTTGAAACCCACTTTTTGTTTAATTCTCAGGGTGGAGAGGAGGGAGGGAAAGAGAGATATACACATTTTTAATATGATTATATGTTTCCAATCAAGGTTTACAAAATCCTACACTGCATGTTTTGCAGTGGAATGCTGTGTGCTGCTGCCTGAAAAGGAACAGGAGTTTAATTATTATTCTCTTTTTCTCTCTTTTCCATTTCAGAGAATAACAAGACTTGTGCAGAGAGGAAGAGAAGACAGAGTCTGCAAGATATTCCCCCAAACACGTCAGCTAGTTAAAGCGTATGAATGTGTAGACAATAAAGTTCACACTAGACAGTTAATGAAGCTGGGGAAAAAAATATGTGAATTGGAATGTAATGAAAAATTCATACTTTCAGTGCATGAAAAATAAGTGAATGCCCTTTAATTGTTCAGTTTACTTGCAGAGAGGACAGCTTGAATAAATTGAAAAATTATTCCAGGTTGTTAAAAGGAATAGTGCCTAGTCCTCTGTACCTTGTGCTAAATCTCAACCCTGCACGACTCATGATGTGAGAAGATGAACTAACATAGTCCATCTGATAGCCCACAGACCGAGGGAACAAACTGGGAGCAACTGTGTGGACCTGATGTTGAACTCATCCTTCTCCACCTGCTCATGGGCTGCAACAGAAAAATAGGTGTGTGATGAAGAGCTGGGGAACAAGGAATTGGGATCCAGAGGGAGGGAGGGTAAGAGCCAGAGGGAAGGAGGGTGAGTTGCCATCACTGCTGGAAGGACTAGCTAGGAAGAGTTACAACCAAGAAGAGGCCTCTTGGCCCATGTTCCAGCAGTGTAGAACCTCTCTCCCTGTTCTCCATGTTCTTTTGCCAAGAGCATAAATCTTTTCCAGACTGCCTTTCCAACCAGGCTAGGAAAGGGGGCAGGGAGGAGCCAACATCAGCTGCAAACCTGTGGTTAGAGAAAGACTACAGTGGTACTGGTTAGTGGGACCCTGGTGAACAGAGAGGATGAGCTGGGAGGAAATGGGTAGGAGGAAGGTGGGGAAGTCTGGTGAGATGCTGAGAGCGAAGAGGGAACTGAGAATGGCTGCTTAAGGGTTCTGTTGTTGCTTTGTCTGTGTACATATGCCTTCCATATGGCTTCTTGCACTTCTGAGCAGATTTTGCCACCTGTGTTCCTGTCCATGTCTTACACCAGCATATTTGAAGACTGTTTCCTTTTAAATGCTTACTTCTGTGGATCTGCATATACTCGGATAACATTTATATTGTGTCTTTCATCAGTGAAGCACTTGACCAGTGCTTTACTCACCCCGCCAAATAACACCACTTTCACTGAAAAGTGAAAACTTGCAAGTGTAAATTAATTAAAAATAATAATAATAAAACCTATATAGAAAAAGGAGGCAGGAGAAATTACCTAGAGAAACTCCCAAATGAAGTTCATGTCATAGTCAGGACCTGAAGCTCCTTTCTTTGCTACTCTGTATGGATCCCCAAACACACTTTCACAATGACAAGACACCACGACACTATTCAATGATCATGTTGCATCAGTTGTGTTTGTCACTGCAGGAACTTGCAATTCATTATTTTTTAAAGAAACGTGATGGGGGGCACTATGAGTTCAAGTATAACCCCACTTAACAAGTACAATCTCATTGATGCTAAGGTTAAAGATTTTGTTTGATAACTTCAAAAACAACTAATCATAGAGTGACTGAAATGAATTTACCTTGGGTTTGTACTCCAAGTACAATAATTTGTCGCAAGAGGGTTTTATGTCCTCTTCAGTGTGAACAGTGCAGCAAAGCAACTCTTTTAAGCAGCTTGTAGTGACATAAATGGGCAAGAAATGTCTCCATTCTGGCTTTCTTGGGCATTTTTTTTTTTAATGACAGTCTAAAATGCCAAGTGAATTGTTTCAATTTCACAGCCATTAGCAGAAGAAAAGACCAAGTAGGTCAAGACTGTCACGTTAGAAGCACTTAAATAAATAATAGTAATAGTCTGACACCCGACCAAAGGAGGATTTTTCCCTTTAGCACATCTACTAGTTCTTTGTTGAGTCTGGTTTGAACATGCTATAATTAAAACACAGTGCAGCCTGAAGTCAGTGAAGTTACAGCAAGGGAAATTTGCCCATTATTTTCCAAGCAGATAATCATCAGTTATCATTAGTCAACCTATTCAGGCAGTAGGCAATATAGATGGATTACTTTTAGATCATGTACATGCATTTGCTCTTTTATTTCTACAGAAGAAAAAAAAAAAAAAAAAAAGAAAAGAAATTTAATTCTATGAAGTGCTAGAGTAAAAGAGTGCTTTGTAACAGCTGATATGTTGGCATGAGGGGACTTTCTTCTAGAAAAATCTAAACTTCTTGCTGGTAACAACATGACAGCACCTCCTTAATTTCATTCAAGCCTCTACAGAAACTAAAGCTACACAGGCTCATCAAGAGTATACAAGATACACTGAACTGGCAATAAAAACATAAATGTGACTCTACATATAGGCTTTTTCACACACTATTATATCTTTCAGCTGTCATCATTAACTGCAATTCCAGAAATGTCTTGTTGTTCTATTGCCTTTGAAAAATGGATACGGTGATTAGGATAGATTTTACTTGGATATATTGAAAAAAAATTTCCATGACAGGTATATGCTGCTTTCAGTATGTTTCTGCAACATGTGTTCATCATTATAATGATTGAATTTGAAAATTTACACATCTCTAGAGGAGAAAAAAAAAAAAGCTAAAATTTGTAAATTGTTTTCCCAGGGCAATTAGAATGAAAGTCAAAACTGGAAGACTAGTGGCAACAGAGATATACATATTTGTATAAAAGATGAATCCTTTTGCCTATTCACTGTTTATCAGAAAAAGGAAATAAAGAGAGATACAGCACTGCAACCTAAGAAAGCTGATAATGAGTTTTGTTTCACAATATCTGGTGGCTCTTGTAAAAATAACAGCAACAACATAACTAAAGTAGGACCCCATGGCAACAGCAAGCTATACAGTAGAAATTAAGATAGTATTGTTGGTACTAAAGGACAGCTATCTTTTGCAAAGTGACTGATGTAATTGTGTGAAATGACAGCCAACTTTGAACTGATTTCCTTGACATATAAAAGGCAATGACTCAGTGACTGTCACTTCATGTGCAGTTGTTTTGAATGAGTAGTAACATTCATCCACTTCATAATAGGGATCCTGTTGTGAATAACATAATAAACATTTTTCAAGATAAAACCCATCAGAAGTTAATATGTCAGTCAGTGATAAGAATGCTGATCTGCTGATTCCTCCCCACCTCCATTTTAAACAAGATAAAGCACATATAGAAAAAAAAGAAGATGTTGCTACACCAGGTAACAAATTTTAAGACCACAATAAAGCACAAGCAATTTCCAGCTGAGAAAAGTGCTTATGCTGTGTTAATCTACAACTTGGTATCAGTGTTGATCAGCTGGACTTTGGGGCGGGGTGCCACAAGTCATGACAACTGCAAAGTGCTTGACAAAACCTGAATGGGGTTAACCTAGTCATTGATAGGGAACTCCATCTGAAGAATGTGTTGGAGCAATTTTATTTTCTTTTAGTTAAAATCTAACTTTTTTAATGTACTCTGTAACTAACAGCTTTGATGCTGGGTTGATGTGTTCTGCATGTAAAGGTTCCAGAAGAAGAGAGATTAATGGCATGGAAATTGAATAGAAGCCATGACACTATCACTCTTTCTGATGCCAAATGGTGGCACTTGACTGTGTGGATGGGATTCGGCTGCATAAACATAGGCAGCCAATGCCATCTGAAACATCCTAACATCTTCTAACATCCATGCAGGACTGGCAGCCAGGATTGGCAGATCAATGCTCTCCTGAGCTTCAGCTGCTGCTCTGGAAGGGCTTGTTCCCAAAAGGGCTTGCACCATGTATTCTAGCCCAGGCTTAGATACAGCATTTCAAATGGCACTAGTTGTCTGTGTTAGATGGCTGACTCTGTCCTTGTTGCCTAAAATTGGCTTCCAACAACTTTAAACTATCAGAAAGCTACTGGGTCCCAAGCTCACAAATTTCTTTTAACAGCCAGTTCATTCCTCCCGCTTCAGCTCTTTGCGTACCCGTACATAAGATGTTGTGTTGTTTTAGTGTAGTATGATGGGACTAATGCTACTGACCCAGCTGAAGTCCTAAAGTAATTTGGTTATGTATGCCCTCTCACTGTAAAATAACTCTGACATGTACCCCTGACTAAGCAAGATGATATAATGTAGCCTATCCATTACTCAGTACTATCCATAACTGACAGGCATGAATCTATTTAACTTTATTCACATGAACTTAATGAATCCATTTTCTTCCTGTTTTAACAGCTGGCAGAATACGGACCTAAGCTGCTAGGTCTTATGCTCCCCTGTCATACCTTCCACCCTCATTCCCAGGACTGCATGGTGAAGTCATCATGAAAAATAATCCATCATATTTAAAGGGGAACTAGAGAACTGAATAGCGGCAGGCACCTGATTCTTCATCACTGGATGGTAGCAAAAGCCACGTGCTTTTTCAGTGGTTGACACTGTTTTTTTGCTCCCCACAGCAATTCTGGGGCATTATATCAGGTCCTGCCCTTTGTAGGAGTAATTACCTTCAAGCACTGCTGCTTGTATGTTGTGTTTTCTGCCTGCTGCCCCACAGTTTCCCCCATGAAAGCCTTAATTTGGCACTTTAAGCATTCATATATCGCTTTACATCTTCAAAGCAGTGTACATGCGTTAATTAAATTACATGCCTAGGAGATAACAAAGAGCAAGATACAAAAGCATTTTAGGCACACAAACAGACTATCAAGTTCTAGCACAACAGGAATAAATTAATAATGGCCTTTTTTAATGACTGAAATGCATAGCTTTGTTTTTCTTCCAAGCAATAAGCCAAATAAAATTATTATGAATGGAAACACAACAACTTTCATGTCCAAAGGCTGGTGGACCTGCAGACCTAGAAACCATTATACAGCACCAGGAAAAAAAAAAAAAAAGGGGTGTCCCAAGCTCCCAAATGAAAAAGCATGTAATTCAAGTCCTGGATTCCAAAGAAAAGGTATTTTTTTAGGTATGGAAAAGACCTTTTTGGCACAGGTGGCTACATTTACTGTACATGAAAACACAGATGGAAAGGACAGTAATTTCATATATGGAGACATCTTTCTATAGAGTCACATGGTCACTTTTGAGCAGCCAATAGCTCCACAAATATATTGAGAAAAAGTACAAACATCTCATGGCTGCTGGCACATCTCCAAATGCAAATTTTCTCCAGCTTTCCACTTAGTTGCTACCTATACAGGGAGGTGTACATAGTCCTTAGGCTTTTGAACCATCCGTGTTTTCACACATAAAGTTCTTTTGATACCCAAAGTTCTGCTTTTGAACAAAAACCAGCACAATTTTACTTTGACCACGCCAAGAGTTTTCTGTCTCCCTCCCCTCCCAGTTTTATATGACTCTAGCGGCTCTACCAGGAGCACTCCTTCAGACTTTGGAGATTTTAATTCTATTTCTGCCCCCATTTAGGAAAACCTGATGGTGAATTCATACTAGACTTTGGGAACATAAAAGTGTAATGATGTCTGTCTTCTCCTGCACTGCCATTGTAAATGTCTGAACTACTCTTAGTCCTTCAAAGATATTCTGTCAAACTCAAGGGGAGGATGAAGACCCGGGCAACCTACACAGTAGGAAGCAGTTCTGGGAGGCCTAGGGCAAAAAATTAATTCATTGTCTAAGGGACCTAATGTGGTTGATGCAAATTCGACAGGGTAGATGAATACATACAAGTTAGCTTAGTCAACATTCAAACATTTTAATAACAAGACAACAACTCCATCAGAGATTTTTTACAAACCAATTATAAGCTATAATTCCTCTTTCTGGTTTCCGTAATTGGGACTTTTGGTAGCTAAGGCATCTGGTTTTGCTGAGACTGACCTTTATAATTCATACATTGCCACTTGTGAGTAATACAACCACCCAAATCTAGGTCATTAAAATTTTTCCAATACTCCACACTATTTGCTGTACAGAACTCCTTCATTCATATCAGAAAATTAGTTTTGACTCATGGGAAAACAGTCTGTTGTTAGTCTTTTTAAATTGATTTCATTATCCCCGCAAAAATGGAAAATGAGGAGCTGAGAGATTATTCACAGTGATGCCCATATTCATTTCAGTTTGCAAAACTAGTGTGTGTCTGTGTGTGTGTGTGTACGTGTGTACATGCCTATATGAGTGTACAAGAGAGAGAGAAAAGGAAAGGAAAAAAATTTCCACTTCTCTTTCTTCCCTCCTCTTCATTTAGAAACATTTATTTGTTGTCTGAAGCTAAAAATGTATAAAGCAAAAAACATACCCCTCCAGGACACCTGTGATTTCTCAGCATCTTTTCCAGATTTTGAGTGGGAAGTCTAATCTCTTTAAGATGAACTAATTGCAACTCTTTTTTTATCTTGAAAAGAAGCAGGGGCAGGAGATAAAAGGTAAAAAAAGGACAACGGCATGGGCTGAGCTATGTCATTCTTTCCTTGTACTGATCAATATGTGAAGCTCATTGTAGTACACTTCCAGCTTTGCCTTTGAAACACAGATCAAGCTGGGTCAATGAGACAATCCTTTAAACCTTCTTTCTTCTGTAGTCTGCGGACAACTTGTGAACCGAGTCTTCTGCTGGATAACTACAACAGCACCTGCTTTCAAATGAGGCTTGCTCATAAGCAGTTCTTTGTGTCATTTTTTTGTGTGCTACTCACTGACTGCCATCAGCGACTTAAGAAGAGCAGCATATTTTAAAGCCTTTGATCCTGAGAGCTCTTACTTGTGCAAGTTGTTCTCAGTCACACCAGAAGTCCCACTGAAGTACTGGATAAGAAAAATTAAATAGCATTATGTGTATAAATGTATGAAGCATAAGAGAATACAGCGTCCACAACCAGAGCGCCTTTATTTCAAGGAGAGCTGCGTTTGGAGACACACAAAAATATAATTCAGCAATATTTCATGGGCAGACATTTCATATTCAGTTTCATAGCCAGGGGTTTAGAGGACAACCTTTGACAAGGGAAGAATGTATTCTATAGAAAAGTTTCTGGGGAAAGGCGTGAATTCTGCAACACCATCATTACACCTGGTCTGCATTTGTATCCTATATTCAATGTAATCAGTAGTACACCAAAGACTTTTTCTGCAGGTCCAACAAACACCATATACCTTTTTGCTCTTCTGTATTGCACTAATTGACACAGTCTTTGCCATTACTTACACTCAGTTAGCTGAGTCCATCTGACTGAGAAACATGAAGCTTTTTTTCTCTCTCTCTCTCTCCATGGGTACAAGTGAGCCAGGAACAACCTCATTCAGGGAAATGGATTTATAGGTGAGAAAAATGACAACGTGGAAGATCGTAATGCCCAAATTGTTACCAAAAAAAATCCATAGGTACCATAGGACCTACCAGAGTTCCACACCCATGGGAAGTGCAGCAATTGTCCAGGAAGAACCTAAAGTGGCACTGGCTATCTGTGTTCAGACATTCAAACTGAGCCTGCATGCCTAATCCAGGCCGGATTTGAATAGAGTCTAGCACACATTGAGCTATTAAAGAAAAAATAAGCTGTCTAAAGAATTCTAATTTTTTTTCTTTCTCTTTCAAAGATGCAGCAATCTGACTCTGGAGTAAATGCATTTTGATGGAACTCTGTATTGGTACCAAGCACGGCTTCCATCGTATTCTCCCTTCTCTTGACACTGCTCTCTCTGCTTTGCTTCTCCTCTGGATGCCAAGTTATTAATTTTGTGACCTTGGAACACAATAGAATGCAACAAAAGCGTGGTAAAACACACCTGAACCAAAATTTAATGCAATATCCATAACTGTATTCTGTTCTTTCTAGTAGATAGGATACTCTCTTGTTCTCTCTTTCTTTTTCTTCTCATAATTGTACTCATTAATTTCTTGGTAAAGGAATGCCAATTCTTCCAAAAATTCAGGCAACAGAGACTTCATTCACAGATGTGTTTGTAAACAAAGATGCAGAAATCCCCATAGGTTTTCATCAGTCTTGCCAACAAATATATATATACACACATATATTGCTACATTGCAGAGGAACTAACTGTGCAGTCTCCCTGTTTTGTGTTTTATTGGCTAACATTACGAAAATTGATGAACTGAAGAAACAAAGCTATTCTAAAGGCAGATTAACCAGGAATACTAGTAAAAGCATTGTCTCCTAAGATTCAAAGTGAAGTAAAGAAAAATGCTGTAATTACAAGTAACACAGTCCTTTGGGATTCCAACAATGTTAAAAATCAAGTGATTACCGTTTAACTGCTTTCAATCAACTTTGATGTAATAACTTAACATGAGGGACTCAGAAAAACAGCAGTTAAGAAAAACAGAGAATTATGCGGATAATAACCCCTTCATTACAAAAGTGATTTTTACGCCTGAAAGATGACTGATTGACAGCCTCAAATGAAGTCTTCTGTGTAGCAGCAGAGAAAGTTCATTGTGGCCAGCACTGAAACAAATACTCTCCCTGCGTCACTAGTGCCTGAGATTAGGTTGCGAGGCTATCTGTAGGCAGGCTGGGTGCACAGATTTGCCAGGGGAAGTTCAACAGCATGTGAAAGTAGCCAAATTCTAACAAGAGAGAAAAGATAGGAGCAGTACGGACATTAGCTTACTTGGGGTTTAAACAAAACAAGTATAAAACGACCCTATATAGCTAGCTATGGACTTAATTAACCATCACATCATTATTTTGCAGGTCACTGAGTTTGAGTCTCCTTCCAGGCTGTGGAGACTCTGCAAATTTCACCTAGTTGCCAAATATCTGAAGCTTGTGTAGGGCAGTTAGCTACTGTGACTGCAGGTGTACATCCTATATGTAACTTGATCTATACACGCGTAGTTAGCAAATGGAAAGAAAGATTTGATCATCACAGCAGTGAGAAAAAACAGAATGTGATATTATTATTTTCCTGCTATTATTTATTATTAATGACTTGGTTCCTCTGAGAGGGGTTGACATCAATGTCAGTTGCCAGTTCTCGACACTTCTAAAGAATTGGCCTATTATTAATTAATTATTATTATTGTATTACTGCACCAGCTGTGTGATAGGTGATTTACAGACATATTCAGGCAGGATCCCTACATGAAATGTTTAAAATCTAAAACATGAAAATTACAAACAGCATTACAGACAAACAAGTGTGGGAGAGAGTCAAAATGACAGCAGTGATTACCTTTCTTGCAGGGTCACTGAGCAAAACCCTGGACTTAGTGGAGTCCACAGCAACTTGTCTATTGAGCCCACGGGCTCAGGAGTTTGCTGCCTAGATTTGCCTGACAGTAAGCTCTCTTCTTGCTGATTCAGAGGGAGAGATGGGGGGCGGAGGGGCGATTCAAGTCCATCTTCAGATACCATTATAGCATCAGCTGAGTTACAGGTCAGTGAAATGATATGTAATATCAAGGCATCTGGGTCCCAGGCATAAAGTTTTGGCAGAAATGAACTCTGGAAGGACATGAAGATGAGCATGAAGAAGTAGTTGGCGGTTAATTAGTGGAATACCCAAATCATTATGTCTGGTGAATGTGTCATTTTTCACCTCTGTTAAAAGGAACAAGTTATTCATGGTTATGTCCACTTCCTAAAACAGATGGAGCTGTTTTTTCTCTCACTTGTATGTATTTTAACTCAGTGAAAACTCAGTGACTTCAGTGAATTTACTTACTTCACTACATGAGAAAAATGCTGTCTCTGGATTAATCCAACCTAACTGAGGCTTCTAAGAGCATCTTTGCCCAAGGCTGCCTCTGCAGTAAATATAGAGGGACAATGACCTCCAGAGGATAATTCTACCCACTTAAGAGATGAATCACCCTCTGGAGTGTTCTGTCTTTCTCCATTGACTAGGAAGTTCAGGGTGACCAGGTTCCTAACTCCAGCATCTCAGCAAGGTGCTTAAATTGAGTAGAATGAATCCACGCCTCTATGTCTATGCATAATTTAAATCTACACCTCCCCATAGCTCTGCTGCAGACCAAGTAATTGCTGAGACCTAAGTGACAGCAAAAGATAGTCAATAGATAGGAAGACCATTAAGGACTGCTTGAATTACTTGCATTTTGCAGGGCTCTTCTAGAGTGCTTTTTGCCTGTTAACATTTTGCTTATGCCGTTCTTAAATGTCAGAACCCGACTGAACTTGTCTCATTGTGAGAAGCATACAGCTAAAGTTTGTATCCTGCACCATGCTTATTTATTTACAGCCTATTTTGAAAAAAGATTAGTTCAGTCAATCAAGGATTTTAATACATTTATATGGTGCAATGGTGTGTAAGTTTATTGACTATGATTTCATGATGTGGAATAGGGAGAAAGCTATCTTGGAAAAATGTATTGTTATTTTATATGAAATTCATGATGCTATTAAGTTTTTCGTCTCATATACTGTGGAGTGTAGCATTTCAGAGATAAACTATCTTGATGTTTTCATTTCAAAGACAGGTAATAAGTGGAATACAACAATTTCCTGGAAGCCCCAGACAGGAATAATCTGCTTTATGCAACCAGTCACCATCCTGAGGCTCTTAAAAGAGTTTTACTTTATAGCCATTTTGAGAACCTGTAGGATTTGCAACCATGGCACTGGCTGTATGGTAAAGATGGATTATCTGGTTAATAAATACAGGGAGTGGGACTAAGAAGAGGAATATATCATGAAAGCAAATGACACTTGCGTTAAGGGAAAACAGTAGGGAATTACTGTAGATGGAAGCAGATAAAAAATAAGGAATTTTGCTTTTCGATGCTACTTTATGGATCATTCTGTCTGAGGCAGTCCATAGTGAGACTGCTCAGTTTTGCTTCATTGCCAGCATGATCCTTTTCTCCCATAATCTCACAGAAGTGGACAACATCTGTTGGCTTCCACACTGAATGCCTTTGCTTGATTGTGCACGCTGCTTGCTGATGGGTACATAGGTTCGGCACCTTTTTTTCCGTGCTCCAAATTGGCAGAATGCCTTAAGAGATATAAGTCTGTTAGGACAGCACTGTGTCCAGACAACTGTGCTCCATCAATACATCCACAAGCACAGTGTTATTTTAAGATTGTTATCTATTTCTGGACTGAGACAGTATTACACGAAGCCGGTCCAAAGGATGAAAAGAGAAATTCATGTCTACCTATGTTTAACATCTAAAAACATATATATTGTATCCATTTTTTGTCCTAAACCATGTATTTTTCAAAGCAGCAAATCTGTTCTGTGCTTGTAGAGAGTCTAGCACTGGACACACCAGACTATAAAGCAAGCTTCTGGGAAATAATCCAATTCTAGTAACAATAAAGAGGAAATTAGTCATTAACAAATGGTTTAAGTAAAGGGAAATGTGATATCTAAGTCTAACTACACAGTCATTCAATCCCCAACATGGATATGACTTAGATATACTTCTTCATCCTTTATTTAAAATATACATACAACAGCAGTTTCTGAGATGCAGGTTCAAATTAGTCTCGACTAAACCATTAGAAATCCATAGTAATGTCACAGAAATTGCTGTTCAAAAGCATCCTGATTTAACCTGACCTAGCAGGAAGCAGAATTAGATTGAAATTTCATTTGGAGGCAGTGTATTGATTACAACCATTTCACTTTTGGTTAGGGTAACATAAATCTGAAATAATTTAAGTGTAAATGAGCTCAGGATTTGGTTTTTTTGGCGAGTTTTTGTGCCATGAGTTTATATCATGGTAAAGGGATAGAGAAAGATATCTCTGGAGAAGAATTAACACAGAAGTGGACTAAGTCAACCTTAAGAGGTATTTACCTACCTTCACAAGCTGTGCAGTTATTTGGCAGTAATTTCATTTCTGTGTTCCAGACCTTTAGGTTCTTCTCCAAAAGTTCTTCTTTCTCTTTTTGTACTCTATGACTCCATGGTATAGCTCATGACTCAGCAGAATTCTCCACTGAATTTCCCCAATAATAGATCTGAACAAGGTTTCTGAATGAGAGGTATAGTCAGGCAGTTCAGAGGTGACTTTCCATGTCTATAAAATGCCCTGTCAAGAACACTATAGGATCTGCCAAAGCACAAATCCTAGGGGAGAACTAGAAAGAGACTTCAGACACACAAGAGAAATTATAAAAGTAGAAACAAATATGCAAAGAGAAAACAAAAAGGCTGTCTTTCAAAAGACTGCACATTGTGCTAAGCACCTTTTCTCTTTCTCCTGACCAGGCATGCCTCAGGATTTACCACAGTCCAATTCTGTCATAATTCTATAACATTTACATATTTCTTCCAGAACTGAACATCTCTGTCTCACCAAGTGATCTAGTAGGCAGAGGCAGTTTTTTCAGTTCAGAAATTAATACAAATTTCAGTGGTCAAAACTTCCCACCTGTATTTTCCACAGAGATAAAATACAGGTCAGAATTTTTTACTCCATCTGGAAACTGTTCCAGCAACCTTTCTGTGGGAAGATGCACTTACGATTCTCAGTATGGAAAATGTGTTTCTTACCATCTGTTCCATATTTATAATTCTTTAGTTTATATTAAAGGAAACAGTAAACTACAGGGACATTATGCACACAATTGAGGTTTTTATAAGGTTCAATAAATTCCCTCTTAACAATCAGTTTTAAGCCTACATAAATTCTAATCTTTCACCTGCTCTACATTTTACTTTCTCAGTTCCTCAATCAGTTTTGTTGCTCTATTCTCTACTTTAAAATCAGACATCAGTTTTACAACAAGGTAACAGGCTAACCTCCCTTTTCTAAGAGAGCCTGTGTGGAAGAATTGTGGCACCTAATCAAAACTAAAGCCATAGAAATCACTGTTTTTTATATTTGTCTGGCAAATTAGAAAGTTGGAAAAAATATTCCTGAAGAAACAGACTTTAAACGTTTTGAGTTTTCTTGCCAAATTGTCATTTCATTGACACTGTGCAACTCATTCCCAGAGCTTGTAAGAAACAAAAGTGATGATGGTCTACATTGAGAAAATGGTCAAAAAAGATCATCATCTTTATTTTGCCCAAAACTTAAGTTTTGTGAGTATGGTCCTGTGTCATCAGGACAATGACAACCACAACTCTTAATGAATTTTCTTTCTGCTGAAAAAATAGTGACCTAATTAAAACTACCTGAGAAATAGTATTACTCATGACAGCAATGTTCTGTTGCATCAAGTTGTTTTCTGTGCCTCATTAGGTCATTTTCATCATGTTTCTGTGTACTTTGTAAATCTACAAAATGTTTCTGCTCTTCATCTCCAGCTGAAGAATCCCTCTGACTTCAGTTGACAATCCTCAGATTTATGACAGATTATGACTCACTGCTCTTCCTGTCATCTAGGAAGACAAGGGAAAAAGGTTAGTTCCAAATTAGCATTTGGAGTCTTTCAGCTTCGTTCTTTTTCTAATGACACAATCCTCAGCCTCTGGAAATTACACTGAGATTCACCCTGAAAAAGGCTTGGTATCCAAGGAGACCCTCATTGACACTAATAATGATGTCGTTTGGCACAGTCTTCAACTTACATGTATTTTGGTGCAAGCTTGTGGCCTAAGCCAGCAGTATGCCCACTGCAACAAATGGAGAGGCTCAGCATTTACATCAACACAAGCAAGAGCAGAATCAGTTCTTACACATTTTCATGTTTTCATTTCCCTGTAGCTGCGCTGTCACTATTGTCTTCTTCATTTGAGCATACAAATCAAAATCAAAAAGGAATAACATCTATATAGTGCAAGAAAATTTCTGTAGAAGGCATGTACGTAAAGAACAGGGAAGAGGTATGCATCTCTTTTCTTGCAGGTTACTAAAACACCTAGGGACTTTAACACACATATCCAGAAAATAAATAAGGCTTTTACGGAAAGATTGACAATTTCTAAGCAAAGATCAATGTTGGTTCCAACAAGTGTATACTGTCAAAAATATTAAACTGTTAAAAATACTGTACTTAATGAACCAAAGGTACTGCAATAATTGCAGGTCAAAGCTAGCTCACAACTGACATGTATTTTAAAGACACAGAGGTTTCCGGCTACATAAAATCTTCCGCCAGTGACTTAAATCCCGACATGGACTGTTGCTTTCATGGAAATTTCCAGAAATCAAATCAGGAGATTATTCTGGAAAGGCAAAATGAGCCTTTTGGTGGGGGCTTTGGAGGTAATGCAGGGATAAAGGAAAGCAAGTGACAGTTCTGCTAGTAACCCCTCAGTAAGTTTTCCCAAAAGAAGGTCAGTGAGCTAAGGGGTCCACTTGCATCTCACTGTCCTCTAGGACTCCACCTGGGACACTCATGTGCTGGCTGTCATATTGTGCCTTGGTGACCAGCAGCGCAGGAGCAGCTCAGCTGGCCCCAAGAGGAAGGTGACGGGCACTTTCCCATGACTTACAACACAGACAAGGGCCAACCAATTTGCAGGTTTTGTTTATGTGGACACCTGCAGCTCAAATCCCAAGTCTTTTATGTGGTGTAGGCAACCTAAACTATGAGTGCCTCCCCTGAGTTAACATACAGAGGGCATGAGCATGCACCTCCTTCCTCCTTGATAAAAACAAAGGCAGGTTTCTGTCCTTGGCTTGGTTAAACAGCACCCTTAACAATTCTCCATCAGTGTTGTGAGAGCTCCCTCTCCTGTTACAGAAGGCTCTATCAGCAGCTTTAAAGTCTCAATTTGTGAGAGAGAATTTGAAATCAAAAGCACCTGCAATAAGATGGCACTGCAAGAGGGGTGATCTTTCATACACACAGTTCTTCAACTGTTTTCAATCACTGTCAAAATTAATTAGGCACCAAAATGCAAGTAAACAGCCCGGGTGATTATCAAACATCCCTCTACCTTTATTTATCATTGATTTCAACTTTCAACCTTATGCTTAGAATGAGAATTTGGTATCTTAAATGGGCTCTCAGTCACATCTGAGTGCTACAGATAGATAAGGTGATATCAAGAATTTTGTCATTCTTTCAGGGATAGGGGGAGGAAAATGGGCTAGAACTGCTTCAGCTGGGGAAGTGAGTTGAATCTTTCTCCTGTAGCCAGATGAATATTCAGACACAAGGCTATGCACATTTTCAAAGAAAGCATCAGCCATCTCTGTACTTTTGTCGTAGACATCTCCTAGGCACACCATAAGTGGTTTCTAAGAACACCTGATCAGGCAGAGCCCCTTGATGGACTTAGGTGAGAACTAAGCACTTCTCATCCATCCTCCCCAGACTGAACACTTCTGGACAGGCACAGAAGTAGAACATGAGGTTCTCAGGGAGTTTAAAGGTTAAAAACTGACACACCTCTAGAGGCAGCTTGTGAGGCTTTTCAAGGTTTGGAAGAGAGCTGAGCAGGGATTTTCAGGTCACACATTTTGATGTCTGAATTCTTCCCCGTTCTCCTTGGAGGTACCAGTGTCTTTTTGATTTGCAGGATGTAAAAGCAGGGAGCTTCACTGTCCGTGGTGGGACTTCACACCTAAGCATCTGTCTAAATACCTTTGAAAATGTGATTCATAGGTCATGACCAATACTATTCCACTCATTTCTTCTCTCCTACACAAAGCTCGCAATTAACTGGCAGGTAATGAGGATTATAAAACCTGTTTCTGCTGGTTTTTAAGGTTTTTTTTTAGATGCAGTCTGTCAGTCGAAAGTATTTTGGTAATCTAATCAATATGTTTGTGGAGACAAAAGAAACAAGTGCATTTGGAAGATGTAGGCTACCTTTGCTTTATGTTTGCATTT
>VXBW01008045.1:0-63629 GCA_013400375.1 Thinocorus orbignyianus | reverse complement strand
AGAGGGGCTCCTGCTTCTACTTCTTGCTGGACCCACCAAGGGCAGCTGGCTTTGTTGTGCACAAAGTTGGAGGGTTGGAAGCAGAGAAGCTTAGCAGGGTCACACATGTAATAGGAGCAGACAGGACAGGTGACCCGAACCTGACCAACAGGCTGTTCCCCCCGTCCTGCATCATGCTGAGGGGTCAAAGCACTCAGCCTCTTTGTTTAGTGACTGTCATCCAAGGAGGACTCTTTTCTGTTTGTCTGCCTCTGATCTCAATTTGTACGTTCCTGACTCCGCATCTGGTGTCCAGTTTCCGCCCCTCACCGAGCCCAGTCTGGGACCTTCCTGGTGCCTGCCACTGATGTGAGCATCATCCTGGCAGCTCAAGAGGAATGCCTTGTGTTGTATATACATCATTATTGATATCATTATCTCTTATTTTATTATTAAATAATTATTTATAATATTATTGTATTCCTAAGTAAAAAAGCCCTAGACTCTGTCTCCCTCTCTCTTCTTGGTGCTCCCTCCTCCACAGAAGGGGAGAGAGGTTAAAGAGGACATCCTCAGTTGCCCATCGCTGAGAGCTGTCTTTCGATCTTTCTCCTCTTCTTCTCAGGTTGGCCGTCTCTTCCATCTTCACCGGTTAGTTTTCTCTTTCCGCTTTCAAGGGAAGAGCCTGCCAACCTCTCCATTCAAGAGTAGTGTTAGACAGGGAAAGCCGTGATCAACTGGAGCCAATTCTGCTCTTGCCCAAAGCTGGCTCATTTTACCTTCTCTCCTGGGATGGGCTTTGCAGGCATGTCCTTTCTGGAACGACTGGAGGCTCCTGCAATGGAAATGCAGCCGCTAAGAGGTGGCAAGGACCTACCTGCCCAATTGCTCCCTTCCTTCAGAAAGGCAGATGCCGTGGGTGGGCTTCCTCAGCCCAGCTGAGCCACTGCTGTTGGGATCAGCACACAAGGTGTGATGGCTAAGCGGCATCAGCCTTCCAGAGCTGCAGGCTGCTGAGTGGCCTGTCTTGTCTCTGTGGCACTAGTCCCACCATCTGAGGTGGGAGCAGGGAGGCTTCTGTTGTAGAGCTCTTTGTGGCTCTGACATACCTCTGCTGGTTCTGCTTCCTCCTGCAGCGCTGGCAACTCTGCAGCAGATGCCCTGGCAAGGTCAGCCTCCTCCTCCTCCTCAAAGAGTTCCCCACAATGCTCGATGAGGAACTCCACCAGCTGCGTCACCTGCACACAGCAAAGCATTAGTTTCCATCTAGGTGGCTGAAAACAGGTCCAATGGCCTCTCCCCCTCTGCACTCTTGCTTCTGTGTAGAAAGCTGCAGCTCTGCACGGGGCTGCCCTTCCCGGCACCTCCTCCCATCCACCAGCATCTGCTGAAGAGAGGAAGCATCCAGGGACCTCTGAGCAGCAAAGCTGTGCTGGGCCCGCAAGGCCACAGGCAGCTGGGAAACAGAGTGTACCTACTGTGTCACCTTCGCCAGAGCATCCAGGGGGACCATGTGCTCCTCTGGTGGGCTGAGGAGGTTTGGCCCCACACAGATGGCCAGGTTGTGGGCCGTCATCTTGCTGGTGGCCACGTTTCTGCTGATGGTTTGCAGCAGGACCAGCAATTGCCTGAGAAGGAGGAGGTTCTCTTTGGGCAACTTTCTGGAACCCTGGGGAACAGGAACACAGCGTTCATGAAATAGGCACAGGTAGCCCAGGCTGATCTCAGCCAAGGCCACCCGAGGGAAGGCTCCCTGGCTATGTGTGGTCTACAACAGAGGCATTGCCTTCTCTGAGGGACAGTCACCTCCCTCCCCGCCTGCCCTTCTGGCGAGAGTCCCTGCATGCAGGAAGACCCAGTGCCTGCGAGAGGCACTCCAGAGGAGAAAGGCTTTTCTGGGCCACCTTGCCCCAAGCCCCCAGCAGCCAGAGGTGGCTGGCCGAGAAGGCGCCTTTTTCCAAGGAGGCCGTGGCTCTGCAGGCATGTCCCGCCCTCTGTCAGTCCCTGCGCAGCAGACAGGCTGCTGACCACACTTACTCCTTCAGTGCCACCAGCTTCTCCTACCTGCTGGTCACCTGCAGGGCGCCCATCCACTCCTCCAAGAGCTCGGAGCGGAGGAGCTTGCAGGGGATCTTGCGGAGGAAGTCCTGCAATGGCAAGGGCTGTGAGGAGGCTTTGGGCACAGCTCAGGCAGCATCCCCGGCACTCTGGCTCAGGGGCAGGCGGCTGGGTTTGGGCTTACCCGAGGAGGGCGCTAGGCCAGAGCTCTTTCACCACCCGGGAGCTGCAGAAAGAGAGGAGAAAGAGCCTGAGTGCCTGCTGCTGCCCAGATTGGGGGCAGAGGCACGCTGTAGCACAGCCCTGCCCCATGAGGATGGCCACAGGGGCAAGACAGAGCCCCGTGGGGCAGGACAGAGGTGCTGCCCGGCCCTGCTGTGGGACAAGGCACTGAGATGCACCAGAAAGTGATGATGCAGCAGCCCCAGGGCCAGGCGAGGGACAAGAGACTTGGAGCCCTTGCCTTCCTCCTCCTTGGGGCCATCACCGGCCGCCCCCTTCCCGCTGCTGAACACCGGCAGCATGGCCAGGGTCAGGCAGAGCTCTGGGCATGGGACGCTGTCACGTCTGCAAAGAGGAGTGGCAAAGGAGTGACTGGGAGGTGGCCAAGGCTGGTGGCTCCCCTGGAGCCTCCAGCTGCCACGGGCACAGCCATGGCTGCATCCAGCAGCAGGGTGCCAGGGATCTGGGGCAGGTCGTTGGGTGTCCCTGCCCTGGGGTCATCACTGACAAACTGATGGAACACAGGCTAGATGAACGGACAGTGAGGCAAACTGAAAACTGTCTGAACTACCTACTTCTGGGCTGTGGTTGCTGGCACAAAGTCCATCTGGACACAGGAAACAGCAGTGTCCCAGAGGTCAATACTTGTTCCAAAACTGTGTAACATCTTTATTAATGACCTGGACAATAGGACAGAGCACACTCTCAAGATTGCAGAGGACACAAAACTAGTTGAGGCACCAGATGGCTGCGCTGACAGTCAGAGGAACCTCAACAAGCTGGAGAAATGTGCCAGTAAGACCTTGTGAAGTTCAGCGAAGACAATTGTCAAGCCCTGCAGCTGAGATGGAATAGCCCCATGCACCAACACACACTGGGGCACGAATCACTGGAAAACAGCTGTACAGAGAAGGATGTAGGTGTACAACAGGTAGATCATTACCTAGCAATGTGCCCTTGCAACAAAGTAGGACAGTGTCAACCTTTACTACATGAGCAAGTGCTATCAAAAAGTCAGCAGGGGTGATCCTCCCCCTCTACTCAGCATTGGTGACACACATCTAGACTGTTGGATCCGGTCCTGGGCTCCCCAGTACAGACATGGACATACTGGAGAGAACCCAGCAAAGGGTCAAAGGTGACTAAGGACATGGAGGATCTCTGACACAAAGAGATGTTGACAGGTGGGGCTGTTCAGCCTGGAGAAGAGAAGGATCTGCAAAGGTAGGACCCATAGCTAATAGTCATTTAAAAGTTGTTTACTTCAGAAAGCAAAGACCAGTTTGGTCATGCAATTAATTCCTAGTGAAGCTAGCAAAACATATTTGGAAAGGCAGTCAGAGAGATTTTAACTCACATCTTGTAAACTTCCTTTTTTCCCCTGATTTCTGCAAATAGTACACATTCCACCCAAAAATTTCTTCGGTCAACAGCCACCCACAGGGAGCATACATCAAGTTGTGAGCTACAGTAATGTCCAGCTTTTCCAGCTTTTACTGATAGCTCAGCAGCTCCTCCAGTACTCCAAGGGTTTGTGAAGCAGTAAACAGAAGCTGCAGCTGGCCAGGATGATAGAAGAAGAAAACGTAAATTTAAAATGGTGTCTTTTTCAGTCTTGTTTAGAACCATGTTAACAGTGAAGATCCATGTGGCAGGGCTGGGAGTGCCTGTGAGAAGAACTGCATGCAGACTTCCTACAGATAATTTAATATATTGGTTAGCAGTATCAACATATTTTGGCTGCATGCAAGTCCTTGCATATTATCATAGTGCCAGAAAAGTACACAGCACCTCTGAGTCAAATAAAAATTCTGGTTCCTGCATATAATCTGCATTTAGGCAGAAGATAATAACTCATGGAGTAGGGAAGAGCAGATAATAGTTCCCCCAATAGTATCACATGACAACTTGAGTTGATTTTAACTCTGTTGTGGCTCTGTGCATATATATAGCAAACCTGTCTTATAAGCACGTTACAAACCCAAATTCCAGGAGACCTGGATAACTTCAGCACAGTGTGCTGTTGTAAGCCTCTTTGTGAGTCCTGGTGGAGCTGCATAAGTACTTTGATCACATAGGTATCCCACTCTGGGCATTTAAATTTCACTGTCTCATGTAGATGCTTAAGTGAGACTTGTAAAGTCCCTACACAGCCAAGGGAGAGACGCCAACTCCTAACTCAGGCTCTTGTCTACTGCCTGTTCATTGACTGTGTAGCAGGCCTGAGCTCCTGCAGTGGGATTTATCTCACCTAATTTTAGCAATCCAAATGTTTAGCTCTTGGCTGAGCAAGTCTCCAAGCTGCTTCTACATTCAATGGAGAGAGATGGGTATTTCCATGTAAATGTTAGCGTTCTTAACTTAGACACTTCTCTTGAGGTGGGATGACTTGCTTTCTCTCAAGGGGTCCCTGACAGTACATTGTAGCAGTGGCCCATGTGAACATCAGAACAGATGCCTGTGATCCACATATTGTATTACATGAAGTGATCCATAAGAACTTAAAAATCTGGCAATCATTAAGCAGTGTAAAAATTGATTTGTAACCCCCAAAGCTCCAGCACATTTCTAACTACCTTCAGCAATGGGAAAAAAGCATCAGTACTGGAATTAGATGTCTGTTTTATTCAAATGCACAATTAAAGCTCTTAGAGGCATAAACATTCTGAAAATCATGGTACTGTTGAATTCAGTGCTATAATACAGATGAGGGTTCAAAGATATTTCAAAGATATTTCAAAGATGATTATCAGCTTCTCTTATCTGTATCCCACTGTCAGTACTCTATTAAATTAAGAGGGAAGTTTCATTTGAAAGAGGAAGAGTAGCCCATCAGAGGCTACTACCAATAATAATTTACTGAGGGAAAAACTTGGCAAATTGTAACATTTGTGAAATATTATGAAGATATTTTGTTGGGAAATGTTAAACTTTTCCAATAAGCTAAAGTGGCAAAAAGGGACTGAAAATACACACATTGATATATCTCTCTTTAATAATTTAATATAAAAAGAGAATACAATGAAATGAACTGTCAAGTATAAAAATCCTTTTAGTATTCTCTTTTCATGTTCAAAATCTTTGTTGTGTTTGAGCATCCATAATTGCTTTGCGTCAAGTTCCCTAAGACATTTCCGTCTGTCTTTCAGAAAACTTGAAAACGTTCTTTTGTACTTTTGGCTTTAGTAGAAATCAGATGTTTCTTTCTGCCAGCAAGGTTACTTCTGGTGATTGTTTATCCTCTGCCTCTCTGCTGCCATCCCTGAGACCATCTTTCACTTGGGCATGATACATGTATATTACTGTTTGCACCATCACTCACAGTTCATAACTTGGGATAATCCAGAAGGGCATTGTGAGCTAGTTCCTTCTGTTCAGCCATTGAAATAACTTTACTCAGAATCAAATGTCTGAATGAAACAGCTGAGCCCGGCAAACAGAGCAGCTAACATGGGAGTTTCTGAAGGGTTAGCTGCAGACCCTGTGCTCAGAGGTAGCGCAGTTGCAGGAGGTGAGTTGAGAGAGCATTTGCATGCATGTGGGTGTGTGCATTATCTATTCCAGTTTTGTCCTTTGGGAAGGCTGTGGGGACAGTCTCTCCGTCTCCTATCAGGCCTACTGATCAGCTTGTCGGTGCTTCTGTGAGACCCATCTGGCCGTGACTAGCAGGTCTTTGATCAGAATCAGTGCTTGAAATCATCAAGTAGCTAATCCCTCCCAGATTACTGAGGGAATGAGACTCTGCAGAGAGAATTTATATATAAATCATTTGGCTGGTGTGCTTTGGAACCAGGCAGATGAAGGAAGAACAGAAAGAAAGACAATGACTCCACATAATGTACAAGAGGGATATTTGGGAAAAAAAGCACATCTGGAAAACATCACTGTTGCAAATTGAAGGCAGCAGGGACACATCACTAAGGAACAAACCATATGACAGATCAAGGTCGGTAACACAAAGGACAAGGGTACCATTTTATATACCTGCTCAAATTGCACAAAATACTCATGTCTGAGCCACTGACAAAACCCTGTGCAAGTGATCTTGAAGGTTTATGGATCAATTTTCTAGCCAATATAGTGCAAGCTGGAGCACAAGCCACCAGCAGCTCCCACCATCATATCACACTTCAGAACATCATCAACAGCTCCTTAAAACCCTGTCTGTCCTATACAAAGGAAAAAAAGCTGAGAAGCTGACATCTCAACATGAGTGATATATATCAGAGACCTGTCAGTACAAGAACTACCTTGGAATTTCTGGAAAAAAAAAGTACTGACAATTTCCTAACTCAAAAAATAGTGTCATGGAAAGATAAATTTGATCTCATCTTGGCAGATAAAAGGACACTGATCTAAGAACTAAAAACAAAGATTTTTTTAGGAGCAAGTTATCATGACTTAATTACATTCATTATGTACAGACAGAAAAAAAAGCTCAAATCAGTAATAAATATGGTTTGTGATTTAAAAGAGACAGATTCATAAAGCTGAAAACAACTAAAAAATGATAGAACTGGAGAAAGGTATGAATAATTTGGGAGAACTGATTAAATATTTTATTTGATGGCCAAAAAGCTACCATTCCACAGCTGAAAAATTAGGTGACATTAGTTATAAAACAACTTGACTTTAGCAGAGAGAACAAAAGCACCTACAAAAGCTAAAATATATTTGTGATCTGTGTGTGTGCACCCGTGGCAGGGCGGGGTGGAGGGGTGGTGGGGAGAGAATGTAATGGAAAAAAAGGGCAACATGACAGAAATGGATATAAATTTAGAAGCTAGAAACTTTGGGAAACTGATTAAGAAAACAAAAAGAGAATCAGATAAGAAGGAAGGGATGTTACCTGCAGTTGTAGGTAATAAAAAGCCCAAATGTAAGGGATCCTGCCAGAGGTGCTGGTTTTCTTCCTAAACGAATAAGGTAAGTCTATCAATAATAATGTAGAAAAGACAAAATTGTTCAAGAATTTCCTGGTTTTGATTTTTAAAAAATATTATATACGCCGACTACATGAAAATTATTAGCATGTTCAGTTTAATAAGGAATTTTTCAGAGGCTTTCTTTACATACAAAGAACTATAACAACAAACAGTAAGATCTTTATTATTTTTACTTCTAAATCAAAGGGGTTTTGTATGAGATTTAATCTGAGTTACCTGGATCTGTATTTAGAAATGCTATAAACAAGTCATATGTCAGCCAGAGGGGTCCAGAGGAAACATTAGGCTGGGAGTCTACATTTTTTAAAGAAGTCTCTTTAAACTCCTAAAGTCGCTTCAAACTCCTAAAGCAGTGAACAGATTTACTTCTTCATCTTGAAATGCCTATGCTTTCTTCAGTAGGATGCCTGCTATTTGTTAGGCACTTCACAAAGTCTCGTATAAATTCTTTCTGAGCATCTGATGAGCTGTTGTGTTTTTGGCAAGACAGGATGTCAGCGCCTGCTGCTTTTGAAGGCAGACTTTTTGTGGAAGGTTGTATATAAATACATATTAAGGAAGAATGTTTTAACATAACATTTGAGACATAAATATTCATTCCCTGCTGCAAACTATAGATGAACAAGGTATTCTAATTCCTTCTGATTCCTGAGCACTTACTTTATGAGTGTTTGCTACTTCTCCCATCTGTTACTCCTGGATCCCATGTTTTCTGCATAAAGTAAAATACCTCCTTTGTTGCATGTTTCCTGGATTTGGGGAAGGAAAATACGCATTGGTGAAGCTGACCAGAATAGTGACTACTGTTCTCCTGTGTCCCATATGTGAATGTTGCTGAGAACGGGAGATTTTAGTGGTTCCTCTCCAGAAATCCTTCCTGAATTCCTGTAGCTTATAAAAGCCAACAAACAAACAAGCAAACAAAATCCCTCATCAGTCAAAGACCAGTTCCTCTAGGTGATTATTTGCACAAGGTGGGCAGGGTGGTGTGACTGGCTGGCTGCCAAACACCTCACCTGAAGCGTCCCACGGGGTGCTGCTGTACCGATGCTCGGCAGCGTACGCAGCAGAGGTCAATGAGGTTGATGGTCTCTAAAGCAAGCCTGAGCAAAGGCCGCACAACCCAACATAAGGCTAAGCTCTAAACACAAGCCACTGCTGCAATTTGTGGTAAATATCATGGTTCACTGCAGCTGGCAAGAAAATGGTATTTTCTGCGGGAGCATTTTTTGTCTCTTATCATACACATGTGGACACTTTTGGCTGCTTTCTGATTAAAAAAATCGGAAATGAAACCTTTTCCTTCCTATTTTTAATATCTGGAGCACAGACAAAAGGCATGCTTTCTTACACATAAGCAAAGGAAGCAAATATTTGCCTCCAAATTTTTCAGCTAAAGGAAAACATGCAAAAGCATTTTTACACGTTAATAAAAGCAACTCCTTCTACTGGTTATTATCCTCCTTTCTCACTCATGCGTGTTACTGTGATCCAGGCGGAGAACGAGCAGCCTTTCAGACCTTCCTTAGCATGCAAATGAAGCATCGGTTTATGCATTACCCCTTGCATCTGAAAGCAACTTGTGTGTGGCAGCATAACCTTGTTCAGAAAAACAGGGGTCTTCCCCTATTCCTTTAGCACAACTTTTTCCATCTGTGTTGTGTAGGACTAAACCTAAGCCAAATGGCAATAAAATTGAGATAGAAGAGCAGGTGAAGATAAGGAAGCAAATGAAGATAGATGGTTATTTTATCAATATGTGTTTGAAAAAGGAGGAATTACAGCATTTCCCTCCAGGTGTACACTCAAAATCAGATAAGAAGGACTATCTGATTACTTCCTAAAGTGTTGCCTGGGAGAATCAAGCACGGGCCATGAAGCAGATCCTCTGCATAGGCAAATCACTGTACGCTTTAACACAGCTGAAGGATTCGTTCTTCTCCATCCCATCTGTCAGATATGCGTAGATGCAAAACAGGTGCCTGCAGTCCTCCAGAGCAGGTACATCCCTTTTCTCCCAGTGCTTTTTTATGCACCCAGTGAATTTCAGTACTCAATTTAGCTCTTTTCCAACTTCATTTCACAGAGAATAGAAGATGGTTTTTGGCAGTGACACTTAGCTGAACTCTGCTTTGTGTGCAGTTAGATTTACTTCTAACACTTCTGAATGTCGTTGTCTGCATTGTTGCTTTTGTCCCAAATGCTCTTTTTGTTGGTCGGTTTTGAAATCACAGTTAAGCCATTCAGCATGGTATTTTCTCTACAAAGTGAAAAGTGTGTGAAAGCAGTTGAAGGTCACACGTATTATAACAAAACAAAAGAAAGAAATAATAAGGCATCCATTCTAAAGTCCTCAGACATCCAACATATTATTGCCTTGGTAATTTCAGTATGGATAAGAAGACTTGCAGAGTGAAGGAGGCATCTTAATCCAGCTGCTCCTTTCAGCATACACAATGAGAGGGATGTGGGGGTTCTGTTCCCCAGCCCTTTCCTGCTATTCTGTGTCACATGCCTGGAGCGGTCTCTAGAGAATACACCTCTCTGTCAGTCGACCATGGAGGCAAATGTTCCATTTGTGAGTATCTGCAATGGCAACCCTGGTAGAGGCCTCACTCAGGGGGACTGAACTCCTCAGCTCACCTGATCCCAAGTCAAGCTCTGGATATTGCATCTCCCCCCGGCCTCCCCACCCCATTTTAGCATTACAAGTGTTCTTATTTGGGGTCTGTGGCCAGAGCCAAACTAACTGGTTGAACAACCAAATTCCTCCAGTAAAGACACAGCTTTTTCCTCCACCCCAACGAACAAAGTGCCTGGGAAGGAAGCATAAAATGAAAAGAGAAGGAGAGTAGGGGTGTATCTAATTACAGCTCCTTCCACTCTCCATATCCCTAATACCTTAGGAAGAACAGCTTGCATCATTTGAAGTGTAATTAGTTTATTTCTGTGTAGGTTTTTCCATCCTGTCAGTGTACCCAAACCCTTTTCTTAGCATTTTTTTAGGTTTTAGCCCTTCTTTATTGTTGTATTTATCCTTCAGGAGGACAGCTCACTGATTTGAAAGCAGACATTTAACATCTTTGAAGCTGTGAGCAACACAGCTTTTGAAACATTGTCTTCACAACCCTCTTTAATTATAGTGGCTTCTGTTCTGCAACTAGTCACCAGCACTGGTGCAGGAAGACACAGGGATGCCGCGGTACAAGTCAGGCAGAGAAAAGCCTGCTGAGGTCAGGTTGTTTGGGATGGTAGGTTGTCTATCTAAAGCATTTGAGCAAAACCCTTAGGCATCTTAAAAAAAGACGTTGGGTTGTCACAGCTGTAAGAGATCAGAAGTGCTCATGCAGTTCAGAAACCCTCCTGCAGCACAACCCTGCAGTTCAAAGTAGAAGGGGAGCAGAGGGCTGATCCCACCTTTGCTCCACCTGGCATGGGGATGGGGCGCAGCACTTGTCAGTCCCTATGGCTCACTTAGGAATGATATGTTCTCAAACAACCCTTGCTTTCTGAGTCCTTGTCTGAGTTTCCATCTCTTGTGTTCCTCTGCCTGAAAGTCTGAACACTGGCAACAAGGCTCTAACTAAACTGATGAGGCCACAACCAGACTACTGCATCCAGTTCTGGGTTCCCCAGCTCAAGAGAGACAGGGAACTACTGGAGAGAGTCCAGCATGGGACAACAAAGGGGACTGAGGGTTTGGAGCATCCCTCTACTGAGGAAAGGCTGAGAGAGCTGGGACTCTTTAGCCTGGAGAAGAGAAGGTTGAGGGGAGACCTCATCAATGTTTATAAGTATCTGAGGGGTGGGTTGAAGGAGGATGGAGCTGGACTCTTTTCAGTGGTTCCCAGTGACAGGACAAGGGCCAATGGGCACAAGCTTGAACACAGGAACTTTCATTCAAATATGAGGAAAAAATTCTTTATGGTTAGGGTAACAGAGCCCTGCAAAAGGTTGCCCAGGGAGGCTGTGGAGTCCCCTTCTCTGGAGATCTTCAAGACCTGCCGGGACGCAGTCCTGAGTAATGTGCTCTAGGCAATCCTGCTTTAGCAGGGGAATTAGACTAGATGATCTCAAGAGGTCCCTTCCAACTCTGACAGTTCCGTGATTCCGTGATTCTGTAAACATCCAAACAGATGAGCACAGTCATTAGCCCCAGACAGGGCTAGACATTGCCTCAGATGAGGAATATAATTCCCTTGGACTATAAAACAAAATTCAGAGCCATGAGCTAGCTTGCAGACCAGAAGAATTAAAGCCACTTTACTTCCCTATCTATAGAGTATCATATATATTACATTAGCCCAGTGCTATACCCAGGCTAATAAACCAGGCTCTGTGCTGAAGGTAATAAACCCACTGGCTGGAGTGCAGCCAGTCTTCTACTGCAGCTAACCTAAAGGAGGTACCAACACTAGCTAGTGAAAGCAGACTGAGTAAATATTTGGGTGCTTAGCCTCTGTTGAACTCTATGCTGCTGGAGCTCCATTGCTCTCAACGCCTGAGCTAGCGAGTTTAAAGCTTACTCAGGTGCATATTACCACCTACTGTGGGGGAATATTAATTGCGACCTGGTGCAAAGCAGGAGAGAATAAGATTCCCCTCCTTTTTACCTCCCAGAAGTGGAGTTATATATGAGACCATTTGTCTGAGTATATATAGTCTTGCTGTCAGGGCTGGCTGGCAGAGTGGCTTTGTTCTTCCACACGGAGCCCTATATCATCAATCCTAGGTCCATGGAACGAGGGTATTTCAAACAGGGAGTGTCAATATTAATATCTCATTTCATTGTTTCTAATCAGCTAAAATTATTCGGTCAGGGCAAATTCTGTTCTCTATTATCCTGGTGCAATTCATTGATTTCACAATGACCAAGTGTAATTGTGTGCAGAATTTTGCTATTAATGTAATTTTAATAAAAGTTTCTTCATGTATATTTCATAAATCTATTATTTTCAGCAAGAGTTTTCTAATCAGAGAGAAGGTATCTCTAGAGATTGTTGCTCATTTGGTAAGGTAGGCAATAGGTAATAAATACCACTGCATTAGAAATGTAAGTGAAAGTGAAAATTGGAAGTTGCTTTAAGATGAGAGTAGATTAAATATGGTACATTTGCTTAAGTATCTTTATAATGTAACTTGGCTTTTCATCTTGATCTTTTGTTAAAATGACTTTCTCCAGATTTAACTCTTCGCACATGCTAGAACACCTCTGCACAATTGGAATAAACAAGACTCTTAAATTAAATGCATATTGTGCCAAAACCTTCCCTCAGCAATATCTATGCATAGGAATTCATAACAGGACTTAAAATCAGAGCTGAAGGTCACCTCTTCTGTATCACAAGCCATTAGATTTCTCCCCTGTCAGTAAATCCAGTAACTTTACTCAAATTAAAACATTTCAGCTCCCTTGAGACCTAACTGTTAAGTGCTTCAGACAGAGATCAGCTGAAACAGAGCAACCACAAATGCCCAGGGCCTTTGCAATGCTAGATAACAAAGAGGTGCAGTACTCTGGCGTAGCAGTAGAAACCCAGAATCCCTGATGCTCTGAATTAGGGAAAAGCCACCTTTGCCTCTGAGCATGTGAACTTGGCGTAGTGGGCAAGGACCAAGCCATGAGGGTCCTGTGTACAACAAAGGGCAGTGTCCAGTTCTGCCCTGGGGGAAAGTTTTTCTGACCTTGAAAACAAAACTCTGTCTCCTTCTCCTCTCTGCCTTAACAGAGGTTTGTCAGTATTAGTGAGAATGCCCAGCTTCTTCTCTCTATCACCTTAGCAGAGATGGAATGGCTGGGGAATTAGTCCATGCTTCATGGTATTATCTAGTTTGATGTTCTCCTGAATTGCTAGCAATCTGTGGAACTACTCCAGTAGTGTTGATTCCCTGTGGATAGTTAGAAATTGTTCTAATTTCATTCAAAACTCATTGCTACAAAGATACATTTTGTTGTTTATGGATGAGCTCCTCCAGCTTCCCTATTCAGATGTAATGCTTCATTTGGTCTGGGTCAACAAGACTGAGCCCTTCTCTACCACTCCCACCCAGCTATGAGAACTCCTTTCTGTAGAGAACGAACGAAATCCAGTGAAAAGTAAATAAATCCAGTTATTTCCTCTCAACCACTTTTTCCATAAATAGAAGAGGGTAAGTTCTGCTGTTATTCCTATTAGATTTTCCACAGTCTCTTTGAGCTAAGGACATCTTTTTGTATTACCCCTAACAATGCTGTGTATGAAGGAAAAATCACTCCATCAGTTCTGCGCAGTTCTCCCAGTTTACATACACAAACCCATCTTTTATTCCCTCCCACGGAATTGCATAGAATTCTGTAAATATTCAGAATAACAACTTATACCCACTTCTGACAACCTAGGCTCATATATCCCCATTGTAATTTAATTTTTGGGAACTAGTGTTTCATCTGATAGGCCTTGCCTCCTTTCTGAAAGGCAAGATTCTAAATCCAGATGTGAAAGAAGCAAGGAAAATGGCTTTGAAGATTCCTTTTTGACTGAATTGTGATTGCTTTCTTGGAGCCGCTGAGAACCACAGGAATGACCTTGCTTAGTGTCATTTGGAATTCGAGAGAGGTCCCTCAGCTCAGAAGAGTTTGCCTTCTCCCCAGCTGCTTAGTGTTGTTAAAGGGTTACGAATAAGGACTAAGGGAAAAAGAAAAAAAACAAACATCATTTGAATACTCGAAGTTGCAATGCTGAGACATTTAGGGCATTTACAACCTTTAGAACTTTACATCACCCATATAGGTATTCAAGACTGTTCTGAGGTATCACCCCGAAAAGCCTGTATTTTTATGTCCCAGGAAAATGGCAACAGAGTTTACATTATCAAATTGTCATACAAATAGATCAATTAGGAAAGCAGAATTTACATGCTTAGAAAGCAAAGGATATGTAAGCATAAGAGAAACCTTGAAAAGGGGGACATTTGTACTGGATCTAGCAGCATGACTTATCACAATTAGCTTAGCAGAGTAGCATATATCATACAAAATGCCATACTGATGGGAAAAAGTACTCAAATGTGTCATGTACCACACAGAAAGGGTGGAACCAAACTGTGAAGTGCTGTGAGATACAACGTTCAAGGTACAATACAGAATGAGCCAGAATAGAGAGACATGACAGCAACCAGACAGCAGACCAAAATAAAATAAAATAAATAAATAAAAAAAAATGACATGCTGTCTTTGATCCTGTTTACAAGGGGAAAGTGACTGCACAGTAAAGCTCTCGTAGTATCACAGAATCTGCAAGTGTAGGAGAGATTGCTTGTGAGAGAGGGCTTGAACCTGGAAGTTTGCATGCGGCTCTCCCATTAACTTCAGTTAGAGTTCAGTGCACAGAGCGCCAGAAAGATCAGAGTCGAGATAACTCAGTAAGTGGCTTGAGGACAAGAAAGGCGTATGCAAAGAAAAATACCGCTGATCAATATCACCCTTCACTGTCCTTCTTCACACTGTATTAGCTCGCAAGCTTTGGAGATAAAGCACGCTTTTAATGAAGCTTGAGTATTTTGTAAGGCTTTACCATCTTCCAAAAGTGCCCACATCTTTGCGGAAGGGTTTTAGGAATGCTAAGAAAGCATCAGCCCAGTTTTCTGTAAGAGGCAGAGGAAGGGAAGCAGTAATCTTGCACATGGAGAGCAAGTTTTAGAGGGATCAGCACTGCTACTCGCTTCTCAGAAGAGAAACTCTTTTTCAGCATCTCAGTTGTATTAAACAGCATATTAGCTCTCAAAGTCTTTTGCTAGTTAGAGACTTTTCAGCATCTGTACAGGGGGTGGGGAATGGGAATGAAGGGCAAGCATTAAAATACATGTTTTCTAATATTTTGCAGCTTCTTCTGTATCTGAGTTAATGACCCACATTTTTGCAAAAGCTGCTGTAAATGAATAATCCCGTCCAACCAATTTAAAACAATCAGACAAACAAACAAAGCAAAACACAACAAAATAAGAAAAACAGACCCACAGAAAGCTTATATGAATAGCTTAGTTGCATGTAAAACCTATGAGGTAAAATCCATATTCTACTTAGTACTTGGTAAAGAAAGCCCCAACGTAATGTAGTGTTGATCGTTGGATATTCATAGTTTGGCACAACCGTTGGCTGACATGAAAGACTCCAGAGGAAAATAAAAATTACCACACAATCCATCAGGAAAGGTGGAAGTAATTAGGTACATTTTGTCATAGGAACTAAAGGGCCACCATTTTTGAACACGTAAAAGTTTGCTACAAAAAGGAAAAGGGATAAATTGATCTCTGTGTTCACAATACGTAGGACAAGAGGTTACAAATTTAAACTATTTCGAGGAAGATTTAAAACAGACATTAGGAAAGCCTTCCTAATGTAAAGGATTTGATGAAGTTTTTGGGGAGTCTCATGACCAGGCTTTATAAAAGGCATACATGAAAGACAGAAGTGTTTACTCATAGCTGATTCTGCCTTGAGGTTGAGAATGGATGAAATGGCCCATCTAGGTCATTGGAGCATAGATTTATAAGCCAAGCTGCTGCCTGTGAAGTGAAATACAACATGTTTATTTCACTGCAGTTTAGGAGAAAAACTTAACTTCTCTAATTAAAACTGCATGAGTAGCATGAACAGGAAACCTATTTGGAGATTTGGCCTATGATAAAACAATTTCTCTAGTGCAACCTTCAAGGGGAATTTTAATGACTATCAACAGTAAATATTTTGGCCCCTGTCTCTGTTCTGAAAGCTGAAGATGTGGAAAACCTCATTCTCCTTCAGGCATTTATGGGGTACTGTTTCATCCCTTTTACTGGACAGAGGGCCATGTGTTGACTCTCCAGAGCAATTTAAGCTGGTGTATTAGTTGATTAGCTTTGAAAAACAGTTCTTTGGGGGGGGGGAATTGTTCTAAAGCATTTTCTCTTTTTAAAGGGACTTACTGTTCCAAATTGCTTGCAGCTTTTCTCTCCATATAATGATTATGGAGTTAAACATTACTGAGCCTATATAAGTAGAATAATGACAATAACTAGAGCAAAGAATGAAAATGTTAAACTAACAAATAAAGAGGTCAATTACTGAAACAGATGAGAAGACAGAGGGCAAATTCTAATAGAAAGACATAGCTGGCACAATGATTAGACCACAGGCAAAGCTTACTGAGTTTGGATTCAGAATAGTAGAGCAGCAACAGCAGAAAACAGAGGACTTGCAACACAGGAAGAGCATAAAAAATGACCAGAGGATATATACAAAGGCAGAAGGGAAAACAGTGCAAGTGAAAAATGTTATGAGACAGAAAAACCAGGAAGGACAAGTTTACCTGAGGATGAAGAATTGAAATGAATGGCTGCACTTCTGCAGTACCGGGTGGTTCTGTCTAAGGCAGGATCCCAATCAGCCCTCCCCACCCGCCTCTGCTGACCTGAGTGTGGCAGCAGGGCCACGGTTCCACTAATCACTCAGCCAAATGAATCTCTGTGTGTCTACATTTTCTTCTGAGGGGATGACAATTTGCATGCCCACGCACTGACAGGGCTTCCAGAGCACCCTCTGGTCTCCCCTGTAAGGAATGTGGGGATGCTGCCCCTTTCTAAGGCATAACCCATACCAGGCAGAGAAAAACAATTGCTGTTGGTAATAACATGGTGAGGCTTGTGCTGCACAGGGGTGATTGGTCCAAATTCGGGCAATAATGGAGGGGAGCTTCATGGACATATGCAATTGCTGAGTTGTGGTAGCAGGAATAAAGTGAAGTCCTTTGGTTTTATTTAGGTTAGAAGAAGCAGGGCAGAGACTGACTGAAGGGCTTAAGTAGGAAGGCAAACCTTGTTAGTTTCTATTTCTTTTTACCATCTGGTATCTAATGCTTCATAGTTCTGACATTCCAGATGCATGCGACAGTTGCACTAAAATCTAAGTCCACAGAAGTAGGCCAATTTACGGCAACTGAGGAGCTCATCCTTCTAGGGAGTGCTACTGAGACAAATAATTTCGATTCTTAGGCTTTCCTCCACCAATCAATATTTTTATTGTTTCACTTGGGATAGAAAACAATCATACAACAACAAAAGTTGTTGGGTTTTGTTTTGGACTGTTTGTTTTACTTTATACTGGTTTGTTTTGAGCACAGCGGGTAGCCTCTTCTCATAAAAAATATGAAATAAGGTGGAAAAAAAGTGTGTACTCCTCTGAAGGGAAAGAAGAGAAAAGAATTCAGTGTACTGCAGATAGATGGAGGCTCATACTGGCTGTTTATTTAGCCTTCAGAGGTTGCTTTCTCATCCATGCTGCTGTTTACATGTAAGGACTTGCATTCCTGCACAGTCATATGCTACTGCTGATGAGTCTCATTTTGTTCTTTGTTCCTGCTCTTGATTCATCCCATGTAAGAATTTGTGTTCCAAATCAATTGCATAGATGTATCTATAGCTGTTCCAGACTAAGCTGCTTTCCTTCACAAAGTTAATATAAGCCACCCAACAGGAATAGAAAGCACAGTGACATGTTCACTGGGTCAGCTACCCAAATTGCCCTATCCGCAAATTCCTGGTTTTGCACTTCATATGTCATGAGCAGGTAAGGGATGGGAGTAAAAGGAAACTGAATAATCATGTTTCTCTGGCCTGGCAGCCACAACCCAATCTTCAGAATTTTTGTTGTGCTTTTTATCACCAATTCAAAATTATTTTCTCTGTCAAACCTGTGCTTTGAGGAGACTTTCAACATATCCTCAAGGTGGGCAAGCCTTTTTTTTTCTGAATATTACTCATTTTGCCAGCAACACAAACATCAATACCTGTTTCTCAGTATTTGAAGGAAGGTATAATTCATTTATCAATTCCACTATTGAATTCTTTGAAAGGGGACAGATCTTTGTGTTCAGAAGCCTAGAAAAATCTTCAAACTATTGCTCTATTACTTTTTGCAATTTGTAGCAAGAAAAGATTAGCACAAAAGTACAGATTAGTTACTGGTTGACAGCATCTCCAACATTTATAATAGTTAGCTAAACTAGTTCTACCTATGTCACCTCATGTCCAGAAAAAATAGTTTGAAATTTTGTGCTGTTAAATAATTGTAAGCATAATGAGTTGGATCTATTCCTAGTGTTTTTTTCTTATTACTTCAATTAATTAGTGTTATTAAAAAAAAAAAAAAAGTGAAAGCTGCAGACACTTCTGTAAATTTTGAAACAACTTTTTAAAGTCTAGAATACGCCAGTGATGGAGTCCTAGAGTAAAGCTTCCAGGCAGAAGAATCTATACGGGATTACCACACAGAGAGTAAGGTAGCATGAGACAAATAGCAATTACAGAAAGCCCAGAGCATCCCTATGCTGTCAATCAAATGCCGGGTTTTCTAATCTCAGTTCTGCTACAAACTCATTGTCTTACCTTGAGTATCTCTCCCTTTCATTTCCCTAACTGTAAAATTATAAACTGTCAGGATTAGTTATTGTCTACAGAAGGCTAATAACTTCTTAAGTGGTTATTCAGTTTTCTGTTGAAAATAAAAGGAGTTAAAATATATTTATGAAGGAATGAAAAAAAGTAAGTATTACAAACATTCTCTTCTTTTGTACTTATGAACTGTTTCATCTGCTAAGATATTGCTCTGACACCCTTAGCCATTCCCCAGTTTGATGTCCCTTTGTAAGGACTATGCTATTGACAAAGAACCATCATTTCCCTCTTCATAATCATATTTTCATGTCTCATGTAAATCCCACCTGTGGCTTTTTAGTAATTAATGATGTTACAATGCAAATTCTAATCAAGCTGCATATGTATTTTGTTCATTTGTTTCCTTATGGGAAACATTTTAATTTCCCTTGGCCTTTATGCAGCAGCTGCATGTCCTTCTGATTATTTCTTCTGTTGAAAAGTGGTCAAAGTGGTGTTCGGGCCAAAAATCAGCCCAGCTGTAAGCATGTGAAAATCTCTTGGCCCAGAGGGCCTCAATCCACGTGCCACCTAGTTTTATTAAAAGCTAGTCAAATCATAGGAACCATGAAATATGCAGTAGCAGAAAGAAAGACAGAGAGAAATGAGAATTTGGGGGCTACCAAAGCAGGCTGTTGTAGTGGGTATTTTTATGATTACAGCAACTGTAACACAAAAAATAAACTTTCCTGCTATACAATGCTGTCAAGAACATGCCTATAAATATCATTCCCTTTTTGTCTATTTTCTATGAACTAGTTGAAAGCATTCAAAGTAGAATCTTCTCATTAACATACAATTAAATGTATTTTTAAAGTGTATTTTAATACATAGATAGTAACTTGTCTATTATTTTAAACCTCTATTTTGCCATGCAAGTGAAACACAGGCCTGGGAATGGGGTGGTATACTAAAATCTGTCATGGGCTCCCCATTCATTTTACCTCTGAATCTTCCCAGGACTCATTCTAATCTCCTGTAAAATGTAAACAGCAGCTCATACACAGATTGCAGGGAGTCCGCGAGGTCTGTCTCTTCAAAGCCCTTTGATGATCTCTGATACAAAGCACTAAAACACTCTTAACTATTGCTTTTACGCATAACTTCTCTAGTACTTCAAAAAGATCTGAAGATGCATCTCCATCACAACTTAATGGTCTGTATCTTCTTTTTTCTCTTCTACCTGGGAGCAGTGTTTTAAATTAAGTTCAAAACACAGAAAAAATCCACCATCCACCTTGGCTTTCCTGAGTTGTTCATACTGCCTTTATCTGCGTTCTCACCTTCATACAGTTTCCGTATGTGAGGTTTCAGCTCAAGGGAAAAAATATACTTGAACAGCTTTTGCAAACCAGTGACCTATCATGGGCCCTCATCTGTTCTACAGAGATTTTGCATCTGGAAGATGGTAACTAAATTAAATCCTTGTAGTTGGGAAACTTTAAGTATTATATTTAGCTGAATAGGGAGTGAGGACTTATGCAATTCATTCAAGTGGGCTTTTGCTAGTTAATAAACAAACATCTTGCAATATTGATAACATCGCTTTTGATCCTATGAATTTCTCCCAGAATAAAATTTTACTGTCTTCAGATTTTGACTGTCTATTCAGTTTTAACAGTCATGCTCAATTCTCCACTTAACTATGACACTGCACTGTGATCATTCCTGGACACTGAAAAAAGAAATTGCAGTTTCCTGTCTATAACTTAACATCAAATTTGCCTTGCAGAGCTACCTTAAAGGCTCCCCCCAGTGAAGGCATCGAGATTCAGACCTGTTCAGTGTTCACAGTCACCTAAAAGAGGAGGTTCAACTGAGAAGGTCTTTGTCATATCATCCTGAAGGCAGAATGGGAACTTGACCAGATTAGAAATTGAACAGGCACATCCAAGAGTACGCGGCTTCTTAAACTGTTGAACGCTTTGTTCCTTCTGCAGCCTAGATTTGCCTCAGGCACTAGCAGGCTTTGATTCTTTCACCTCTCCTGAAAGCTTCTGTGTGTTATTTTCCCCATATCCTTTGTTTTAAGGACTTGTAGCAGTCCTCCTTCCTGTATATCAAGGATCTGTAATTCTTTTTTTCTAGTGAGTGATGGCTGTTTTGTGCTTCCATATCCACTTTTCTGCACTGAGATTCCCCATTGTCCTCCCTTGTCCTGATTCACCTCCTCCGTCTTCCCCAATTCTAGAACCTCTATGGGTCTCTTCACTACTCTGTTTCCAGTAAACCAGGGAACGTTATGTCTTCTGCTTTCTGTATGCTATTCATGTGCCTCTAATTTCCACCTATGTCTCCATGTCTTATTATCCCTCTCCTGTCTATAAAGGCAGCAGAGTTTTGAAATGTGGTTGGGACTGACTTTTCTTTTAGGTAAGAAGATGCATTTCCACCAACTTGCTTCCTAATCTGGAGAGAAATTCAAGTTTGATAATAGTGGGTGGTTTTACACAGCAGATGCCTGGCGAATGGTGTGCCCCTCATCCTGTTTTCCAGTTGTCAGTCATCAAAATCAACAGAATTCTGCCCCAGCCGCTCCAGACAGCTCATTCCTGAGGTTTTGCAGTCAGTGGGATACAAGTCTCAAAGAGTGTCATGTTGTTTCCAAGAAGAAAAATAACATCAAGCAGAGAGCAGGTCCTCACAGTCTCAACCAGCTCTCCCACCTCTGTAAGTGCATGACTAGTCGTGCTACTCTACAAGCAGGCAATGATTTGAAGTATCAAGCAGTTTGATAAGTAGAGCTTGTGAAGAACTCAGTGTGTAGCTAAGCTCTCCATAGCAATATTAATGAGCAATGACCTTGCTTTGAAAATATACAGTGTGTTTCTTCACTGCAGAGTTCTCCATGATCTCTGCTAATTTCTACTGTGTTCAGTGTTCTTGGAAACTTCTGCCCTGCTGGGTGGCCTAGAGGATCTAAACTTTAGTTTAACAGCTCTAAACTCCAAAATATGCACTCAGACACACACACAGGCACATACAGACACAAGGGATCACATTGTAAAAGAATTTTTGTTTATTTTACAGCTCTGTCATCATAAGAAGTCACTAGTCCTTAAGAACACCACTTACTTTGTGTGTGAATACACAGAAAAAGTCTTTGGGACAGGGAGATCAATTAAGTTAATGCAATGAATTTCTTTTTTTCTTTTTTTTTTGAGTTGTACCCTCTTTTTAAACTGAAAATAGGACTTTAAGAAAAGCACTTAATTTCTGTGTCATCATTTCTCCCAGCTGTACAATGGGATAATAACATTGCTTTATCTCTCCGGGATTCTGTGAAGAAAATTCATTATTCTTGTGAGAGCTTCTACTACCAGAGATAAGAGCTGTGGAAAAGCCTCTCAAAAACTAGTTGTGTTTGGGCTTATCTCTGGTCACATGAGCAAAGTTAAATACATTCATAAGTGCTTGCTGGCTTTGGACCTAGGTCAAGACAGGTGCAATTAAGGCAAAAATCCAAAGTTCGAAATTCTTAAAATGAAAAGGTGATGTTCCAATTCAAGAAATCAATAACTCCGAGGTTAAGAAACTTTGCCTACATTTTCAGAATCTGCCTCTCTGTTCATCACAGCACCATTTGCTGCCACAAAGGGAGAAAGCACACTCAGAAAACTCAGTCTGTGGCGTTTCCAGGGTGCTGTGTAGACTTACTAGCTTATTGTGCGGAGTTTTGTTAGCACTAGAGTGAGGAATTGTATTCAGTGCTCTACTGCTTCGTTTTGATACATACTGGCAAGGATACGTCCTGCCCCAGGCTGCTTCAGAGATGCAGAGCCCTTCACTTGATGTTGCAGTTAAAGGTTCTGTCTGGCCCTCTGGGAAGTATACGGATTTGTGTTTGGGGTTTTTTTTTGACATAAGTAGGGGCAGTATCAATGTTCTTCAGCAATCTTCATCACATTGCTCTTCACAGGAAGAAGAACAAAAGGTAGAACAAAAAAGTACAGGTTGTCAAAGATGCTGTCACTTGGAACATATTTCTCCTGAGCTGTATCTGAAAGAGGAGATAAAAGAAAAGATGCTAAAATATTTTATGTGTGTTTGAGATGAGCTCAACGCGATTCCTGTTGTTTCTCTGCTAAAACACATCACTGACTAAAGCAACATAAAGCTAAAAATGCCGTCTTTGAAAATAGTTAGACAAACACTACTTAGAGGCTTGGTTGTTTGGCTGCTTTTTAACTTTGCTTTAGCCTGTCAAATTCGAGAACCTGTCTCTCTCTCTCTCTGCCATTTTCAGACTCTGCCTCTGCCCCCTTGCCATTTACAAGGGTTTAGACAGCTATTGTGAGTCCTCTTCTCCTTCAGTTCTTCTGCTATAAATAGCAAGGTGTGGAGCAACGAATGCCCAGGAACATCACTGTCACACAATGGAGTAGTGTATGAGGACTGCCTGGCTTACAGAAGAAAAGAGCCAGTCGCCTTACAAACTCACCATCATTACTATGTGTCTGTGCATCCCATAGGCAGATCTGCACCACAGTTACGTCCGCATGCCTCTGATTTCTCCCAGGCTGTACATATACACATCACCCTTTCCATGGGCACTATGTTTATGTCTCCTCCTGGACTAGCATCTGGCAGGGGTTCGGCAGGCTGGTCTGTGGGCTGAACACCCCACACTGTAATAGTCACAGCATTTGAGTGAAGTGTGGTAACCACCACAAGAGGCACTACTGGTTACAAGCTGTTGCATCTGTGTTTTATGTCTGCAGTCTAGTTTAATTTGTGTCCTGCCCCACACCAAGCCTGCTGTTACTACTGCATGGTTAAGGACAAACAGCAAGGGGCAAATTCACTTCCAAACGTTGATTGCCTTTTATTCACAAGGAGCAAGAGAGGAGGGATCCTCCAGGAGTTTGTACTCACACTCCCCGACACCATGCAGATAACAAGCGTCGTATTCACCTCCCCAACTGGTAACATCTGGTCTGAGCTAGTTGTCTGGCATCCACCCGTAGTCAGCGAAGGAAGAAAAGCACTGAAGAGACTGATTGATCCACTGCTAAAGCAGATGACTCAGACAAGCAGCATGAATTGCCCTCTGGAGCTTATCTTCTCCCATTAATTATAAGGGTAGCCTGGCAAACTGGTTTAGACTAGATACCGGACTTCCAGGCAGCTTAAGTTAGATGAGCTGACTTCCAGCCTTGGTTGAAAGAAGGCTACATCAGAATCCTCTCCTCTCTGCCTATAGCAGCCTTACTGCTGTGCAGAAACTTCAGGCAAAGCCCTGGCTTAATTTAAGTCCATGGCAACACTCTAACAGGACTAGGATTTCCCCTGTCATACCTACTTCTGATTCCTGCAGTATATCATAGCCTCACAAAATTACCGAGCGGGAATTTCTGTGGTAAAACCCTTGTCCAAATATTTCATGGTATAAGAAAAGGAATCACACATTTTAGAAAGGTGCAAAAATTCTGTTTCAAAGCTTTTAGCAACCTTGCCTTCATTTTGTAGATTGTTTTTTTACTCACCATAAAATAATACCTTGATTGTTAAAACAGGCCTTTTCTCACCAGACACCATAAAAAATGAAGTGAGTATTCACCAGAAACACAAAGATTGTTTGTAACACTGGAACAGATTGTGACAGAAGTGAGGCAGCTCTGGCTTAATTCCCAAATAATGTGTTATCACCCTGTTAGTCTATGGCTTACTGGAAAAAACTGTTGTGTAAAATCAATATGGAAACTGGGAAACCAAGAGGAAGGCCAAGGAACAACCACAGGCAAGACACCTCTCAACAAACACGTGGGGAATTTGCAAATGCAGGAAGAGGAGACGACAAAACATTTCTGCAATGAGACATGACTCTTTCTGCAGGAGAGGGGTAGGCATTTCACAGGCAGGTAGGGGAGACAGACAGACAGAGGTTGCTGCCGTAACCATAGCCATTAGTGTTGACAGTGAACAGGAAGGCTATTTAGCAGCTCTGTCAGCCTTTGGCAGTAATCCAGGCAAGACAGACATGCAAACTGCCCTTAGTTGTTTTTAAACCCTCTTTCCTTTATGTTGCCGTCTATCTTCCCTGAGTTAACTACTCCTACAGCTGGGGACTGGGTTAACCATCAGTCCTTACCCCAGCTATGGCGCCGTTGCCCATCAGGCACCTTCACAGCATGGTGGGAGCTGTGCTGGAGCTGCAGGTGGGATGCACACCTCCAGAGGAGCCTCCAGCGGGTCCTCATCAGCAGCATGCTGCAGCACGCTCCACCGGTCATCTGGATTTTGGTCATTTCAGGGCATGAGTAGAGTTTGCGTCGACCCTCTATATACTGTGCAGGGCATGGATCGGAGGAAAAGGGATGAGAGGTTCAGCTAACTACAAAGAAATTGTTTATAAATCTATATATGGGTATATATAAATATATATAATACCCATATAAATATATTCCCATGTAGCTGAAAGTATCAAGAAATTATAATTTTACCCACAATTTTACCAAAGGTAAGTAAAAATACTTCATTCTGCCTCAACACATAATTTCCCTACCAATTTTCAGCCTGCCTCTGCCTTCCCCCCTCCCACTCTCTCCCATTCACAGTTACTGAACACACTTTGAGCATTAATGAATCCATGCTCAAAACAGCCTTGCAAAGGGCAAAATAATATCAGCCCCGTTTTGTTGTGGCAGAAATGAAGTCACACATGGGTTGCCTGTAGTTACCGAGACAACCTAGAGGATATCTGTGGTTTGAACCTCAGTCTATCATTTACTTGTGCCCACGGTGGCCGAAGCACCCTCTCTGTAGAAAAGAAGCAAGTGAGAATATGGAACGGAGGTTTTGCTCAGTTTTGAGAGCAAAATAGTCAGAGGCACACTTTACTGCAAACGAAGGGAAACTATTCTTTCCTATTAATGACTCTGCACTGCTAACCGCAGGCATTCAGAAGTCACAAATTCTCTCCACTACAGTTTCCAAGGAATAATGCTTGCCACAACCCCCCTGAAATTTTAGACCTTATGAATGGTTGTTTTCTTTTTATTTAATTCGGAGTTTCAGAGACCGTAGGGTGCACTCAGGTCAAGTTATCAAGGGTTTCTGAGGTACCGTGAAAACTATAAACTTGTGCTTTTAAAAATGAAATATGAGATATGCCCCCAGAATCTGGGACTTTGAGGAAGAAAAAAGAAAACAACAAATATCATGAGACTCTATTAAAAGCAGGAGCTGACAACACTGTGACCCAGAAGTGACATGGAAGAGTCAGCAATATTTCTAGGTACGGTGAGACTCACATTGTTAACTTTTGAAATGTCTTCTAGAACAATCTGGGACTATATTAATTGCTGATATAAGTAATTTCACCTGAGTAACGTGAAAATTCACCTGGATAAGGAATCTCACCAGGCTCATCTATGAAAAACCTTGATCCTGGGTACTTCTCCATCTGTTTGAGTGGAGCACAGGCAATTTTCATATCAGCAGGGCATCTTCTCTGAAAAAAAAGGAAGGAGTAGACAGATTTTGGAAACAAAATTATTACTTGCAACTGTGACAGATACCATGGTGATGCTTGCAAGAATTTTTCCTATTGAGCTTTAGCAAGTGCTAGTGCCACAATAAATAACCTTTCATATATGGAGGCTTCAGAAGGAGCAAATAAGGAATAATGCAAGCAATTCTAGAAGAAGTTTAAAAATGGATTATACCACTCCAAACTTAAACCAAGAATGTAATATAAAAAAAAAAAAAAAAAAAAGTAGCTGAACTATATGGAATTACTTACCAGGATATCCTCATTCCTAATCTATAATTTATATGCACACTTCTTTTACATTTTTGTAAAACTAATTAGATGCACTTGGATTCCAAATGAAAAATATCAGATTATATATAAGGCAGCACAGAAGCATTTGAGGTTAACTAACACTCCCAGTGAGATGCCTATGAATCTTTTTGATACCCAGTAGTCAATAGGGGATTTTCCTCACAATTTCCTATTCTACTGAGGCTTCAGCCCCTCTTCCCTTGAGAAATTTAACTTCTTATGGATGGGAACAAAGAATTTTGAAGGTGGAAAAATTGTAAAGTCAATCTAAGTGTTTTCTGTACAGATGAAATGTGCGTGCAGCTGAGTTTACAGAAGGATTTCATAATATTGAGTCCTACAGAGATCAAAAGTAATAATAAAGAGTCTCTCAGAGTCTGTCGTGGCATGAAAGGATCATGCATTCAGGAGAAAATTTACATTCTGTTTGTTGACGCCTTGTAGATTGAGCTGTGCCAAGGGTTATAAATCAATTAAGATGATGCTGTAGTATTTGAGTCCATAATTAATAGTCCAGTATATTTTTATAAGAATAAGTAATAAAAAAGGTGAAAAACTTATTTAATTTTTTAAAATTATTTGAGACAAGTTTCATTCCTTACTGTACGCATAGATATAATTTATATAATCTGCCTGTTCTCCATTTTCAGCTGGTCCTAACTCAGATATAAATATGTAAATAAATATGGTAAATTTTCACTAGTCAATATGAAGAAATCCTGTTAGGATGGCAGCTATATAACCAGAATATGTAACTATAGCTAGGATTTCACTGTATAAGAACACAGATTCCTCGTCTCTGGGTATCTCCCTGGCAGTCCTTTAATCTCTCTTCTAAGCAGTCATCATTTCCAGCTAAGTACTGCATTCCAAGGCTGAGACAGAAAACAAGGATAAGCCATATGGTGTTATGGTCCAGGAAAATATTCACTACCCTAAAAAGCTATAGTTCTACAGTATAGATAGATAGATTCAAAGGCAGAAAAGAAAAACACACTCAAACCCCTCAAATATAAAATAGTCCTGGGCTAACATGCTAGACTAGATTGCTAAAGTTCTGGGGGAATTTCCACTGATATATGTACAGAAACAAATCTCTAAATCCTTTTGAAGTTAACTTTAGGATTCATGAAGCAACCGCCAAAGTCAGGAGCTAAGATGTCCTCAGTCCACAGTGATGTTTACAGATAGAGAAGGACAGATAAAAGAAAAGGAAAGAAAAAAAAGAAAAGAAAAAAAAAAAGACAAACCCCAAAACAGTGACTACTGGATGCTTGCATCCAACAGAGTAAAGAATGAGTTCATATGATAAAGCAGTGTAAAGGTTTTCAGTTCTGGAAAGGCTTACTTGGAGGATTTAAGCAAACAAGAGTTCAGTCCTAAAGGCAGAACTTTAATGGAAATCAAGGAAGACCTGGCACATACATAGGCTTACAAAAACACAAAGGAGGCTTACAAAAACAAGAAGCTAGCAGGAAAAACTCCACTGTGATTAAAGTCCTCTAGATTTACATGAAAAAAAAAAAAAAGGCACATGGAGAATAAACTGTCAGATAGACCAAACAATTATAGGAGGCTAAAAGAAAAGAAGATCAACGAAAATATAGTCATTTAGTCAGATGATTGTGTAGAATGAAAAAACAGAGAAATAAAATAGCAGAATTGATCAGGAAAATAATAAAAAAAAAAAAAAAAAAGAAAAAGAAAATACCTTTACAAATGCATTGGGTGGAGGGGAAGACATACTGAAGAGAAAGAGGCCCACAAATACTGGAGACCAAATAATAAATTTCTAGAGATTTACTTTGATTATTAAAATGGATGCAAAACTTTCTGAAGCATACTTTGAGCACCACTGCATTATATGAAAGAGAGGTGGGAGTACAGCAGGTCTCAGGCAATACCAGGAAAGTTTCAGATGGGTCAGTAGGGAAAAATAGGGTCATTTTCTACTCATATGCAGAAGCACTGCAGTAGATATGTGGAACACAAGACACTATATTGCCTGTGTCATCTCTTGTTATTAAAAAACCCATGGCTCCATTAAAGCCAATGGAGCTGCATCAGTTTAAAACAACAAAAGTTTCTCTCCCTGTGTAGCTGAATGGTTGAAGGAAAACACAATTCTCCCTCACAGGCCATTGAAGAAACATTTCCAGCCCAATCTACCTTTATAAAAAGGCCTTCATGGAAAACGAAGAAACTTGGTCATAACTGATGAAATGAGGTTCTCCCTTCAGGGGAATACCTTGAGAATGAATATGAATGCATGTTTCTCTCCCTCTCTTTTACTTTTGAGACATATTTTTAAAGGGCTTTTGGGTGAGACATAAGCATACCACAGGTAGGCCATGTCCATGAGCATTGATTAGTACCTTAGCTAATGCCAGAAGACTCCCATGAAGCACAAACTGTACCAGATATATCAAGCAAGACTTAGTTACAAAATGACAGGGGACCTTAGCACAGATAAATATTTCCTCCCTGAATCTTGCTTGGTAGAAACAAACTGGGAATCCTGATGGGCAATTAAGAGGAAAAAAAAATGTCACATGAAAGTGGCCTAAGACGTCCACAAAAAATAACTCACTGAGTAAAAGTATTCCAAAATCGAATCTAATAACACTGCATAGAAAAATCTATTCTACCAGCCTGGAATGCAAAGTATCATAAAGCTAGAGAACTGTGCAAGCAACATTAAACAATACAAGCAAAATGTAATCCAGAGCACTTGTAACAAAAGCACAGAATAAGGAATGGGAGAATAAAAGTGTGAAGGCAGTCTAATGCTTCCACAATTAATAGATCTACTTAAAAAAAAAAATCAATTCAGTGCAAAGTTAGAAATATGTCAGGAAGGAGCAATTATTCATGGCTAATTACTTTTTAGAGGATGATGACAATGGGTTAGTTTTCTCTGGTATTGATGAAGAAAAACCTCTGGGGAAATCATTTGCAAAGGTTACCAAGGATATGAATTATTCTCCGGTATGTGTGAAGTACAAGAATATGAAAGAATGAGTAAAATACTAGTGTAGTGAAGGTCATCAAGACAACTCAGCTAATAGCATGAATTACCACTTTAGAGATTCAAACATGCCATCAATATGTCTAATAATGAATGATCTCCTGGAAGGGATGATTTGTTATGAACTGTTCAGATACTCACCAGAAAGAAGACTTTAAAATAATTTGTTTCAAGAGAATATAGCAAAAGACAAAATTACAGAGTTCAGCATGTAGTTGTCCCTGTGAGTGAATTTGAGAAAAAAACACCTTTACACAGGGCTGTACTGAGGTCCGTTCTCTTCCTGTGATGTGGAGTTATGTAGCACATCCTCCTGTATTTCATTCACTTCCCCATCCCTGTCCAAAACAACTACCATAGTATTTCCCATTTTATCTTCTCTCTTTTTTGTGCTCTCTCTCTTATCCATACTTGAGGCTTCACTATCAGCTTCCTCTTCAATATATCCATTCACAACTATCTTGCCTATACTAGTCTCTCAGATAGCTAGCAACAGCTTTATCTCCTGGAAAATTAGGCTGTCTCACAACCCTCCTATCCCAGGGACTCTCCATCCTACTTTGCTCACAGCTCTTATTAGTTGTTCACATCCCTGCTGCAAATGCCCTATAACATTTGAAAATCTGATTATAGAGTCCATAGCACTCATTATAAATTCTCCTTCCCAACCCTCTCTCCTGCCTTTAAGCTGCGACATCACCACCTCTGCCATTTAGCCTGTCCATTATACTGCTCTGTACCTATTTCTCGTGGAGCTCTTCCTTCACGTTTTCATTTGTTCTTGTCCTGACTTCAGTTAAGTAGGATAGCCACACATACCACATTTATAGACAATCTTTGTGAAAAGCTGAGGGGCTACATATTAGCTATATTAGCTACCAGTTCCTCTGTAACTGATAATCTGATTATGCAATTAGGCAGCCATTCCTAGACTCTAGATAACAAACCTACATGAAGCCTGCATACATCACAAGGTGTTACAAAATTGTGGGTTCTTCTATGAGAAGACAAAAAGGAAGAAGGGTTTATTCAACCTCAACGAGGATTTAGTTAAACCGGGCTTATTATCAGCTGCATAGACTTCTATTATAAAACAGTATGTAAAAACACCCTCCCTTCATTTATAAAAATGAGCAAGCATGTGATAGTGTTCTAAATGAAGGGATTAATATTCAGATTATAAAGTATGAAAATAAACAAAAGGCCTATCCTGCCATTTTCATACATTTTGATCTTCGATGCTATTTATCTTGCAATAAGCAGCTCACGTCCAGACATGACTTGAATATGTTGTCTAGCCTTTCCAAAACTTATTTGCTACAAGGGAGGCTTCATCCCTCCCATGGTAATGAAATAAAGAAGAGCTTGTGAGGAGGAAATGGACCAGGAATGAATCCAGGAAAAGGAGCCTGAACCACCTTTGAAAGCCACGACTGCAAAGAAGTCTGGGGACAAGGATCCTGGCAGGTGGGGAAAAGAAAGGCTTTCATGAACATCTCATCACCTTGGCAGCTAATAAAACCAGTAGAGTTAAACTGGCATAAAAGTAGCGTAGGGAGAACCAGACCTTTGTAGCAGAAACAAAATTGTGCTCAACCTGATGAAAGCTGATGTATTTCTTTGTCGTCTAAACTTGTGGCCTCCTTAGGGCTAGGCTGGATGCAAAGGGAAGAAGAGTTTTAACGCAAATATATCCTCTACAAACAATGCAGATCAAACACTGATGAGTGACAAGGTTGATGTTCGAGCATAATTTAGAAGGTGAAACTCACTTTCCTGGTAACAGGGATCCAAGACTGCTTTTTTCTGCCTTGAATCTTTGAATCTGGTCTGATGTTCCTTTCCTGGGCAAATAATGCCAGAATGACACAAAGAAGAACCAAGCTTGTAAAGCAGTCATCTCTTCAATGCTTTTGAGGACATCTGCTATATAATATTGTAAACATACAAAGAAATAGTAGGAAGATCAATAATAAATCAGGCGGTGAGTACAGAAATCCTTTTTTATGCAATTACAGATTTTAAATAATCCTGTTTGTATTAATTATTTCTTTTTCATTTCCTCTGAGTTACGGAACTGTTAGTCTCTAAGAAAATTGTTTGCGTTTTTTGACTGACAGTCATTTAAAAGGAAGGAATGGGAGAAAGAAAGACAGAGACAGGCTGAGAAAGAAAGAAGGAAGAAAGAAAATCCTCCTCGTGTGTATGTGCATGTGTTTGCAGAGCCATATGGACTTCATTAGGGATGTTCATTAAGTTCATTAGGTGAAAGTATCATGCTCCTAAGAAGAAAAATAATAGATTTTAGCGTATCTAGACCATCTATTAAAATGGTATCAAAAGTTATAAATTCCAAAGCATAATGTTTGACAGTAAGCTGTCATAGAAGCAATAGATTCATTATAAAAATGCTAGAAGTGCATACATCTCATAGGCTGTTTATCATTAACTGCATGGGATGCTGATAAGAAATGTCTAGCTATAATTTATATTTCTGATGACTCTAAAATCTATTACTCACCTTTCTCCAGTTTTATAGCTCCTCTGGACAGAATAGAAATTGAACAGGCAGAGTAGGTTCTGGAGGGGAATTTTCTGTTGTGGCTGTTCTCTATTATCTCATCCCTCCAGCCTCAGCTGTCCCTCACATGTGATCAGACCTGCACTGCTCAAGTGTTTCTCAGAAAATAAAGTTTTAAAATAAAAAATCAAAGGGGGAAGGAGACATTTTACTACATATCCATTGTAAGTCTTGCAGCAATTTGACTCTAACAATTAAGCACATTGTAGATACAATCTTAGAGCTGCAGTCATTTGTGGCACTAGGAAAATCCCCATTAAGGGTAACAGGAGTTTTAAGAGTATAAAGACCTAAAAATGAGTTTCTGGGGAAAAAAAGAATATAAATTCGTGAAATAGTCAGTAAACCATAGAATCATAGAACCAATAACACATTTGTGCCAAGGTGTGGCTTCAAGACATCAGATCTGGTAAAAAATTCTTACGTCTGCAGAAATGTCATAATAGAATCAAGGCTAAAACTTGCATATATATCCATTCCAATTAAAAATTAGAGTTTAAAATTCATGGAATTGTGTACAGACAGAACATTAGCTATAAGTCTTCCAGACATTGGATCAATTATCTACCTGGTAATTGCAAGAGACTTCAGTGAAGTTACAAAAGGAAGAGTTTCTTCTGTTTCCTTTAAAACCAGTATACAAGTTTGTACAGATGAGCTTTAGGAAGCTACTAGAATAATGGAGCTTGTGAGCCCTCCTCCATGCAGCAGCATCTCAGCCCAAGCTTTGGAAGCATGGCCGTGCTATGCAATATCTCATGGCAGACTTTATTTCTCTTTTATTGACTGCACCTATTGCATTTCTTCCTTTTACAGCACTTCCACAAATGTTAGAGAGAGGACAGGCAGTAATAGCAGAGCTTAGAGGAATATTTTTCATGTGAATACTGGGTTCTGATGTAGCACAAATTAGCAAGAGAAATCTGCATTCTTTGTTTCTTCCCAGGGGCAGAAAGGGAAACAGCTCTTCTAATTTCAGACCTGCATGTAATCTGATCTGAAATTAATCCCTAAAAGAAAACTCAGAATGTTCATTATATGATCAACATTTAATAATGCATTCTTATACAAGAGGAGGTTCATAACAGCTCATGTAAAAACAATGTATGGTGAAATCTTACTAGGTATCTACCGTAACATGTGTCTTTGTTTTGTGAAGGACTGGGACAGTGGTGGTCTGCCTCTGTACAAAATTCAAGCAGTGTTTTTGGAGTATGTAAATTAAAATCCTGAATATTTTTTAAAGAAATTATAATTCAGATATGTATCTCCTGGCAGATCTAATCCAAGAATTTTACATTAAAGTTGGGTGAGTCTAGAGCTGAAGTTCACACACGTACACTCATTTCTAGATAAAAAAAAACTGTCCATGCAAAAGGTTGTCTCTTCTCCCTGCAATATGATATTATCAAATCTAACAAAAGATCTGATGTAACCAAGGAAATTTTTTGTTACGAAGTCTCTAAGATCAGTCACTTTCTTTTATCTAATACTGTCATCAAAAGAGATTTTTTGTAAGACAGCATGTTATCCTGAAAATCTTCTATTTTTCCATAAACAGAATAATAAGTGAAACTTTCACTCATACCAATAGCTTTACTGTGATCTGATAGACGGTAAGGAGGGATCAGGTGGATAAGCAAGACCTGTTATACAACTGAAATGCCCAAGTAATGAAGATGCAAATGTTAAATTATACTATAACTGCCTAAATCAAAGCTATTTTCTTCACAATGTAAGAAAGGTTTAAGTGAATGTCAAATGTGAAAATAACTAGGCAGGAAAATTATTATTCAAATATTGTGTGATGGCAGATTAAATCACATACTGTAGTTAAGAAGATATTAATCCTCAGAAGGTTGTGTCCAAGTTGCCACCACTAACATTAAAGGTCTGAAAGCTGCATTACATCTGGAGCTGTGATGTATAAAGGTGATATGAGTATTTTTCCTGTCTCCTGTAACTTAACAGACATTTGAAAAACAGCCCTATTGTTTGTACTTCCAGAACACTGTCATTATATCATTTCTGCTGTTGTTTACATCACACCATACCTGAAGGCGAGTTAAGCCCCTTGGGACTTCCATCAAAGGCCCACACACAAAGGAATATTGTCCACCGACTTGAGACAGGATTTTATGCAGCATGACACACGGTATGTGATATGCACAAACCTGGAAAGGAAAATAAGCTACTTTTGCAGAGAGATTTAAAAGAGGACACTGGCCATGTGAAGAGAAACTGCTTCAGATTAGAAAAAGACATAAAAGAAATTGAAGTGAAGAAGGATGAAAAAGGAAAAAGTGCAAGGGATACCGATGAAAATACCTCAGCCAGGTGCATAAGGGGCCTGCAATACCTGATAGGAAAAACTAATTACGTTGTGTCGTTAGGCTGGACTGAAGAAGGTAGAAGCAAGAAGCTGCAAAGGAAGATGAAAATATTGAACTGTCCGTTGTGATGAGGGACTTTGCTCTAGACCAGAGCAGGAGTGACAGGGCTTCAGGAACAGAAATAAATAGCAGTGCTTTGACCTGACGGAGCTGGTGCTCCAAGAACCACTCCAGCTGAAGGCAGAATTGGCAAAAATTTTTTAAGTGAAGCACCTTTTACTTTCTGATTATTCTATCAGCCTGTCAAAAACACCCCTAATCTTCAAGGGGAGTCCAGCTGAGACCCCACCAGAAGCATTAAGCTCCTGTTCAGCACCCTCACTTGGTCCAAGAAAAAGCATGGCTCAGTGTTTACTCCTGCTTCTATCTACCTTGCATATGTGTCTCTTACCTATCTATTTCATAACACTATAGAGGATAAGGGATTGGTCTCTTTCTTTCTCATCAAATATTTTGAAAAGTCAGGTTTTCATTCAGGTACAAAAAGATAACAGTTTTCAAAACCCTGGCATTTTTCACAAAACAGTATGCAGGGAATTTTTGTCAGCCTGGAGCCACTGCGCTGGAGAGAAAAGTGGTGTTTATCAGTTTTGTTAGGAAAAAGGGAGATGGCTTCAGGTGCAAGACAGAATTGGGTATCATTCCTGGAGGCCTGGCTTGAATTTCATCTTGGGTAATTGGACATTTTCTGAAGAGGTTTTTTTTTCCTTTTCATCAGAGCAGATCTTATTACAATGACACTCAGGAAAAAAAAAATATCTGTCCAGGTCACTGCGTTTTGCAGGACTAATCATTACAAATCACCACCATCCCTATATCCAATAGACTATCCAGTCTGCTTCTGAATACCTGCCACAGAGCCCAGCGCAATGCCATTGTAAATTCAACTCCTCCACAAAACAGTATTCCTCTCTAACCTGCAGGGAAATAGCAGAATTGCCAGACACTCAAAATACAGGTTTTTGAAAAGGTCAAAGGATTCCAGCAAAATATTATATTTCATGTAGTGTACGAACCATGAAAATGTTGATATTTCATTATTGTGGAAAAAAATTGTAACAAAAACAGAATCTGACAACCTTTTTTTTTTTCTTTTCTTCAGAATTGGGACAAAGACTGTAGCAAAAATGGAAACAGACAGCCAGCTAACATCATCTGAATATTGTGGTTTTTTTTGTTTTATATTCATTCTGTTTCATGTAAAAGCCTTTTTAGCAACCTGAATCGTTAGTTATCCAGCACAACTTATTCTTTCTTCCATGGTAGGGCCACCTCATCGAACCAACACACAGGAAAAACGCAACTTGCTGTCCCAGATGCCATTCGAGCACAAACAAACCCAATTAACTAACTTCTCTTTTATTATCTCATTGATATTGGTGGGGCACCAAGGCTACCAGGGTAATTTATTCCCACATAGCTCTCACCATAGCAATAACGCACTCTACAAGGTGTCGAGCCTGTTAATCAGAAGAGCTCTCAGAGCTCCCTTAGTTCTAACAGTTTTATTGCAGGTAAGTAAGCAGCTGAAACTGCATAAGTTCAGGAGCTGCAGTAACTCAAATAGCCAGTCTGGAGTAGGAGCAAAATTGAATGCAGAATTCTCGGCCACTTTGTCTCAGTGGGGAAAGTGGAATTATTCTGCAAGCATTACCATGTGCCAGGAGAAAGCATTACTTAGGACTGACTATGGAATGTCTAATTGCAGCACTGAACTGAGTAATTTGAAATGATAGCTATTGAAAGCCAAACTGTAAAGTGAATAGTGAACAAAGCAATAACTAACAAAATGGCATATACTATATGTGATTGCTTAGACTGCCAGTCATTGTAAAAGTCAAAAGTAACAATCAGCCTCATTACTTCACAAAAGAGGAAAAGCCATTAACTATTTCTAAGTCCCGTTACCAACATATATTATGAAAACAACATGGCAAATGTACTCTTTATTAAACTGGACCTAACCTTACTCCTTTCGTATTCCTAAGGGTGGGGATTTTTTCATACTTTAAAGATGGCTTCATTGCTATATTGATTATGCATGTAATTCTTTGGTCTCTCACAATACTGTCTGTTTTCTCTAGAAAACAAGCTGCAAAGCATACCCAAAAGAAAGAGCAAAGGCACTGAGAAAGAGGAGTGTCACTTGGGGTCAGGGAAGGTGCTCTCAATTTGTTCTGGTAGATGAGACTGCGTGTCTCCAGTGAGATTCCCCCCAGGGACTTGGATGAGCTACAGATATTTAGTTGCTATTTGCAATATATGTATGAGTATAAATACGTATACATATTTGTGTGTGTGTGTGTGTATACACATAAGGAACCCAAATTCTGTCTCAGTTTGAGGGTCATCCTTCATTTGCTTTAGGTTTGAAAATGCCCAATTCCGTCACCACACAAAATAAATAGACCGGAGATACAGTTCTCACTTTGCAGCATGTGCAAATGGAATGCAAGTTTATTTAAGTCTTTCCAGTACAGCAGCAGGGTTACTTGTAAGAGGATAATTTTGCATTTTGCTGTCTGAGGGTTTTTTCTGTATAATCGTTAGTATGTGTGGCAACTGACATTCCAGGCACTGCAAGTTTATTCCTTTCCACTGTTACAAGCAATGTCAGAGAAGGTTCATATGTACCTTTTCCTGTTCTCACTGCATTATTTATCAAATGAATACAAAATCTAAATGTTGATGCACAGAACAATATGTTAAACACTCTAATGTGCAATGCCAGCTTAACCTCATCAACCTTCCACCATGGGTCAAAGTTCAGTTTCCTCCTGTTTTAACCAATATTTACCAGTTTTTCTTGCCTTATTATATTATCGTTTTTCTTTAAGGTTTCACATCTTTTTTTTTTTTTTCTTTTTTTTTTTCCCTACCCTTCATGTTCAGCCAAAAAAACTATCCTCATAAGCCCTTGGTCGTACATTTTATTTTATAGCTAGTGACAACCATGCCCAAGAGATTTAAGCACATAGGCCCTTGCTCCCAACAAACCTACAGGTAGGTTGAATCCGTAATTTACTTCTAACCTTGCCTGAATACTGTGTTTTTAATGAAGTGCTTTCTCTAACTCCCTAATATTTATCTACCTATTTTTTGACATCTCATATCTACTGCTGACTTGGTTTCACATTCAGGTTACTTTCTGAGCAGGTCAGCACCAATTACCTGTCAGGACTAGGATAAGGTTACAAGCACTTAAAGGACACCTTAACTGAACAAATCATGTTCTCGCTACACTAAGCATACCCTACAACCAGGCTTTTCAAAGTAGTCTAAGGGCTATAGGTTTCCATACCAGTGGATTAATCTGTTTAACAACTTATCCCAGTCTTGAAGCATGAGTTCAGCAACCTGGATTTCTCTACTGGTTGTTGCACAATTCCTCTTTCTCATCTGACCCTGCTTTACTGATTCCTTGTACCATCAAAGTGAAAATTCACAAGGACCAGGCTTCAATGTTGTAGCTCTTTGGGGGAAGTAGAAAAAGGAATTGCTGCCCCAAAGATTACACTGTGGGTAGCAGCTGCATTCAAAGCACTGAAAGAGGACAAAGAAAACACACAAGAGATGATCATCATTATAAACAATTACTTCAGATGATTTGCCTAACAATGCCACATGTTTTGGGGGCTTCGAGGCAAATCAAAAATAAGGAGGAGAAAAAATGCCCACTATATATTTATCTGTAAAATATATACCAGTTCTGCACTGCCCTCGTATTTTGTAGCCCAAAGTTACTTCCTCCAAGTAAAAGGTAGTAAAAGTTCCTGTATATAAACATTCCCAATTACAGACTTTTTTCCATTCTATCCAAACATAGAATGAATGAATTACTGCTATCATGTAACTTTTTTTTTTTATTTTTCTGTTGTCTTACAGAGTTAAATTTGGGTTATTTGATTTTAGCCTTTTCGGTGCTAATGCAAATAAGATTTCATTTTCTCAGTAGTGCTTGGATACCTGCACAACAAAGACTCCCTGATACTATGTCGCTGGGGTTCAGACAATACCAAAAAGTTCAGCTGATATTGCTGTTATCTTCAGTAGGTGAACCTAGTCCTCTTTAGATCCTAGGCCTCAGTGAAATCTAATTATGATTGACATAAATTTTGCCTGTGAAATCCCAAGACGGATGTCAATTAAAATTGCCAGTGCCACAAAAAGAGACTGACAAAAAGGAAATTAGGATAAACCAATTAGAACTGAATGTTAGATTGCAAATTATTTGGGAGAAGGAACAAAGAAAGCTTTGATCATCTGTTGCTTTGATAGGGACCTAAGGACAGATATGGGCTCAGCTTGGACACATTAGCACTATGCCAGTGGCTTTTGTGGAGTTATGTTCATCAACACCAGTTAAGGAGCTGTACTACATATTTCCCAACCCAAATTTTAGGGATATTTGCATTTTAGATGCTTTTAAATACGCTGCTGCCTGTGTATGCTAAAGGCAGTCCTTTTATCATCCGACTACAGATAAAAGCAAACAAATACAGGAAAAAAATAGCTACATACAAATGGCCTTAGAAAACATGGATAGAAAAATCCCAGGGGAATTCATTGCACCAGTCAGGTTTCAAAATAATTCATTAAACAGCTACCACTTGTCCTGTCACTGACTATCAGTCTGGAAATGGATAATGTTCTAAATGTGTCTGCTTTCATCGCATATTCTCCTGCTATCACAGTTGGTAACATTAGCTATGCACAGGAAGCATTTTGCAGTCTCTCATAGCTATCTTATCAATACCACCACAAAACTAAGGAAATAGATGGGGGAAAAAATAATCACAACAGTCTACGGTTATAGTTGAAAGCATAATGTTTCTGTCTAGCAGACAGAAATACTTGCCCTACAATCCTACATGACTGTGGAAAACAGAACTTTAATAATCAGGTTGAGACTTGCCATTTAAGTTTACAGCAGAAAGTCTGTCATATTTGTTGTTAACATTCTGGATAATCCTTAAAAACAGTAATCTGTTTATCATTTATCTTTTAATATAGCATTATTATTTAAGGAAAGCATGCAACGAGGCTGAAATTGCCTTATTCCAATAACAACAACAAAATCAATCCCTTTCTACAAATTTGATATAGGCAGGCTATGTACTATTTGAAAAAGTTCACTGAACCATGAAGACTGGCATTTGCACCATAAAATTCGAGCTTTATTTGATGAAGTTATTGAACATTGCATTTACCTCAACTAAGGTTTAAAGCAATCGTACATATTTTTGCTGTCCTCTCAAGAAGGAAGCTTTGAATATGAAGCAAATCAGATTGCCACTTCTGGGAATTTCAAAGGGGTCTGAGGATCTGAGAAGGGACACAGAAAAGATGCATGGTCTTTAATGAAAAATATCTGTTCGGTTCAATTATGATAGTAGAGGCTCAGCACAATGAAAAAAAAAACCAAAAAAAACAGGAGGATAAAAAAAGATAAAAAAGACATAGTGTAATAATAACATGAAAGAATTTTGTTCTCTAGCTTTTTGATTAAGAGTGTATTTTCATGTCAGCTTTAGGAGAAATTATGTACAAAGCCTGTTTGTAACAGAGTCTGTTTTAATTTGTCAAAGGTTTACATTGTATAACTCAATCACATTAATTGCAAAGATTGCCTCCTCTATTGTTTCACTCTATTCTTGAAAGGCAAGCAAGGAGATTCCAGCTCCTGTAACACCATCAGGTGTGACAAGTTGTTTTCTTTAGAGCAACACCTGGCCATCAAAACTTAGAGGTAACTAGTGGAAATGGGAGCTTGCTACATTAAAATGTTTTTATTATTGTGTCTATCAAGACATTGGAGGCACCAGTTTAGGGACCAAATTCAGAAGCTCTTTGTCATATGGCCACTTGACATTGACACCAACCTGACTGTGAGAGCAGGTAAGTGGTTTAGAGATTATATTCTCCTGCATCAAGCAGAGTGTCATATAAAAATCTCGTCTCTCAGATGGCTACAAACAAGCTTATATTAATCGAGTCTTGCATAGGTTTAAATTAAGACAGTACATCAGGGCACAACAAGGTCAATGTGCCTTCCAACACCCCCCTCAATAGCAAATTAAGCATATTTAGACAGAACACGCCTAACACTCTGTGACAGCATTGAACAAACATCGCCAGTTCTGTGGCAATCTTTTATCCCATAACCTGGTCGTTTTAGCAGTCGCACAGAAGCCTAGTTTTAATTTGCTTCTTAGCCAGGGGAGATTCTAAGTCACCTCTTTCTAGTACTTTCTACAAAAATGGCCTTATCACCAAATGACACACTAGATTGAGAAGGAGTGGGACAACTTGCCTTTCCCCTTTCCTGTGATGACCTACCATAAACATAAGAAGGATTCCAGAGATCTTTTATGGAATAAAACATAAAAAGAGAGTGAAACTCTTATATAGAGGCTAGAGACATGCACTAAATAGACATTCCTTGTCTCTGCTTCCTCTAATGTACTCATCAGATAAACCACTGGATTTTACAGCACAGCCCAGAATTCAAGATTCCCCCTCCATATTCAAAACACTTATGCAGTCATCTGAATACTTGCAAAATCCCAGCACCCCAGTTAATAACTGGGCCTCTGGCAACTGGCACATAGTAACACAGCAATAACAATTCATTGCACAGCAATGCGGTTTAGTTTTACTGGTGACAGAAGATCTTTGAACGCAATTTTTGTTAACAGAAAAAGTAAGGAACAAGTGAGGATTTGTGTAGTGTGCTAGTCCTCGGAGTTGAACAGTTCAATAGAAGCCATTAGACCTAAAAAGACTTTCACAGGCAACCTGCTTCCATGGTATGGACCCAAGCAGGTTCACTCTGACAAGAAAAAGAGGACTGAGTCTGAGTGTCCATTTTAGTGTCCACACTACTTAGCTATTAGTCACTCCTTGGCACTGCACTACAGCATGTAACTCCAAGACAAATTTTCTACTAAGGGGGTTAGTCCTAAGTAACATCAAGAGGAACTGGTCAATGACACTGGACTTTAGGTCAGATCCTGATCTTCTTTTGTGTCTGTTGATGTACCCAAGAAGTACCCAACAGTGACTATGAGAGCAGGGTCCTGCGTCCCTGGAGCAGTGAAGCAATGGGAACTTTCCAAGGGAGTGTGAATGAGCAGACTCCAGAGAACTAACAAGAATGAACTAGGTGGCAGAAAAGTGTTCAAGACAAAAATCAGTAAGTAAATAAATGGAGTCACCTGGAAACAAAGCTGTACATTTAATGGCCTACACAGTAAAGCATCAGACCTGTATCATCTCTGCCACTTCCAGATCCAATACCTTGAATAAAGTGTTCCTTCTAGCTCTAGCCACTGAATAACCAGCTGACAGAAGCAAGCATATGCAGAACCAGCTCATGAGTACATGTACTTTTGGACTCCAGTATTTTTTTCATCTTGAAATTTTATAGAATATGGTGATGACACCCCCTCAAAAAAAAAAAAAAAAAAAAGATTGTTTTCTGACTGCAGCCAGTTGGAGAAACAGTGCTTTGATGTTGCTGCCCCACCATGAATTTAAAGGATATGGATAATTTACAACCTTGATTAACAGTCTCAGAGCTGCAATAGCTCATCCTCTTCACATCCCATCCTTTTTATTGAATGTGCTTAAGTATTCATGAACGCATGATGGTAATCTTGTTAACACTATGAAAAGCAATGACATCCTCATTATAAACTGCTTGAAAATGCTCATGATCCTTTCACCAGAATGAGCTTTGTACAATTAAAAGCCTGAAAACGTCACAGGTGCACAACACACAAGGTGATAAAATTGAAATTGTAAGATACAATGGCATTGTAATGTTCAGGACAGTAGATTTTGCAGCTACAGACAGAGGGCAGGACACGCTAGCGCTCCTTGTAATACTAATTTCTCTTAGGTGCCATGCAACTGTGTCTTCTCATAAATTTAGGCTGAAAACAACCACCCACAGACTCAGGGGTGGGTAGGTACTCCCATTCAAATTTGACAGACTGGAGCTATTTAGGGCTTCTTGCCTTTCTCATTTATGGTGAGCTTTCTCTCATTATAAGTTTTGCTTTCTGGGACCAGAAAGGACCTTGGGATGGTTGACCATTCTCATTGTTCGTTTCTCTAGAGCCATATTATACCCTTTGTGATCTTTTTGTCTTTTATTGTAGGTTAACAGTTTCCTGTAGAAGTGGATGTGGCGGGTATTTTGTAACGGGAATGGCTTTTTGGCCACAGACAACATGGGCTTCAAGTGGAGCTAATGTCCTCTTAGCCCTTCTACATATCTCTTATATAGTTAGTTCTGGAGCTTCCAAATACTTTCCTTTCATTTTTCTTCATTTCATTTTCTTACTTTCATGCATCAGGTCTATGTATTGCTGAATATTGACATGTTGGGGAGGCTGAAGATGGATATTAAAATCTGCCACATGTGCCTGAAAATCAAGACAACCAAAGGCTGGCCCTTAAATCGACACGTGTGCTGTCACATGCACATATGCATAGACACAGAAGGCAGGGAACAGATTTTAAGAAACACTAAACCCAGACAAAGCGGTTGGTTTGACATTTTGTGATGCAAGCGAAGCTCTGAGATTTGAATCCCATTTATCATTTTGGCCTTTCAAGAACTGATAGGGAAGGAGAGAATTTCAGCTACAGTTCAGCATTTCCACTTAGCCAGCTAATCAAGACACCATTAAGTGGGATAAGTGGCAATGAAGGAAGAAAAGGTACAGCAGATGTGTCACACTCAGCCTGGAAGAGTCATATTTGACTTAAATACCTTCACTGCCCTGATGTGAAAAGGGACAGTTAGCAAAAGATTTCATTTACCTCACCAGAGACTTTCTGTTTAAGAATCTCTGCAGGCAAACTGAATGAGACAGAGCTATATAAAAAATGTGGTCTTTTAGAAAACTGGATCTGATTCTCTGCTGTCAGAGAAACCTGAATAAGCACAAACACCTCTGGAAAAAGGTGGGGATGTGGCAAACACTCCTGCAAATGTGTTGCATATTGCATTTTTTTTGGCACTTTGCCTGCGCAGGCATACATGAGCGCTTAAAGCAATGCAGGATTCAGCCCAATACTTCCAGTAATGGCAGTATACTTTGCATTCAGGAAAGCTTTTAAGTGCATGTTTAAGGTTAAGTGTGGGATTCGTCACCCTTCCTCAGCCTGGAAGTAATTTCTAGCAACATTTGGGTGCATCTCTGCCAGTATAATCCGCTGGAGCTGGGCACATTTTTCTTCCTGTGAATGAACTATTCATATCCCCAAAAAGCAATTTCATCCATTCCAAAACAATTTATGAATTCAACATTAATTTGACAAATAGTTTCAGCTGGGAAGGCTTTCTCAAACTTAGACTGGCATAAAAAAATACCTGAAAAAGCCACTTCTTTCCTCCAGTTGTCAGCAACCCAAGTACAGAAAATGTGGAGTTTTGAAAATGGACCCAAACCCCAGCTTCTTCCTCTGAAGAAAAAGGTTCCTAAACAGCACAGGGTAAATTATCTAAAATTATGAGCTCAATATCTCGTCTTGATACTGTTCAGTTTTGCATTAACTGCTTATGAAATTCCCTGGAACGAAGGCAAGAAGCCAGGTGTCAGATCTTTTGCTGGCTTGAAGATGCTGCCGAGTGGTCTGCTGCAAACCGACATCCGAAAAAGGAAATTAAAAAAGAAGAATGAATGCTTCAGTGTACCACTACCCTCATTCCTAAAATTGGCCTTCCTAAATATGTAGATGTTTCACGCCTTCTGTCAGGACCATCTCCAAATAGTGTAATTAAATTCTGTTATCTCCTTTGTTTCTCACATCTGTCATCTTCTTTCATTATTTATTTAGATTATTTTATCCAAGCTGGTAAGTTTGGATTCTAAAGCAAACTGTGTTGTCGCTGACCCTTGGGTGTGTGTGTGTGCATTTAATCAAACAGAACTGAACACAAAGTACAAATCTGCAGAAAGATCAGTAGCAGGTACCCCAAGGTGGTAAGGGATGCATCGATAATGGTGTGATGTAGTTATTAGCCATTAAAAGGCTGTCCACTTCACTCCTGAGGTATCTGCCTTAACGGTCACTAATTTGATTTACAGAGCTTAGGTCTTTCCAGAATGATCATCTGGATTTACTGTCCTCAGTCAGCAATGCTGATACAGAGTGGAAACCAACAAAATATTCTGAGTGCGAAGATGAAGTGCAACGCATAATAATTAGAGCAAGTCACAGGGGAGAGAATTTGTATTTAATATGTCATTATGAAAACAGTAGATGGTAATGTATTTGAGTAACTATTTTAAAAGAAAGCTTTTCTAGTGAATTGTTGGTTGGTTTGGGGACTTCTTGTTGTTGTTTTTCAAAAATTTTAATTTAACATGGAAGAATTGAGGATCCCAGGGAAAATGAGCTGAAGATACAAAAATGTCTCCCTGACAAGCAGTAGAGAAGGAAATATATCCTCTGAGCTAATTCAGAGTCACATTATGCCAAGCACCCACAGCAACTGCCATGGAGAAAAATCCCTATTAAAAGGAGGTGCTGTGTCCAGAGCAGAACCTTTTCTAATCACCAGTTAGCATTGGCCCTACGATCTTTTGCAGCAGCCACACCTCATCTCAGGCTGAAAGTCAGATTGCACAGGATGATTCATTTGCTGAAAGTCTGATAAAAAGGAAGTGTGGATTTATAAATATATATACCCACTGACTTTTGTCTCTTGCTCTTTAAATCAAGCATCTTTTTCTATGCAAATTTGGAGTCGAAGGCAAGATGCATTTCAGATGTAATAAAGCCAGCAGGTCCAGGTTCAAGAAGTTTCTCAGGTGAAATCTGCTTATACAAAGGAAAAAGTCTTACCCTACAGTGTCAGAGTAATATGTTCTTCAAGTCCTGACCATTATGCATTCCATTTATACCACTTCTTTAATCAAAGCTGAACCTGGCGAATTGCAAATAAGAACGAAAACATTAAATGTGAAAGGCCAACTCGCTCATCTATATTTTTTGTCAAAATGACAGTTTTAAAATTACATAGGTAAAATACTTCACTAAATAGGGTTATAAATGTGTAATTCATCATGGCAGAACGTTTTTATGCTTTTTAAAACTACTCTTTTATTTTAAGAGGTGAGGACACAAAATGGTAGGCTCATTCTTCATCTTTTCATTTTGCAGTTTATTTTTGACGTGGCGAAGATGCAGTACGGTTGGAAAAGCTCTTGGAATGGTATTTGTACCCTTCTTTTTCTAAGTTGTTGCTTACCAGAGAGCATATTTCAAAGGTGAAGGTAAGTTCCCACCCTGGTTAGTGTATGTTCATACACACCACAAGCCTTTTACTAGATAAAATCCTCATTGCTGCACAAAGGCATTATATTGTTAAAACAGGGACACTCTATTCCCTAATCGCCTTCTCCTCCAGTAAGGCACTGAATAGCTGAAGCAGGACAATCAGATTTCTTATCCCACTATTTATGGGAATTCCTGAGTAATCGGTTTGCAGAACAGTGTCAGGTGTACGGTTCCCCAGTGGCCACGGATTTGTTACCCTGTTAAACACGAATCACTGGGAAAACTAAAAGGAAATGCTAAGCATTAAAGCTGAAGAAATAAGGCAAAAGCTTCACTAGAAGCTCCCATTGCTTCACTGTAATTTGCCTGAAATCCTTGTTCTTCATTGCAAGTGTGAATTCACATACTGAGATTGCAACAAAGGATTAAGATAAAACTCCTGGCACGGAGTCGGGGAAGAATAACGTCTTTGCAAGGTCATATAGAGAAGAAGATCACTGCATTCAGGTAGTCTGCTGCATATGATGTTTTTGAGAGGCTGGCAAGAACAGAGCTTGAGGCAGGATGAGGAACTGTCACAGAGGGAGAGAAACAAGAAAGGAAAATGTGATCCAACTTCTGTTACATCCTGAGGAGGTTGCCTCCAAATTCCACATCGGGACTGGGTCGACCACAAAGACACTGACCCAGAATAATGTATCTCAGGTCTAACACTAATCTCAGCACCTCATGGGTCATGGTTCACAGCACTTCACCTGTGTGATTGCAAACATCTATCAAGGAACCAATTTCTTCCTCCCATTAAGTTCCTTAGGTGTGAGATTGAGGCCACCATGGAGACCTGAGCCATAAAGTTAACCAACTGCTGCACTTCTTTTCAAGAATTTTCAGTTGGGTATTCAAATCCCCAGATGGCTCCACTCCCAAAGGGCATTCACACAAAAAAAATCCCAGGTACAAGAAGATTCTGAATCTTTATGCCCCCTGCCACAGCAGTTAGAGGAAGATGATCTCAGTGCTGCTTCTTTGAGCCCCCTGTAGGAAGATACGGTGGCCAGGTCTCTGAGGAATCTACTTCCACTCCTCATTCACCTAATGACTTGCTGGTGACCATGTTCCTCGCCTCAGTTTCTCCTTAGTCAGGATTTGATAAGACAAGTGGTTTCCATTTCCCTGTGGAAGCAACCTTGGGTTGGACAGGCAACCTCAGGTGGGCAGGATTCTCGCTGTAGGCAGGAAGGGTTGTCAAAGTAAATGGGTTGACATTGCATGTTTTATTATGAAAGGAAAACAAAAAATTTTTGTGTGTGTTTTCTGATGCTTTTTTACTTACCTCTGGTAAAAAAGCAAAACAAGCTGCAACAAGGGAGTTGCATAAACCCATAATTTGGCAGCCAATTAGTCTTTGATTTAGGCAGTTGCTTTTTGAATAATTTTTTTTAATGTGATTTCTTGCAGCTGAGAAATTTACATTTTAAAAAGTGCTTAATGCCAAGGCAGTAGTGGGATCCCACATTTGTCAAAGAAGTAAACTGAGATGAAATCCTGTCCTTGTTAACATCCTAGGCTGGGACAGCTCTAACAGCAAATGGAGGAGAGGAGGGGAAGAATTTTTTCCTCTGCTGATAAGGGGCTTGTTGAGACAAGCAGAGGTGCTGAATTCCTTGTTGCCTCTTTTCCCCAGCTGGGATGGGACCCACAGAGACATTCACAGTGGAAATACCTCCCATATAGCTTAGAGCAACAGTGTAAATTTGTTACTGAAGGTGTAAACAGAAGTCTAGAGCAGAACAGGAAGAGGACGGTGTGACTGTGTCCTTCTCCTAGTGACTTTGTCCAGAGAGGCTGCACACACAGGTGTGATACTTTCAGCTGTCTTTACCATCTTCAGAAAAATCCAGAAAGCCTCTAAATTGAAACAATACCCATGCAGTCATCTCGTTTGCAGTCTGGCTACAGTCAGGTCTTTGGGCTGTGTATAGATCCAGTGGCAAGAACAAACTGCAGCTTCTTTCATAAATGCAGATGCTGGAGCTTGCTTCATTTTAAACACAGTCATGTCAGAACCACTCTGCTTTGTACTGAATACAAAAGGAGAGAAAAAAATACTCCTGTTCGCTCTAATGAGACCAGTTGCTGGTACATCAGCCTTGCTGAAATACAGGAGAAATACCACGCATGTTGAACCCTGCTAGAAAGAACAGTTTCTGAGCACCTGAGGCTATCCAGATCCAACAAAAGAATATGACAGCTTGTATATGGGTGTACATTTTGGTGAAGAATGGAATTAGGAGCCGGCTGAGTTATAGTGGACACAGATGAGAAATTAATATCCCTTGAAAAGCTCAAAAGGTATATTTCTACCTTCTTTTTTAGTTCCTTAACTGTTTCAGAAGCCTGACATTAGAACACTCACAAAGCTTGGTCTTGCTCAAGGCCAAAGACATAGTTCCTCACAAGTGGGGCACACACTACAGGGAGAGCACCTGGCCTTGTTTTTCATGCCTGAAAATCAGGAAGAGGAAAAGCAGAAGTCTTACCAACTTGGAGATATTTGCCATAATGATTGGTCTGCCAGCTACTCTTGCCCAGATCCTCCATGGGGCCAAGGAGGATATCTGTGGCCCTTACAGCAGCCTGTGTGGAGTTACTGGGAGTCCAGGCTTAAGTCAGCTCCTGTTGGGGTATATGAGTGTTACTCACTGAGATGGGAACCAACTCCTGCTCTGGTACAGCGAGTCCAGCAAAGGCCACCACAATGGTTGGGGCTGAAGCACTTGCCCTGTGAGGAGAGGCCAAGGGAGCGTGGAGCATCAGAGGAACCATAGAGCAGACTCCAGCAACTTTGAGGAGGTCAGTGAGAAGATGTAGACAGGCTGTTCACAGCAGTGCATGGTCAGAGAACAAAACTTCCTGAGTGGGTACGAGGAAAGCATTTTTCACTCTCAGGGAAATTAAGCAGTAAAGCAGGTTGCTCACTGCTGANTTACTGAGACAGCATGGGAGTCACCTCAACTAGCAGTGAGATCCCCAAAATTAGACTTCCAGTCTCAGCTAGCTCTGTGTGCCCCTGCCATGGGCATGAGGAAAAATGGGAAGTTCATCTTGTCATAAGACAGGGTCTGAAATGGGGGAATGGATAGATACTATAATTGTGGAGGTGACCGTATCTTTTTTTAGAGAGAGGCTGCTCAGATGAAGAGCTTGAGCATGTACTTTTCATACAGCTAAAGCTGAAAGAAATGAGTCCTTATCCTAAATCTGAGGGACATGCTGGCTAATTTNGGGTATATGAGTGTTACTCACTGAGATGGGAACCAACTCCTGCTCTGGTACAGCGAGTCCAGCAAAGGCCACCACAATGGTTGGGGCTGAAGCACTTGCCCTGTGAGGAGAGGCCAAGGGAGCGTGGAGCATCAGAGGAACCATAGAGCAGACTCCAGCAACTTTGAGGAGGTCAGTGAGAAGATGTAGACAGGCTGTTCACAGCAGTGCATGGTCAGAGAACAAAACTTCCTGAGTGGGTACGAGGAAAGCATTTTTCACTCTCAGGGAAATTAAGCAGTAAAGCAGGTTGCTCACTGCTGATTTTCAAGACCCAGCTGGACAAAGCCCTGTAGAACCTAGTCTGACCCCACAGCTGGTCCTGCTTTGAGCAGCATGTTGGACCTTCAGAGATCCCTCCACATCCAAATTATTTTATAACTTACCCACCAAATTCCAGAACGATTTGCTTTTGTGGTGATTTTGGAAGCAGAAGGCAGCACCACANTGAAAGAAATGAGTCCTTATCCTAAATCTGAGGGACATGCTGGCTAATTTCATACTTGCATTTAATCAGGGTACTGAACTGGCTTTGACAGGAATTGCAGGAGCTCAGAGCCACTCTGAGGCAGGGACAGCATCTGCTAGAAGTTTAAAAAGCAGAATATGTGAGGGCATGACTCCTGCTATGATCCCCTCCAGCAACTGTGTGCAGAGCAACGCCCTGGTTAAGCTCCCAGAATTAGGCACAGGAACGTCCACACGACAAGCGATGAGAGAGCTAGAGAATGCAATTTCAGTGAATTGGCTGGGATGGGATTTGCAGGATTAGCACAGCAGGTATAACTAATTGTGTTTATCCTGCCCAAGCAGCAGGCATCAGTGTAATGTGCCTGGAGTTGTTGTGCACTCTGTGTTTCTCATCCAGGTTTCCCCAATCCATCCTACACACACATCCCTTAGGGAATCTGTCTGCTCTAGGTGTAATACGCTGGTCTAATCTCTGCTCTCCTTCTGCCAGACGATGCAACTCAGGCCCCACTGGAACCTCCTGTAGCTTCATGAGCTTCCAGAGGTATAGGACAGAATGAATTATGTCTGCTCAGTTCTGTTTAAGCATATAAATCAATTTCTATGGAGTTCTTAGGCTGACAATTTAGGACCAATCCAATAGAGAGCTGTTGAGTGTCTGCGAGAAGCAGGACATGGGCTTTAGGGTGCAAAGACAAAATGTTTGCTCAGATGCTCCTGGACCCGAAAGTACCTATATACTTTTTCACATCAAACCTCCCTCAGTGCCTAAAGATCTTCTGGGTGCACACATAAACCTTCAGTTCTGACAGCACTGATGAGCTCCATCTCACACCCAAGCCCAATTAGCATTCAGAAACCCACTCTAACTCCCCTTCAGTTTCACGTTTTTCACCTAACACACCTACGTATTTAGGGCCTTCATTAAATACCGTGGTTTTCACAGCTTGCTTTGAACAGGCAGCCAGAAGAGGAGGCTTCTGTTCCCGCATCTGCACAGTACTTACAGCTCACAGAGGGGACCTGCGCTCAGTCCCCTCCATTGCCTGAGGGGATTCCAGACTACAAACACCTCCCAGAGGAGGCTCTAAAAATATAGGCTTTTATGCTTGTGTGGTTGGCCGCTTTTAGTCCTCAACCTCTTATTGAAGGTTTTCTATCTCATAGGAAATAGTTAACTTTGTATGTGCTGGGAGCAGAAAGAAAGAGAGAGCAAGACGCAGCCTGACTCCATAGCCTGGCATGCTCCCAGTTAGAAGAGCACCAGAAGGGACATCCCTCGGGGGATGCTCTCATGTTTCTACTCTGACTCAAGTTATGTTTTTTCTGCGTACCAACAGCAGGACAAGTGAAAAGAGAGCTCCCACACTGAAGCACCCCGCAGTCAGGTGTTTGCAGTACCTCCTAGAAGCAGTGAGACGTGGACTGCAGTCTCCCTTGGGAAAGGTGGGAGCTGAGCACCAGCTGTTGCTTCTTGGGTGACTGCGCCGAGTTGGTGCATAAGAAGGTGACATTGTTTCAACCTGAGGAAACCTGGATGATTAACATAAAATCCAGTTTATCTGGATTTAAAATATATATATATTCTTTCTTTTTTTCTTCTTCTTCTGTAAAGAGTGAAACCTGTATACCACTTCAAAAGAGGAGTCTAAAAACACTCTGAGAGTAAAATATCAAGTTCTGGGTTCCAAACGGATGTGCAACATGGTGCCATAGCAGTGTATTAGAGGGGAGAAGATTGATTCCTGTCCTCACGTTGTCTCTGTTGGCTGGTTCACAGTGCATTGCTTCCAGAGACAATAGCTCAGGTCCTGGGAGCAACATCACCACCCAACCCTTTGAAATCTCCTTTATCCAGACAAAGCATTGCATGAACTGTGGCCACTCTGCTGCTGCTTTGGAGCTAGCTCAGGTCTCTCTAGCTGGATCTATACCTGCACCATGCAGACATACTCCTTCCTGACAAATACGTTTGGGATACGATTGTTAGAATCTCCAGGATAGCTAGGCTGAAAACTGTTGCTCCATGAAAAATGGTTTTCATTGATTTCAGGGGAGGTAAGCCTACTTTCCTGATTTCTTGCACTAGTGAGAACACAGGCTTTGAAAAATTAAATCAATGCTATGAGGTGATCATTTTTTTTGCACCCCTTTTTACTCATCTCTGGGGATGTATTTAAAAGGACTCACAGAGACAAAAAAAAAAAATGATGGCTTTGCAATCTTAGACTGAAAGCATCACAAAAGTGAAACGTATTCCTGTCATATATCTTTAAATCAAGACACCATTCTCTATTTTTGCCTTTTAAGTATTCTTCTGTGTTAAAATATTTTTTTTATTACTGTTGAAACTCTGACTGGAAACTGTTTTTAGAACTGTTTTCTTATTCATTTATGTTTTGATTCCGTTTTTATTAATGGCTTTAATAGGCCCTTACTTTGTAGTATGTTTCTGCTTGTAATTTGAAAAGATGAAACAAAGATTTTAAATAAAAGTCCTTTATATTCAGCCAGTAATTTTTATTTTTGTATTACATTTTACATGTAGAAGGCTTAAGAAAAAAAATAAAATAGTTTTGCAAGAAACAACGAAGAACGTTAAAGCCTTTGTTTTTTCCATAAACAGCCCAAATCTGCCACCTACTGTTATAAAGTAGAATTTAGTGGAACCAGCCATTTCGATTTTCCTCTGGAAAAATCTTGCTTACTTTTCAGTCATGCAAAACCAGTGCCATCTAGTGTTTATTTCTCATACTACTCAAGCAAAAAAGAAAAAAAGGTCAAATATTTATCAAAATATCTATTGCTGCTGGCTGCACAACAAGCTACTTAGCCATTTTGGAATGGATTCAATAGGCTTAGTGTCCTGCGACTCCATACAAATCTTTGCAGCGATCCTCTGAGGTGACATATAAACTTGTACGTTCATTTGTAGTTTGCTTCAACAGCGACAAAAAAACAAGACACCCCACAAATTGCTTTTCAGGTTAAACACAACCTTCATTCTTGTTTATTTTATACTTTTGTTTTGGGGGGATTTTGAAAGGCTAAAAAATATTTATTGTTCTAAGCTTACTTTAAAAGAATGTAGACCCAGCTTTTTATTGCAGAAGCAAATATAATTTGTGAAGTCAAATGATCTGTGCTTTGTAGTATGCCACAATAACAAACAAAAGACATAAAGCATATCTACAGTTTTGCTCAATTTCATATTTCTTCTGCCATTTGATGAGTATTGCTTCCAAATCACAAATTCATCCTGTCAAGCTCAGTAAACACGGCAAGAGTAATTTTTATTTACACAGAAGTCCTACGCTTTCAGATGCATTGTTAAAAACAGGGGAAAGCAGCATCACTGCAGACAAGGACTGCCCCTGGGACCCTGTGCTTAAGTACCTGAAGAATCAGCTAGTCAGTCAGTGGGATTTTCAGACACTCATCTTCAAAATTGTTTTTAACATTTAGGCCACCTTGCTTCAGGGCAAACAAATTCAGATTCAGGTCTGACGATACAGGTCTTTGAAATGTACTTTGGTAATTCTTCCTCATGGAATCAAATTTCAAGACAGTTTTTTATACACATGTTGATTTAGAGGCATATAAAGAATCCACATTACTCCGTAGTGTACCTCCAATCACAAAGAGAGGCTCACTACGCACCAAAGGATGGTGTTAGCTCAATTCCTCATGAAAAACAAGAGAGGACCCTTCTTCACTGGGTTCACTTTCTTTAGCTTTAGGCTTGCAAATAGCCAGATGCTCACAGATCTGATCCAGTCATCTGAAGGTTCTTCTAATAGTTAACAAATTAAACAGGGGGAGGGTAGGGGGGGTGGGGGCAGGGTTGAGGCATTTTTCTTTCAGAATTCAGATACCTTCTCCTTTAAGGTGAATTGTGCCACAAAGTTGCTTACTATCTCCTATCAACTGCAAGAAAGTATAGAGGCAGTAGCTTAGAGGTAAACATTTCTAGACAGTCATAACCAATTGAGTCAAACTATTTCTGGATAGAATTGGGCATAGACTTAATTGTTGTGAGGAAGCAATTATATTAGTTTTGCTCAAAACAAGTTCTCAGCATTAGTCTGGGCTAGTTCCACTGCTTTCCAAAATCTTTCAGTATTGTACGTGGTGGACTGATGTTCCTGGGGATGATTTGTTTGAGGCAGACACTCCAGTTAGATGCTAGACAGAAAACCTGGAGTCTCCATTTTGAAAACCAATTTATCTGCAACAGAAGGTATAAAACATGATAGGTCTCTCAGTAGGAATCACCCCCACATTGACTATCCCTTGGAGCTCATTGAGAAAGTCAGAGGCCTACAAATTAAATAAATTTAAAAAAAAAAAAAAGGCAATTTTTTTCTTACCATTAAATATAAAGCAAAAGTGTGTCTTTAATTCCATAATCAGGAAGAAAGACATTGCAAACTGTAAAAAAACCATATGTCATTTAAACAGGTGCAACACCTCACTAATATGGGTAGGGACAAGAGATTATGTGACTACGTGCCTTTACTTCCATGTAAAGCCCACCAGCTTTTACAGAATCCAAGTTGTGTATGCAAAGAGACTAATTTGCTCTGCCCCAAGGCAATAAAGGAAACCTTACAAAGATGACCTTGGCAGCAGTTCTGCACTGAGGTCACACCAGGCAGGCAGACTAACGCATGTAGTATGGGGGATGAGGACTCTTCCCATCCATCTCACAAGTCCCATCCTAGAAAATACTTTCACTCTGAGCAATCAAAACTCACTTGAAATTTGTCAGACATTTCTTAACACCAGCGACAACAGTGTCAGAGCGATTCAAAATGTGGTCTCACGAAGGCATGGCCCATGGACAAAACTATTCAGAATGAGTTGGTGGAACATACTGGTGAAGAAATAGGAGAGGTGAATAGCATCAGTGGTTCACAGTTTGAGGAGGAAGGGTGTTTGTACATGTAATAGTAAGTAATACCAAAAATGTGGAAAGAAAACCCCAAACATTCTTGGTCTGCATTCTTCAAGTGCTCACACAATGTTCCATCAGAAAGTTGTGGTCCAGAACACATGCCACTAATCTTGACACCTGAGTGAGTTATGGTTTTGTCCCGTATCAGGTTCTTAGCCCTGGTATATACGGGAGATCTGACTGCAGCTCCAGCCCTTCTGAAACACTTGTCTGCTGCTGTGAACAGTGCAACAAAACACCCTTCTGATAGACCCCTTCAGTGACCCCCTAAGACTGGCACTTGTTTAAGACCAATGTGCCAACAGAAGAAGGTCTCTGCACAATTTTGGAAGGAAAACAGCCTCAGCGTGGAGGATCTTAAACCCTCCATCCTTGGAGAGCATATGAGGCCCTGTGGACTGCCCAGCAGTGAAAGCTGAGCACAGGAAGGCATTGGCTTCCCTAACTGTTGAAGTGGCACTACTGGATGGGTAAAAATGCAAGTCTTTGGACCAAAAGGAGAACAAGCAATGAAGAGCCTAAGTCTCATCTGAGAGGGTGAATAATCTGAGTAAACCAGTATTTTTCATCCCTCAGTACTACTTCTCTTACCAGCCACTGTCACCATCCTGTCTGAAGCTCAGTCTCAGAGATGCCACCACAGTTTTGCTGCATTTTCAAGCAGCAGCTGTCACACCTTCACCTGTGCTTCCACCATGACTGTGAAATGACACTCATAAACTTTAGCAAGATCTCTTTGCAGTTCACCTTCAAGATCCCCTTCAGAATATCTCATTGCCCCTTTGTAATTCCCACTTGATTTTATCTACCTCTTTTCCCCTATTTAGATAGAAAAGTGTTTCGGGAGGGCTATCTTTCTGCTATGTGCTTGTATTGTAGGCAGGATGTGTGAATCCAAGTCCCTGAGCAGAGCTCCCAGGCGTGGGGGGGGACAGACGGAATGAATCGGTAGGTATAAAATTGTCATTCTGGACATTATAGAAAAATCAAGTTCATCCGTATCTGTTGAATATTCTGAAATGAAAAGAAGGTTGGCACACAACCAAAGATGCAGATAGTCTTCTTTCAAAGCCTGATATTATCATTTCTCATGTCTTCAAAGTACTTTTGCATGAATAGGGGAGCATCAGCAATGGCCTCCACAAGGTATTGCTTGGGGCCAGCTTACAAAATAAAAAGGTGAAGCATTACAAAGTTGAGGGAGTCAGAGTAAAGACAAATCATTCCTGCAGTGAGTAGCTCCTTGCAGAATCAAAATTCATTTGGAAGCATCTTAGCATTGAGTTTTCAGGGCCCCATATTGACAAATGAGACTACCACCAGCAGACCCAGGGCAGGCATTTTATAAATGTTCGCTGTTCCTTCTGTTTATTGAAGCTTTGCTCATGCATCTAAATGACAGAACTAGAACTTGCTTGCCATTTTAGGACATTGCTGCCTGCATTTCAAAAAATACTTCTACAGTGACCTTGATCAATCAGTTTGCCACTACTCAGTGCTTTTATCTAATGATAAGTATCGCAGAGAAAATGTGATGGTACTGAATCAGTGACAAAATTACCTCTGTCTTGCAGTGACTTAGAATATTTTCACACACCTCTGCAAAAATTACCAGGGAAAGTGGCACTAGCAAACAAAAAGGACTATGACTAATTCAGTGTGACCTAATCTTTTATTTTCCCATGTCAACACGTTGCACTGTTGCTACTGGAAAACCTGTCTTTTCTAGATTTCTTACCTGAGAAACCTATTAGCACATAAGGGAATATTTCAATGAGACATGTACAAAACATACTAAATGGATAGTAAATGCAACTGGGTGTTTTGCAAGAAATTTGGCATATCAAATATTTTTAACTGATTTTTTTTCCCCCTGGTGTAATGAGTAAGGTGCTGTCCAATTCATCGCTTTCTATGATTCACTGAGCTTATATAATGTCCATTTGCATAGCACTGCTTATATGAATACCAGTTCCACCCCTGCAACAAAACCTGCAAATTTCAAAAATATTTGCTCTCACACTCATTTATTATCAAATTCATCTGATGTAAGTAGGACTGTATGAAGACCATGGCAGCCTAACAGAAATATTTATGAGAACTAGTGATCACAAAATACTTTAAGGTGTGTTGAATTTTAATTTTGCCAAATCTTACAGTAGGTGAAGATACACAGCTGAACCTACTTCAAAATTTTTAATTCCAGAAACTTTCTCCACCACAAGGAAAGTATGAGATTAATTTCTACTGCTTTCCCTGCCAAAAAAAAAACCTGAGTCTTTTCCAAACATTTCTTAATTAAAATAGTGTCTTTTGCATTCTCACTTAAATCATAGCATAGTTAAAGTGTGTGTCTTTTAAGCTTGATTTATAATTATATACAATTCATAACAAAAAAAAAAAATAGAACCCTTGTCATAGTTTTGAATCTCAATGCAAAATTCATAGTGAAAGTACTGAAAGATCTCTGCTGTACCAGAAGGTGGGATGATGGACTTGGACATGCTTTTCTTAGACATCTTCAGCCAATCTCTGCTGTACCAGAAGGTGGGATGATGGACTTGGACATGCTTTTCTTAGACATCTTCAGCCAGCTTCTCTGCCATTTTCAGAAGAGGAAGGGAACTGCAATGTCCTTCTCACACCTCCCTAGTGCAGGTGTGGTCCAGCAAGCAGATCATGGAGGCTCCAGAAGGAAAGCCAGTGCCTTCAGCTGCTACTGATGGACTTCTGCTAGTTTATATGGTATATGGTATATAATATATGCAACTGAAAGTCTAGACAATCACCCACAGAGAGATATATAACTTCTGAACCTTGAGTGTGTATTTCTGTCCAGCACTGATTCCTAGTCTTTAGGTCCACCAGGCTATTATCTCCAGTTATCCTGGAGATCTCTGCTTCTTTTACATCTTCCTGATCTAGTGCTAAAACTATGGAGAGAACCGGAAAGCACCCCGAAGAATGTGGACAATTCTATGTAAGTCCAGACATTGCTAAGAACTCACACAGGTGAGACTCTGCTCTTTGGCAAGGGAGCCCCTGCACACCACTTTACAAGGATAAATTTCTCCCAGTGTCTGTAAGAATCCCTGCGATTTTTTGTGAAGAGCTCTAAATTATGTGTGCAATATCAAACTAAAAAGGAATAGGAAGCACTCCTGACTCCAAGGTCAAGGATGAAGTTCAGACAGCTTTGGATTAACCTTTTACAGGGTATTAGTCCCGCAGAGAACCAGCTGGAGCAGTCTTAAACAGAACCAGGAAGTAAGCTAACTAATGTGGGTAATTGAGGCTCATTTCCCAAATTTGTTCTCAAGTACTCTTCTATATACCAATTTAGACCCATCTCTAATAGTTGTTCTTGTGCTTTTACCTAGTGAAAGTACAAGCATCTTACCCAAATTCATTTCAGGGCCAAGTTGTATTCCCACTCATGTAATTTGAATAAGTATGCCAGAAGTACATGTGTTTTTTTTCACATGTAGGACTATCTTCAGAAGTGTTTTGAGGCATTCACAAGATCAGGGCTAGACCCTAAGTGTGAGATTGGCAGAATCTGTCTCCTTGCAGGTCCTGTTGAGGTTATGGCATGTAATATGTGCTGAGACATCCAGAGCTGTCAAGGCTTGAGCGAAAATTTACACAATACCACATTTAGACAGAGGAAGAAAAGATCTAAATTGTAGATTTAAGTGCATGTGTCCCCTCTGTGAATCTGCCCCTATGCTTTCATTTTGCAAGTACTGTAACCATCTTCCTGCTCTGCCTATTAAGATCCCTGATTATATTAAAGCCTATCATCACTTATTCATGAAAGCATCTCTTCAGAAGATCCAAAGTGACTGATCCCCAAGGTTAGAGTTACAATGACAGAGAGGCATGTGTGTGTTTTCACAGAAGCACTCTTTAAATGAGTTTTCTTTTTGTAACTTTTTCAGCGAGCAAGGTCAGTTCTATTGGTTTTGTTCAGCTGGAACTCCTTAGCACTAGAAAATTAGATTGTGTAATCTATATACTTTGCCAACTGATCTCCAACCTGAGAATGGTACCTAGCTCCAGTGATTTTCCTTAATGAGGTGGAAATGTATATAACAGTTTTAAATATGCAGGCTAACATTTTCCTCCATCTATAATTATGCAAATCGTTATATAGTTGTCTCTGCATGACAGAAGTAATAACATCTTATAGAGACCCTGTTAAAACTCACTAAAATCATCTACACAGATGGATATGATTTTACAGAAAATACAACACAGACACATTAATTAGTTACAAACCACCACTACCATCTCCTAACAAGCTATGTGACACAGGCTAAGACGTGTGCTGTATAATGATATAATTTTGTTTTGTTTGCAGTTGATAACTGAAACACTATCAAACAGTTAATAAGACTAAATGTAACAAGAAAAGTCACAAGCTGTTATAATTTTTCAAGATGTAGGAGAAGTATCCTATGTATTTCACATATACTCTTGATTTTAAGATAAGCAGTTCCATATCCATCCTTTAGTGTTTTCTGGGATGTTTTCTTTTCTCCTCTCCTTTTCATGCTTCCTTTCATCAACAGTGGTGGAGCTTGTCAATTCATTCCCATTCTGTACATACCCACTGCTCCCCAACTGATGCCTACTCATCCAGGATTTAGGTGCAGTCTCTTATTCAGGCACTGTGTTGGGCTGGGGCTACTTATACTTTCCAGGAGAAGCACACCACTAGAAAATGCATTTTGATACCTTTATTTTTACCTGCATGTTTTGAGGGTTCTTTAAAATGTGCAAGGAAGCATCCCAAGCTCCCATGTACAGAGTACATTCACTTAAAGAAAGAAAAAAAAAAAAAAGTCACAACTCTATTTTAAAAAAAAATCCAACTCATTTTTATTTAATGGCCACATTTTCGAAATAATTTAATTTATTTTTTTTTTTATAAACACTGACCTTAAAAAAAGCATTCAGAATTTTTAAATTAGTCCCATGAACCCCATTTAGAGCTCACATGAGGTGTGAGCTGGTACCTCACACATCTTCTTCTAAATCTTGTTTCATTTTTTCTGTGAGACAACTCATAGTCCTTCACAGTCTCTACAAAAGTCCTAAAACAAAGTTCTCTGATGTCAGTGTGAAGAAGAGACACGCAATGGCCCCTTCCAGGTAATGGACAAAGTAGCATCTTGCAAGGAACAGGGACTCTTGCTGAAGTCAGAAAAACTAGCCACAGGAGAACCTGCCCCTTTTCCCCACACCCTCAGTAATTCTGTCTCCTGGTTGACCCTTTTCAGACTTGATGGCCACCTTTTCCCATTAGGGGAGAATACACTCGCCAGGGTTTCTGGAAAAAAAAGAGAGATTGGTCTATGATTCAGATCTTCCCGTGTCTCCACATCCTATCTGTGTACTCTTTTCCCTGGGGAGCCATAAAGAGGAGGTGTAACTTCTTCATTAGAGACTTCGACTCATTTCTGTTACAAGAAGATAAATTCACAGAGTCTCTCACCCTGCCCCTTGGCCTCCTGTCTCCTTCACCCATCATGAAGTTGCAAAAGCTTTGTTCATTACCATACAACCCTACACATCAAAAAAACCTGTTTCTTCCTCTACTTTTCCCCTTGTTTCCCATTTCAGGTTCCATTTTCCTGCACATACCTCCTCTAGCCCACCCCTAACCGGACTGGTGAACTCTAAGGGCACTTAATTTCACAGCTGCCTCCAAAAGAAGAGCTATTTAAATGAATATGACATGCCTATCCATGCGACAAACATTTGCACAAGCACAAATACACATCAAGCATGCAAATGCCCTCAAAATGCATGCAAATAACTTCTACATTGACTAAATTTTACCTGCACGGTTTTTCACAGCCATTCAGCCAGCTCCAGGCTGTGAGGAAATCTGTACACTTGGAAGGAGGGATATGCTCCTTGTATGCCCACCAATTCAACAGGAAATATGAGCAGAGGATAGAGGTAGGACACTAATATCTGGGGACAGACTGTTTCTGAGGATGAGATGCAAGAAATCTCTGGAAAAGGAGAAAGTCTGCTTAGCAGGCGCTTGTTTTGCTCTCCATAGCACATAACAGAGACTGAATATTTAGTGGATGAGACTCTTCAACCTGAATCCTCTTGATCCTGAATCCCCTTGATCCCTAAATCAACCTGGCAACTGAATCAACTTCAGTGAATCAGTGAAAGAGCACTTTCACTGGGGAAAGGAGAAAGAGAAATGCATTATGTCACACACCTATATAAAAAAAAAATGTGCAGATATTTATGGGTAAATAATCTAATAGCTTCATTGTCTAGTCACATAGCTGGGATGTGAAAAACACACAAAAAAAAAAAATCATTGTGGAAAGAAAAGAGAGTTCTGTTCAGTTTCTGAGGCACAAAATTTCATGGGACAGGAAAATCGCTTCTCTCAAAGATATATTAAAGCTGCCCTTTGTCGAGTAAAGAAAAATCCCAGAGGTCAAGTAGAAGAGAATATGCCTCCAGCTTCAAGGAAAAAAAAAAAAAAAAAAAGAAAGAAAAAAAAAACACCACAGACTTAATGGAGATCTATTGGAGGATACCGGCGTCTGCTTCAGAGAGACAAAGGGTATAAAGAGCAGTCTTTATAATGAGAAGCTTCTGCCCATTCTCTGAGTGTCACAGAATTTGCCATTGACGTGCTATCCTTCTTCCTTCTCCTGTTCGTTCAGGCCAATTCCATTGTGCTGCTGTTCACAGATTAAATAGCTATCTGCTTTGGACATCATTAAATGTGCTGTGGCTTGTGGCAGCAATAACTCTTAGATCTGTTTATTAACGACAGCAATCCATAAACAAATAAGTTCCATTTTGCCTGGAGCATTGCTGTGACTTAAAAAAGCATCTGAGGACCATTTCTGCTTTAAGTTTCTGATTGTGCCGGGTCCCATTAAGCCACAGGAAAATAAAACTTGCACATTGAGATGGCTATTCAGTGGTTAATGGTTCCCCCACTGTTCATGAAAAGTCTTTCTATAAGTGCCCTCTTCACCATAAAACTTACATAGTTCCAGAGCTACTGATGCAGCCAGCTGGAGTATCAGGCTCCTGAAAAGTGACAGATTTAGAGGAAGAAATAGTGTGCAGTTTGCTAGAGGCAAGTTATTTTAATATAACGCAGCAATGACAGCTCTCTACGTTTAATCATCAGACTCCTGATTTTCTCCCCAGCACTTGAATTTCACACGATTTAGGGATTTGGGTAGATTCTATTTTACCTTCTCCCTCCCAGTTGTTGGGAGTACCTGCCAGTTTCATGTTGGGAGCCACGTTTGTAAGCTTCTCAGCTATTTTAAACAAAGACCTAAATAACTGTATGCATGAGAGACAAGTCTCAAAGAGCAGCTGATACAGGCTTTCCAGCACACCTGACTGCTCTGCCATTTTCAGCGTGGTTGAGACAGATCAGTTGCACATTCTCATCCTTGCCTGTCCAATAAGGCATTTTAATTCTTTTAAATATTTCTGTGATGCCTCTCAAATGTAAGCACATCTATTTATCTAATTAAGAGTTGCTATGAGGAAAGGGACATAAGAATCCAAGGCTTCTGTTCTTGATTTTCCCAAGATTTATACTGCTAATCACTGGACTTCAGCATGATCTGTTATGCCAGATGTAATAAGAGAGTATCACAGCTTGCACATCAGTGTATGTATGTTTGTGAATCTCTGCATAAATGGTACATGTAGGGTTACAGGGCGGGGGGGGGAGGGGAGGGGGGAACAAAAAAAAAAAAACAAAACAAAAAAAAAACAACCAAACAAACAAAAAACCTCTACATTTAGGTGGCTAATCAGAAAGAAAGCAAAGTGTGTAAAAAAGAGAAATCAGCTTAGCTTCCTCCTCCTGCAGCCCTCAGAACTAATTTTTTGTAAGTAAGAGTATCTCACTTCACTGCTTTCTCTGTTGTTTTATCTCAGGCTCCTGCTAGAGCAGTTGATTAGACCCAGAGCTGTCCATGGTCCCTAATTAACACAGAATAAACCACTATGATTAGTTTAAAATCTCACATAAAACCATCTTAAAACCCTAAATTCATGACTTTATCTCTATTAGGCAGATCAGTAACCAATCCGTTCAAGTCAGAACAGTTGTAGTCTGCTTCTCATCTGCAGACACCTGGTGTCCATGGACAAGTTCTCAGCAGGAACCAATCATCCAGTATGACAGAACAATTTATCTTCTTGATCAATCACACTCCAAGACAAGGACATTTCTTATTTCCTTTGGGTTGATTCTGTAAATTCTTTGAGATGTAGCACTCCCAGACAAGTCATGAAGCTCTCTGTTCTCAGCAAGCCCAACGTCAAGACTCCTATGTGTATTTTCTACCTGCCTCTCTGGTTTCAGGGTAGACAGTTCTTTATTCCCATATCAATTCAGAACTCTCTTTAAGCAATTTTCCTCAGAAGCATCATCAAAAATCTTTATTGACTCTTCCTCTCACCTCCTTTCTGAAAAAAAAAAATAAAAATTATTCTTATCATTCCCTCTACATCCAACGCCAAAAGAGAAAAGTAATGACCAAGAAGCCCTGCAAGTTACAAAGGTGGGATCCATATCACCCGTTCTTAGACTTCTCTAGTGCAGACCTGTTCATCTGGTCTGTCTTAGCAGACAATTACAAGAAAACTTTATTAACAAGACAGGATTCATCTGACACATTTTCTGCATCAGCTTTTAGATGGGGTGGAGTTTGTATTTCTCTCCATTATTTTTAAAGGCCAAAAGGGCTGACTAGTTCCACTACCAACATGTACAGAAGTCTGTAGAAGTTGGTTGGACAAATCCGAAACTGGATGATCAGAATATCCAGCATCAAATGAGGGGCTTAAAATGGAAGTACAGTCCTGGGAGCACAATGCATTCACCAGTGGCCAGCGAGGAGGAGAGACAGGCCAGAATGGAGGAGTTGAACAAAGTGGACATCTGGACATGTGATTCCCAGTCAGGGTTGGGGCAGAGGATGTAAGGACAGAGACAGCATGACTGGGAAAAGTGAATGTGATTGTGAGTGAATAAGCAAACTCAAATGTGAAGCTCAAAATTCACCTTTGTCCAGAAACTTAGAAAACTGGATGACATTCTTTCTCTGAGAATGA